>CM033350.1:20554081-20886392 GCA_019395295.1 Osmanthus fragrans | reverse complement strand
TTGTTAAAAATGTATAACTTGTAAAAAGGTCAAGTCTAAAGTTTTACCCAGTGGTGTCAAGATAGGCGTGTCGCCCAGGCCCACATGGAGGCGAACCAGCCCGCAATTTGGCCCGTTAATCTTGTGGGCTGAATCACAGGCCTAAACTTTTCTAACCGATTCGGGCCGATTTTTGAAAATCGGGCCAGCGATTAACTGCTGGCCCGTTGAAAAAAAAATTTCAAAAATTATGTTGCAGGCACGTCAAACGGTCAGTGATCGTTTAACGAATATTTTTTTTTTAATTTTTGGTTGAAAAGTACTCACGGTCACTTTTTTTTCTTATAAATTGTGTATTTTTTGCTTTCATTTCATCTTGTGATTCTTGTGCAAAATTTTTCATTCTCTCTTACAATCTACAAATTTGAAATCTCTATTTTCTCATTCTCTCAATCTCTCTTAATATTTTCAACAAGTATTTTTAATATTTAGTATTTTATGTTTTCTTTTCATCTTATTATTTCAAAAATATTTGTTAAAATGTTATGGATTCTCGCGAATTTTCTTCAATAAATTTCAATTTACATAATAGTTGTTCTCCAATAAATTTAGAAGATGATAATGATCCAAATATTGGATCTTCTCAACAGCGAAAGAATAAAAAGCAGACATCTGATGTTTGGGACATCTTTATAGTAGATGAACCAAACAAAAAAACAATATGCACTATTTGCAGAAAGGCTTATGCATGGGTTAAAGGTCAAGGCACGGGTACATTGCGAAGACACAGAGATAAACACATGAATGAAAGAGGGCATTTAGATACTAAACAAACTCAAATTACTTCTTTTACTAATACTAGTGGATCAGTTATTTTTTCTAATTTTTCTTATTCGCAGGATCGAATGAGAGTAGGAATGTCTGAATTTTTGGCAGTAAGGGAGATGCCTTTTACTTTCACGGAAGATCAATACTTCGAGGAGTTTATGCAAAAGTATGTTCAACCCGCTTATCGAACTGTAAGTAGAAATACTGCTCACTCAGATATCTTGAAATTATTTCATACAGGCGCTGAAAATTTAAAAACTGAATTTAAGAACTTTGATGAAGTTATGTGTTTTACATCTGATTGTTGGTCTGGACGTAATCACAATGGTTATGCATGTGTCACTGCACATTTTATTGATAATAATTGGTTACTTCACAAAAGAATTATTGCTTTTCGTTTACTTGAATATCCACATAATAGAATAAATTTGTGTGAGAATTTATTACAAGTTTTTAATAAAATTAATGTATTGAGCAAATTATTTAGCATTAGTTTTGATCATGCTAGTGCAAATACTGCATGTATTGAACTTTTGAAAAGGACACTTAATCCTTCATTTGACGCTAAATTATTTCATATGAGGTGTGTTTGCCATATATATAATTTTGTAGCGCAAAATGGTTTAAAATTAATAACACCACAAATACATAAAATTAGAGAAGCTATTAACTACATTTCTTGTTCAGATTCTAGACAACAAGAATTTGTAAAAATCTTGGACTGAGGAAAAGAAAATTTATTGATGATATTTCAAATAGGTGGAATTCAACATTTCTTATGTTAAATTCATGTGTTGGTTATACATATGCTATTAATGATTTCGTTAATTCAAAGCAATAGCAATTTCGTATAGATGATTCTGATTGGAAAATTGCATTTAAAGTCATGAATTTTTTGAAACCATACTATAAGGCAACAAAAACTAGTTCTGAAGTTTATTATCCAACAAGTAATCTTGTGCTTTTACAATTTGTAGAAATTGCTAATCAATTTTCAAGTCATAAAGACGATTCATTTTTCTATGATATTGTTTGTACAATGGAGGACAAGTTTCGAAAATATTACGAAAATATGCCAATGATTATTCCAATTGCAGCTATAATGGATCCTCGTATTAAATATTTTGGAGTTCAGTGTGCTATGCACCAACTTTCTGAAAATTTATCTTTCAATATAACTATTACAAATCGGGAAATAAAATTTTTTATTAATGAAATGTACAATAGTTATTTTATGAAATATGGTAATAATGAAAATGTTCCTTCTAATACGAGTTCTGCTACAGTTCTAAAGGTAAAAGTTCTTTCTTTTCTCTAATAGCCAAGAAACGCAATGTGTCTTTTACTTTATCTACTAGTTCAGTTTCAAATGAGAATGTTACACCTGCTGAATTAGAAAGATGTTATTAATTTGATCATTACAGTTTAATTCCACAAGATGATGTTGACACGTTAGATATTTTACAATGGTGGAAGTTAAATGAACGGTCATATCCAATATTATAAAAAATGGCTCGAGATCTACTAACAGTTTCAATCTGAACAGTAGTATCAGAGTCTACTTTTAGTACAGGTAACATGGTGCTAGATGAAAGAAGATCGAGACTTAAAGAAGATATTTTAGAAGCTCTCATTTGCGTGAAAGACTAGTTATTTGCATATAGAAGAATGCAAGATAAAGTTGTTGATGATATTGCTCAAGACTTTAAAAATCTTACCATAGATGAATAGAATCTTATTTGTAATGACAAAATTATAGTTAAGTAGGTACCAACCTAGTTGGGATGTACTTTAATTATAAATTTATAAATAGTTAACAATTGTTTAATTGTCAAGTTAGGCAAAATATTGTTCGAAAAATTGTAAGTTTTTATGTTATTGATGTAAAATTTATCAAAAAATAAATCAATGTAAAATTTATTTTTATGTAACTTTTATCGATCTTCGCTTTAATTATAAAATTTATTTTTTAAATGACAATTTTTGAAAGAAGAAGAAGAAAAAAAACCAAAAAGGGGCCGAGCCGACTCGAACGGGCAGACCCAATGACCTGACATGGCCCGTAAAGCCCGAATGGCGCAGGCTTTTTAGAGAGGGCTGTGCATGGGCTTTTTAGTATGCAGCCTGGCCCGGCCCACCGTTTTGACATGTCTAGTTTTACCTCATGGTTTGTATACTCCTTTGCCTGTGCCTAGTGAGCTTTGGGTGGATATTTCAATGGATTTCGTGTTAGATTTACCTAGGACAAAAAGGGGTTGGGATTCAATATTTGTTGTGGTGGATAGATTTAGTAAAATGGCACACTTCATACCATGTTACAAAATCGATGATGTCACCAATATTGCAGATGTGTTCTTTAGGGAGATAGTATGTTTGCATGGAATTCCTGAGAGTATAGTGTCAAATCGGGATGTTAAGTTTTTTAGTCACTTTTGGCGTGTTCTGTGGAATAAGTTAGGCACTAAATTTTATTCTCTATGACTTGCCACCCAAAGACCGATGGACAAACTGAAGTTGTCAATAGAACCATGACTCAATTGGTTCGTACGGTGATAAATAAGAACTTGAAGAGTTGAGAGGAGTGTTTGTCATTTATTGCATTTGCTTATAATAGAGCTCTGTACACTCCACTACTTCGTTTTCACCGTTTGAAATTGTTTATGGGTTTAATCCACTAACACCTTTGGATTTGTTACCATTGCCTGTAAATGAATAGGCCAGCTTGAATGGTAAAAAGAAAGCTGAATTGGTCAAGTCACTGCATGAGAAAGTCAAGATGCAGATTGAAAAGAAAGGTAAGCTCGTTGCACATAAAGCGAACAAAGGAAGGAGATGCGTGGCATTTGAACAAGGAGATTGGGTTTGGGTGCATCTCAGAAAGGAGCGTTTCCCAAAGCAGAGGAAGTCTAAGTTGCAGTGATGCGAACCCCGTAGCAACGGTAACTACGAAACTCACAACGAGATTGATGTGGAACCCAAGAACGCCAATAAAATCCGGGTTGGACTTAAACCCAACACAGTGAGCCAAAAAACCCAACGATAACGATAATGCGTTGAACCCCTTGATTACACTTATGAAGAACTCGCGTACCGATTTTTGAACACACAAGAAGTGATCTTGGAAGTTCAATTTATTGTTCAATGAAGAACAGAGGAAGAGCAAAGGTTTCAATTTTTATTCAATATGTCAAAAAGTCCCAAAATAACAAATTGTTTAGGTATTTATACTAGAGCCCTAAATCTAGTAAAAAACGTGCACAAGGTAATAAATATTGTGAAAATAGGGAAATAAAGTAGAATTCTAAGTGAAATTGGTCTCTTGCCAAAATTAAAATTCTCGCTGATTTTTATAACCAAGCTGTCGCTTGGTTATATTCCAAGCAGTCGCTTGGAAGGTCTGTTTCGCCTCCTTGGAGTTTCGGTAAGGACTGAGGGACCGCTTGCCCATTTAGCCTACGTTGTCGCTTGGTTGTTCCGGTAGGGCCCTTTCTTCGGTTGCTTGTATCGTGTTGATCCACTTGGCTCCCGGTCTCGACTCCAATATGAAACTTGCTCCATTTTGCGTGCTAAACATAGTTTTATCAATAGTAGCTTTGACGAGCATCCCCAACGCCTCTTTGACTCGTTTTACTCTCGATCACGTCATTGCCCCTTCCTCGATAATCAACGGGTCTCGGCTTGAGCTTGCTATGGGTACTCCCGCATCCTGGCTCATATCATCCCCTCCCTTTTCAAAAGGATTCGACCTCGAATCTATATCTGCATCAAACTGAGAGAGATCAGCAACATTAAATGTAGCTGACACATTATACTCACCTGGGAGATCCACTTGGTATGCATTGTTATTGACCCTCTTGAGCACTTGGTATGGCCCATCTCCACGTGGTTACAACTTAGACTTCCTCTGCTCCAGAAAACGCTCCTTTCTGAGATGTACCCAGACCCAATCCCCTGGTTCAAAGATCACGCGCCTCTGTTCTTTGTTCACTTTCTGTGCCACATGCTTCCCTTTCTTTTCAATCTGCTCCCTGACTTTTTCATGCAGGGACTTGACCAATTCAGCCTTCCTAGTACCATCCAAGCTACCCTGTTCATTCACAGGCAACGGTAACAAATCCAAGGGTGTTAGTGGATTAAACCCATAAACAATTTCAAATGGTGAAAATGTAGTAGTAGAGTGTACAGCCCTATTATAAGCAAATTCAATAAAGGGTAAACACTCCTCCCAACTCTTTAAGTTCTTATTTATCACCGTACGAAGTAATTGAGTCATGGCTCTATTGACCACTTCAGTTTGCCCATCAGTTTGTGGGTGACAAGTCGTAGAATACAACAGTTTAGTGCCTAACTTATTCCACAGGACTCGCCAAAAATGACTCAAGAACTTAACATCCCGATCTGACACTATACTCTTAGGGACCCATGCAAACGGACTATTTCCCTAAAGAATAAATCTGCGATATTAGTGGCATCATCGGTTTTGTGACATGGTATAAAGTGTGCCATTTTATTAAACCTATCTACCACAACAAATATAGAATCCCGTCCTTTTTTTGTCCTAGGTAAACCTAACACAAAATCCATAGAAATATCCACCCAAGGTTCACTAGGTACAGGTAAAGGAGTATACAAACTATTAGGTAGTACCTTAGATTTAGCCTTTTTACAAGTTATACACTTCCCACAAATTTTTTCTACATCACTTCTCATTTTAGGCCAGTAAAAATGTTCCCCTAACATGTCTAAAGTCTTTTGTACCCCAAAATGTCCCATTAGGAACGCACAACTTATTTTCCTTAAACAAATAATCTTCATACTTATAAACTTATCACTAGTAGCTTTATTGCATGATTCATAAATGTCAGAGAAAGCAGGATCACTTACATACATGCTCTTAATGTGTTCAAAGCCAAGTAACCGTGCATGGAGGAAATTTAACAATACGTACCTTCGTGACAATGCATCCGCATCCACATTTTCCTTACCTTGTTTATACCTGATGACGTAGGGAAATGACTCTATTAATTCCACCCACCTTGTGTATCTTTTGTTCAACTTACCTTGACCCCATAAGTGCTTCAACGACTCGTGATCAGTGTGTATCACGAACTCCTTGGGCCACAAGTAGTGCTGCCAATTTTCCAATGCTCGGACAAGCGCATACAATTCCTTGTCATATGTCGGATAGTTTAAGGCAGCTCCACTCAACTTCTCACTGAAATAAGCAATGGACCTGCGTTCCTGCATTAGCACAGCTCCAATACCTATTCCTGATGCATCACACTTAATCTCGAAGGCTTTGTCAAAGTTAGGTAATGCCACAACAGGTGCTTTACACAATCTATCCTTAATAGTATTAAATGCATGTTCTTGTGCATCACCCCATTGAAAACCTACGCTCTTCTTAACAATTCCAGTGAGTGGTGTAGTGATTGTGCTAAAATCCTTCACAAAACGCCTATAAAAACTAGCCAAGCCATGGAAACTCCTAACTTCAGTTATGCTTTTAGGTGTTGGCCAATCCCTAATAGCCTTAATCTTCTCTTCATCTACTTCTACCCCATTAACACCTACCACAAATCCTAGAAAGACAAGTTTTGGCATGCAAAATGTACACTTTTTTAAATTAGCATACAACTGTTCCTTCCTAAGTACCACAAGCACACAATTCAAATGTTCCAAATGCGCATCTAAGTTTGTGCTATAGATTAAGATATCATCAAAATAGACAACAACAAACTTCCCTATAAAAGCACGCAAGACATGATTCATCAAACGCATAAACGTGCTCGGTACATTAGTGAGACCAAATGGCATGACCAACCACTCATACAACCCATATTTAGTTTTAAACGCAGTTTTCCATTCATCACCCTCCCGCATACGAATTTGATGGTACCCACTTTTAAGATCTATCTTACTAAAAATACAAGCACCATGTAATTCATCAAGCATATCATCTAACCTAGGTATAGGGTGACGATACTTTACCGTTATGTTGTTGATAGCCCTGCAGTCCACACACATTCTCCAAGTCCCATCCTTCTTTGGTACCAATAGAACAGGTAAAGCACATGGACTCATGCTCTCCCTCACATATCCTTTGCTCATCAACTCCTCCATTTTCTTTTGAAGCTCCTTTGTCTCCTCGGGATTGCTTCGGTAAGTGGGTCGGTTCGGAAGGGCAGCTCCTGGTATGAAGTCAATCTGGTGTTCGATACCTCGAATTGGTGGCAATCCACTTGGCATGTCTTCTGGAAACACATCTTCAAATTCCTGTAACAAAGACTAAACCACACTAGGGAAGGGTGTGTTAGATTCCTCAAAGTTGAGGAGTGATTCTTTATACATCAACAACAACACTATTTTTTTTGTTAGTTATAGCCTTTTGCAACTCACTCCCACTAGCAAAGAAGTTCACTTTCGACTTTTCTCTCCCCTCATGTGGCCTCTCTCTCTTCCCCCCACTCTCGGCCACCTCTCCATTTTCTCTCCTACTTACTAACTCACTGTTTTCTCTCCTTTTTTCAGACTCTCTTGCTCATTTCTCGTCAGATTCTCTCAATTGAATTTGGTCTTCATAAACTTGAGCTGGTGTTAATGGCACAAGAGTAATAGACCTACCCTCCTTGACAAAACTATACCTATTTTTATACCCATCGTGGATAACCTTTCTATCATACTGCCATGGCCTACCCAACAAAATATGACCTGCCTGCATAGGTACCACATCGCATACAACCTTATCACTATATCTCCCAATGGAGAAATGAATCAACACTTGTCTATTCACCCTAACTTCTCCACTATCATTCAACCATTGTAATTTATAAGGCCTAGGGTGTTTAACTAGTAGTAACCCCAATTTCTCAACTAAGGTTGTGCTAGCTACATTGGTACAACTACCTCCATCAATGATCATACTACATACCTTATCATGGATGTGGCATCGTGTATGAAAAATGTTCTCCCTCTGCTGTTCTGTATCATCTGCTTTGACTTAAATGTTGAGAGCTCTCATTGTGACCATTAGCTTTGCAGCAGGAGCAAATTCCATTGTATCCCCATGCTCACTAACATCTTCCAATGGTGGCATGTCTTCAAATTCATCCTTCCCATCAGTCTCTACTTCCCCATCGCGTAGAATCATGGTCCTTTTGTTTGGACATTGAGACGAGATGTGTCCTTTTCCCAAACACCTGAAACACTGGATATCTCGATTTCTGGTTCGCTGTGAGTTTGCCTTTGGTGTTGTCCTGCTAGTACCTTCAGTTCTTCCTTTCGACTTAACCCCATCCCATTTGTTATCCCACCTTGGTTTCCAGTTTGAATTGGAACCCGAATTACAGAATGATTGCCTAGTTGTTCTCTTCCTCTTCAACTGTTTCTCATGGCTACATGCAACATGTCATCCATCTCTACATAATGCTGCAATTCTACTACATTAGCAATCTCTCGGTGCAACCCATTCAAAAACCTAGCCATAGTAGCTTCTCGGTCTTCCTCTACATTTGCCCTAATCATCAAAGTCTCCATCTCTTTATGGTAATCTTCCACACTCTTTGTCCCTTGATATAGACATTGCAGTTTCTGGTAGACTTCTCGGTAATAATGACTAGACACAAACCGTTTCCTCATTACTGACTTTAGTTCATCCCAAGTATTGATAGGATTCTCCCGATTCCTACGCCATGAGGTAGCTATTTGATCCCACCAAGTGATGGCGTAGTCGGTGAATTCCAACACAGCAACCTTCACCTTCTTATCCTCAGAATAGTTATGGCATTCAAAGATCAACTCTAACTTCTTTTCCCAATCTAAATATGCATCGGGATCACTTCTACCCTTAAATTGTGGAATAACCATTTTTACATTTCCCAAACCTCCATCAATTTCACCTCCATAATCATTCCTACCCCGTCGTTCAAACCTATCTCCTCTATGTCTTATTCGTCCCATTTCAACTCCTTCTCCCTCATTATCTCCCCATTCGCTACCTAGTTCATGTTCATCCAGCCTAGGATCCCGCCTACCTATTCTCCTGGTAGGAGGTACTTCCACGGGTTGTTCCCTATTATTATGTACCATCGAAGTTCTCAATTTCTACATCTCCTCCCCCATCTCCATCAATATTTGCTCAAACATATCCATCATATCATTCTATTTATTGGTTTGATTACCATACCTGCTGGAATTTGAACCTTCCATGTCAGACATTCTCTCGATTTCTGTCTCATCAATTTTCGCTCGAAAACACTCAATTGGCTTTTACCCTCTAATAAGTTCACTCTTTGCCTTTTACCACTCAATTGCTCTTCCAAAGTGCTTGCAAAGTCAACAAAGAACTTACCAGACCAAATTTGTGAATTCAAAACAAATACGAAAAGGAATGTGGAACAAGGGTAATATGGAAACTATAATTTGGATTGAAAGATTTAAGGAACTAGATGAGAGATTTAGATAATGACTCAAGGTGGATAACCAATAGAAGTTGTTGGTAGCAACTCAATCAAACAATTCAATTTTTTTTAATACTGGTACGGATGAACAGTACCATACGGATGAACATTTTTTTTTTTTACCAACTCAAGATTTCGATTACGAGAAGGACAAAGAAGACGGGAGTTGATTTGGTCTCAAATTGAGCACAAAAACAACTTTTGAATTTTTTTTGAGATTTTTTGGATTAAAGACTCAAAGTAATTTACTGGACACAAGAACACGAAGAACTCCTAAGAAGGAAGACAAAGACTCAACAAGAACTAAAAGATAGAACCTGATTAGATTGGAGTCTTTGCTCTGATACCAACTGATGCGAACCCCATAGCAACGGTGACTACGAAACCCACAACGAGATTGATGCGGAACCCAAGAGCGCCAATAAAATCCGGGTTGGACTTAAACCCAACACAGTGAACCAAAAAACCCAACGATAATGATGATGCGCTGAACCCCTTGATTACACTTATGAAGAACTCGCGTATCGATTTTTGAACACACAAGAAGTGATCTTGGAAGTTCAATTTGTTGTTCAATGAAGAACAAAGGAAAAGAAAAGTTTTCAATTTTTATTCAATATGTCAAAAAGTCCTAAAATAACAAATTGTTTAAGTATTTATACTAGAGCCCTAAATCTAGTAAAAAACGTGCACAAGATAATAAATATTGTCAAAATAGGGAAATAAAGTAGAATTCTAAGTGAAATTGGTCTCTTGCCAAAATTAAAATTCTCGCTGATTTTTATAACCAAGCGGTCACTTGGTTATATTCCAAGCGGTCGCTTGGAAGGTCTGTTTCGCCTCCTTGGAGTTTCGGTAAGGACTGAGCGACCGCTTGCCCATTTAGCCTGCGCGGTCGCTTGGTTGTTCCGGTAGGGCCCTTTTTTCGGTTGCTTGTATCGTGTTGATCCACTTGGCTCCCGGTCTCGACTCCAACATGAAACTTGCTCCATTTTGCATGCCAAACATAGTTTCATCAATAGTAGCTTTGAGGAGCATCCCCAACGCCTCTTTGACTCGTTTTGCTCTCGATCGCGTCATTGCCTCTTCCTCGATAATCAACGGGTCTCGGCTTGAGCTTGCTATGGGTACTCCCGCATCCTGACTCATATCATGCAGCCTCATGGAGATGGTCCATTCCAAGTCATCAAAAAGATCAATGATAATGAATACAAAGTGGATCTTCCAGGTGAGTATAATGTTTCAGCTAGATTTAATGTTGCTGATCTTTCTCTGTTTGATGCAGATACAGATTCAAGGACGAATCCTTTTGAAGAGGGAGGGGATGATATGATCCAGGATGCAGGAGTCATGAATGCAAGTCCAAACCGAGACCCGTTGATTATCTAAGAAAGGGCAATGACGCGATCAAGAGCAAAACGAGTCAAAGAGGTATTAAGGATGCTTGTCAAAGCCACTATTGATGAAACCATGTCCAGGACGCAAAATGGAGCAAGTTTCATATTGAGGTCGAAGGCCAAAAAGACTTAGATCAACGTGATAAAACTGGCCGAAGAAAACCTGGCCAATCGGACGCAAAGGGATCAACCAGACGAGCTCTATCGTACAAGATCTATCGGACGTCCAGTAGAAAGGTTTTGGGGATCCGGACGTCCAAAAGGTCGTCCGGTAGCGACGATTTTTACGTGATTTGTTTCCTTTTTACTAGAATTTTAATTCTTTCCATATTTTGACATTATTTATTGCTTTATGCACGTTTTTTACTAGGTTTAGGGCTCTAGTATATATACTCAACACTTTTGTTACATTATGAACTTTTTGAAAGCCCAAGATTGGCTAACCAAGAGGGGGTGAATTGGTTATTAAAAACTTTTTCTACAATGATTCAAGTTTTAATAAAATAATCAATCAAATGATAAAAGGCAACTTAGGCACAAGTATACAAGTGAGTGGAGCAATATAATTTACACAAAGTAAACAATGCTAAGTAGAAGGGATAGAGAGTGCAAACGATATAATTATGGAGGTTCGATCCAATGCAATGATCTACGTCCCCCGTTACCAAGCTCTCCGTCACGAGCAAGGCCTTTTTCACTATGTTGATTGACTTATGGTGCAATCCAACCCTTTACAACACTTCCGGTGACTTACAACCAAGGAGCACCGATCCTTTTACAACGTTGAGCTTTCCGGGACCTCAACACGACCCACAAGTTTGAGTTTACAATTTGAAACTATTCCTCTCAATAAATGATATATTCAAAGTTGAGTACAATGAGAGAAAATAGGCAAACACTTTAATAGATGGCAATAAATGAAGCTCAAGTGTTTGGTGAGTGAAAAATGATTTTCAAAGGTTGAATCACTCAAAAGGTTTTTCAAGAATCAAATAATGAGTAAAGAGTATAAAAACAATATTTAAGCTCAAGAGTATCTCACTTTAATGCCTTTTGGAAGTGTTGAAATGAATGCGAAATGAGTTGGTATTTATAGGTGAAGAATCGTAAAAAATTCTGCCAAACCGGACGACCAACCGGACGATCCAATGCATTAAAGTCTGTCAGAACGGTAAAAAAATTTTGACCGTTGCTGCCTAACCGGACGACCGGTTCACCATCCGGACGTCCGGATGGCCAGCAATTCTTCTGGCCTTCCTTTCTTTCAAAATGGTTTTGTGCGAATGTCAGTTTTGCCGTATATGAGAGATCTAACACTTGAGCTTTTTAATATGCCAAGAATCAAAGTATTTTACCTTTACAAACGAACTAAAAAATTTCATACATTATTTCTTTCAAATTGATTTAGTTTTCTTGCATAGCTAGAATCCAAAACTCATCAAACTCGGCTTCTTTAAAATTTTTGGGTTCAATTTGTGAGATGAAAGCACAACTACTAAGATGATTTCTAAGAGAAGTTCTAGTAGTGATACCTTTAGATGGGTCGCCTATTATTAGCTCTTTTGGATGAGAGGAAACGAATTTCCATTCTTTTGGCAACGTGGGATCGTTTTGAGCTTCAATCGACTTTTCTTCATTAGCATGATTGTTGGACTCTTTTGATTGCTCTTCATTGGTCATTCCTTTGTTTTGATCTTGAATATTCATTTGTGTGAAAGGAGTTTCCAAACCTACATCATCATCAATACCTTTCTCATGATCAAGAAGGTTAGTTTCATCAAATGTGACATGCATAGATTCTTCAACGACTAGAGTTCTTTTGTTGAAAACTCTATAAGCCTTACTAGTCGAAGAATATCCTAGAAAAATTCCAACATCGGATTTTGAATCGAACTTGCCCAAGTTATCCTTTGTATTCAATATGAAACATTTGCAACCGAAAACTTTAAAATAACTTACATTGGGAATTCTATTTTTCCAAAGCTCGTAAGGAGTCTTAGTTTTCTTACGACTAACTAAAACTCTATTTACAATATAACATGCGGTGTTAACGGCTTCGGCCCAAAAGTATTTAGGTAAATTATTCTCATTTAGCATGGTTCTAGCCATTTCTTGCAATGTACGATTCTTCCTTTCTACTACACCATTTTGTTGAGGAGTTCTAGGAGCCGAGAAATTATGTTCATATCCGTTTTCACATTATTACAAAATCGTCAAATGCAAGATTGTCAAATTCTCCACCATGATCACTTCTAATAGTTGTAATAGTGTATCCTTTTTCATTTTCAATTTTCTTACAAAAATGCTTAAAAGCTTTTAAGACTTCATCCTTTACATTTAAAAATATAACCCAAGTGAATCTTGAAAAATCGTCAACGATAACGAAGGCGTAGTGTTTACCACTTAGGCTAGCCGTTCTTGATGGACCAAAAAGATCCATGTGGAGAAGTTGCAATGGTTTTGTTGTTGAAGAGAAAATTTTTGATTTAAAAGAGCTTTTTACTTGTTTTCCAAATTGACATGCATCACAAATTTTGTCTTTTTCAAAATTCAAATTTGGCAAACCTTTTACAAAATAATTTTTGGAGATTTTTGAAATAAGATCCATGCTAACATGACCTAGTCTCCTATGCCATAGCCATGTTTCATCTTTCAATCCAAGTAAACAATGTTCATTATTTTCAAATTCGATATTTATGATATAAACATCTTTACATCGGTTTCCTACGAAAATCACCTCTTTTGATGTAGCATCCTTAATTAGACATTTGGAAGAATCGAATTTAATATTGTAACCTTTATCACATAATTGACTAATACTTAGCAAATTATGTTTGAGATTATCAACTAGTAGAACATTTTCAATAGAAGGGGATGAGTGATTACCAATGTTACCGATACCAATAATATTTCCTTTTGTGTTGTCTCCGAATGTTACATGACCACCATCCTTCTTTTTGAGATTTGATAGTAGTGATCGGTCTCCGGTCATGTGTTTAGAGCATCCACTATCCAAGAACCATTTGCTCTTTGATTTCTTTGGTACCTACAAGAATAATTCAATTTTTGATTTTTGGTACCCATACAAACTTGGGTCCTTGGTGGTTAGTTCTTGAGGATTCTCTAATCCACTTGTATTTGTTTTCAAAGAATAATTTCTTTTTAGCTAGGCAATTAAACGCAACATGTCCACTTTTATTACAAAATGTACAAGTGACATTTGATGCTTTAACAAACATGTTTTTAAGAGATTTTTGCTTTAAAGAGGGTTTGAATCCTATTCCCCCTTTGTCAAAAACACATTTTTGATTTCCAAGCATTAGATCGAAATTTTTCTTCCCTTCGGTGAATTTATAAATGGTTTTCGTCAAATCTTCAACTTTTTCTTTTAGGGAAGTGTTTTCCTTAACTAATAAATCATAATCAACATTTTCTTTTTGTTTTTCAAAAATCTTCTTTATTTCATTTTTCAATAAGGAATTTTTCATTTTAAGAATAGAGTGACTTAATGCAAGCTTTTCAAAATCCTCAAGTAATTCATCATAAGAATTAGATAATTCATCATAGGAACAATTTTCATTGTGACTTACCTCATCTTCAAGTGCCATGAAACACATGTTTTGCGATTTCTTCTTGATCATCGCTTTCATTTTGATCTTCATCATCACTATCGTCCCATGTGGCTTGGAGTGCCTTTTTCTTGATGTTCTTCTTTTTGTTCGGGCACTCGGTTCTTTTGTGACCCGGTTGGTCACAATCATAGCAAATTATTTTCTTGCTTCTCTCTTCTCCTTTGTCATCCTTCCTTTGAAATTTTTTATTATTTCGAAACCCTCTCCATTTTTTGACGAGAAGGACTAGATCATCAAGCTCCTCATCGCTCATGTTGTTACTTGTTGTTCCTTCATCAATTGCCGATTTTAGAGCAATTTGACGCTTTGGAGCTTCCTTTGATTCCTCTTTGCTTTTTCTTGTCTTTTCCTTGATTTCGGCATTGTTAAGCTCGTAGGTCATCAAGGTTCCATAGAGTTCTTCCAAAGGATATGTATTTACATCCTTGGTGTTCTCTATCAACATCCTTATGGGGCTCCATTCCTCCGAAAGTGACCTAAGCATTTTGCTTACAAGTTCACCGTTAGTATATTTACGATCAAAACCTTTTAAACCATTTACAATATCGGTAAAACGAGAAATCATGTTAGCAATAGATTCATCTTGTTTCATAAAAAAGTTTTCAAATTCTTTAACTAACATATTTATTTTGGTTTCTTTGACTTTACTAGTGCCAACATGAGTAACTTCAAGAGCATGCCAAATATCATAAGCCGAATCACATGTGCTAATCCGATTAAACTCATTTCTATCTAATGCACAATAAAATAAGTTTTTCGCTTTAGCATTTAAGGATAACTTTCTTTTATCTTCTTCATCGTATTCCTCTCTATCCTTAGGAATAGTTTGATCGGGTTTACCATCGATCTTAATTATCTTGGTAGGCACATAAGGACCACGTTCAATAATTTCCCAAATATTATAATCAATTGACTGAACATAAATCGTCATCCTAGCTTTCCAATAATTGTAGTGTGTGCCATCAAAGAAAGGAGGTCGGTTTGTAGAATGTCCCTCAAGATTTTGAAACATGGGGTTAGCCATTACTCAAGATTGTGAAATCCAAAAAAAAATGAGTACCTTGCTCTGATACCAATTGAAAGCCCAAGATTGGCTAACCAAGAGGGGGGTGAATTGGTTATTAAAAACTTTTTCTACAATGATTCAAGTTTTAATAAAATAATCAATCAAATGATAAAAGGCAACTTAGGCACAAGTATACAAGTGAGTGGAGCAATATAATTTACACAAAGTAAACAATGCTAAGTAGAAGGGATAGAGAGTGCAAACGATATAATTATGGAGGTTCGATCCAATGCAATGATCTACGTCCCCCGTTACCAAGCTCTCCGTCACGAGCAAGGCCTTTTTCACTATGTTGATTGACTTATGGTGCAATCCAACCCTTTACAACACTTCCGGTGACTTACAACCAAGGAGCACCGATCCTTTTACAACGTTGAGCTTTCCGGGACCTCAACACGACCCACAAGTTTGAGTTTACAATTTGAAACTATTCCTCTCAATAAATGATATATTCAAAGTTGAGTACAATGAGAGAAAATAGGCAAACACTTTAATAGATGGCAATAAATGAAGCTCAAGTGTTTGGTGAGTGAAAAATGATTTTCAAAGGTTGAATCACTCAAAAGGTTTTTCAAGAATCAAATAATGAGTAAAGAGTATAAAAACAATATTGAAGCTCAAGAGTATCTCACTTTAATGCCTTTTGGAAGTGTTGAAATGAATGCAAAATGAGTTGGTATTTATAGGTGAAGAATCGTAAAAAATTCTGCCAAACCGGACGACCAACCGGACGATCCAATGCATTAAAGTCTGTCAGAACGGTAAAAAAATTTTGACCGTTGCTGCCTAACCGGACGACCGGTTCACCATCCGGACGTCCGGATGGCCAGCAATTCTTCTGGCCTTCCTTTCTTTCAAAATGGTTTTGTGCGAATGTCAGTTTTGCCGTATATGAGAGATCTAACACTTGAGCTTTTTAATATGCCAAGAATCAAAGTATTTTACCTTTACAAACGAACCAAAAAATATCTAGTTACGAGGCGCGATTGCTTGATTTTGATATGACGCAAGGTTTGTCTTCATGTCTTCTCGATCAAACTATATGTTGAGCTTTCTTGATAGACAACTTCCCGTCCAATAGTTTTGACTCAATTTTGGCAGACATATGCAACAATTGAAGATTTGATTAGAGATAAGCAAAGTTTGTTTGTTATAATCAAAACGTATGATTTGACCATAGGTCAACACTTTTGACATTGAATTAATTGAAAGGTTTTTTGCTTTCTACCTTGTTCTTCATTGACCAACAAATCGAACTTTCAAGATCTAATTCTTGTGTGTTCGAACATCGGATCGAGGGTTCTTCATTGTGTAATCAAGGGGTTCAGCGCATCTCTATTATCTTGGATTTTTTGGTTCACTTCATTGGGTTCAAGTCCAAAATCAGATTTTCTTGGGTTTCGCATCAATCTAGTTATGGGTTTCGTAGTCACTGCTGCTACGGAGTTCGCATCAATTGATATCAGAGCTTTGGCTCCAGTTTAATTAGATTCTATCCTTTATTTTCTTTGTTGAGTCTTAAATTTCAATTTTCTTCTTGTTCTTGAGCCGTTCTTCATTTTTTCTTCCTAGATCCGTATTTTCTTTGTTGGTAGTACAATCTTGTGTTAAAAAAAAAGTTACTGTTCACGAAAAAAAAAACAAAATTTAATGTTCACGTGAGTTAGTGTTCATTCATACAACCAAATAAAAAAATTGTTGAATTTTGTTTGATTTTCTACCAACACTTCTTCAAACTTTGCTTTACTAAATAAATCTCGTTATACAAGTTGTGTTCGATTCAAGTTTGAAATTTTCATTGAGTTCTTTAGATCCTTTATACCCATTTTTCAATTTCTACATACTCTTGAGTCACATTCCTTCTCATGTTCGATTTTTGATTTCACAAGTTTGATCCGATAAGTTCTTCATTGTCTTTCGAAGCACTTGGTGAAAGTATTGAGTGGTAAAAGGCAAAGTGTCAGATTATTAGAGGGTAAAAGCGAATTAATTGAACCATGACTCAATTGCTTCGTACGGTGATAAATAAGAACTTGAAGAATTGGGAGGAGTGTTCGCCATTTATTGAATTTACTTATAATAGAGTTGTATACTCTACTACTTCGTTTTCACCGTTTGAAATTGTTTATGGGTTTAATCCACTAAAACCTTTAGATTTGTTACCATTGCCTGTAAATGAACATGGTATCTTGGATGGTAAAAGGAGAGCTGAATTGATCAAGTCGCTTCATGAGAAAGTAAAGATGCAGATTGAAAAGAAAGGTAAGCTCGTTCCACAGAAGCGAACAAAGAAAGGAGGCGCGTGACATTTGAACCAGGAGATTGGGTCTGGGTACATCTCAGAAATGAGCGTTTCCCGGAGCAGAGGAAGTCTAAGTTGCAGCCGCATGGAGATGGTCTATTCCAAGTCATCAAAAAGATCAATGACAATGCATACAAAGTGGATCTCCCAGGTGAGTATAATGTTTTAGCTACATTTAATGTTGCTGATCTCTCTCTGTTTGATGCAGATACAGATTCGAGGACGAATTCTTTTGAAGAGGGAGGGGATGATATGATCCAGGACACGAGAGTCATGAATGTAACTCCAAACTGAGACCCGTTGATTATCGAAGAAGGGGTAATGACGCGATCAAGAGCAAAATGAGTCAAAGAGGCATTGGGGATGCTTGTCAAAGCCACTATTGATGAAACCATATCCGGGACGCAAAATGGAGCAAGTTTCATATTGGGGTCGAAGGCCGAAAAGACTTGGATCAACATGATAAAGCTAACCGAAGAAAACCCTGGCTAACAGGACGCAAGGGGATCAATCGGACGAGCTCTATCGGACGTCTGGTAGCCCAAGACTTGAAATCTCTGCCAATCCGGACGCGAGCAGCTCTACCAGACGAGATCTACCAGACGTCTGGTAGAAAAGCTCTGGGGATCCGGACAAGCCAATCGGACGTCCGAAAAATCGTCTGGTAGCGACGATTTTTACGTGATTTGTTTCCTTTTTTACTAGAATTTTAATTCTTTCCATATTTTGACATTATTTGTTGCCTTATGTACATTTTTTACTAGATTTAGGGCTCTAGTATATATACTCAATACTTTTGTTACATTAAGAACTTTTGACATTGAATTAATTGAAAAGCTTTTTGCTTTCTACCTTGTTCTTCATTGAAAAACAAATCGAACTTCCAAAATCTAATTCTTGTGTGTTCAAATATCGGATCGATGGTTCTTCATTGTGTAATCAAGGGGTTCAGTGCATCTCTGTTATCTTAGGTTATTTGGTTCACTTCGTTGGGTTCAAGTTCAAAATCGGGTTTTCATTGACGTTCTTGGGTTCCGCATCAATCTAGTTGTGGATTTCGTAGTCACTGTTGCTACGGGGTTCACATCAGTTGGTCTCATGTAACCCTTGTTCTCTATTTATAAGAGCCAAAAAAATAGGTGAAAAAGGTGAAAACGAAGTAGATGCAACGTGGGGGGAGGGAGGAAATGCCTGTGCGCGCTCGCCGTTTTGCTCGATGTTGTCCCTAAACAATTTTCTATATTTTGGTCATAACTTTCACTTTCAAACTCTGATTGAAATGATTTAAAGTGCATTGGAAAGATAACTCAAAAGGTTATAATTATTATGAAAATACAAGTTTTCTAATTCAAACATTTACAATCTGAAAATGGGTCTCAAGTTGAGGCTGAAAATTCAGAGCATAACTTTTTCGACTGGAAATTGATTTGTGAAAATACATCAAATCTATTCCACTCCTTTGACCTCTAATTGCATCTAATTCATCATATGTGATATTCAATCATCATTTTGTCGTCCAAATCAACTATTGAATGTTTACGCTTTGGTCCCCAAACTTTGAATTTCTTTCATTTTGGCCCTTTTTGTTCATTTCTTCCAATTCCACCAACTTACATTGAGTTCGACCTAACAAACAAAATTAATACATAATCAAGTTATAACTCATCCTAATCACTAACAAATATTCCAATTTAATGATCTCGATAAGTGTACAAAATACACTTATCAATGTTAATATGCAAAGTGCAGTCTGCATTCATACACGGGGGCTATTCGTCTCTAATTAATGCTTCTTTTGCAGACCGATATGGGTAGCACTAACCTATACGTCCACATTTCTATCATCACGCTCATTGTTTGTATTCTACCTATCGTCATCATGAATCATGGCCCATAAATGGGGATATTCTTTTCTTAATATAATGTTTCTTATATCCCTCACTTCTTCGATTTCTATTTCTTACTTATGACTTTCATATTGTGTCACGTCACACAGTTGGAGGGACCTCAACTACAAAAGCACAGGTTTAGTGACACAATTGCTAAAGTAGGGTTAACAAAGTTCATCTCAGATCTTTTTTGGGTTGGAATGTTTTACCACCTCTAAAATCACGTATTTGAGTTTGTGCTTAAGCTTTACAACGTGGGATGTATACAAAACTTGACCCTAACTCATGTTACTATTACTAAAAACTTTACGCTTCGATCTGATATGATTTATAATAAAACTGTGAATGATGTAGCAAAATTGCTTGTAGACTATCTTCCAATTGTTGCATATTAAATTTGTTGAGGAGTTTCCATTTTAACCTATTCTTTTTGAAATTTTTCTTAAGTTCAAAAGTTTCATTGTGATGTTATTAATTGAGCAACAATTTAATGACATAGCTATTTTTTTCTTTTTATAAAATAGAAGTTTATGCATACCTTATATATAACATTGTTTCGGCTTACTTTGTGGAAAAGAACGACATTACTACGATGTTTACAACTATAAATTTAATAACATTGGATGCAAAATATTATAAAATTAAATAATACACTACTAACTTCAATAAAAAAAATTGTTGTAACGAGAAGTTAAATATAGTGAATACCAAATGTTTACACCGAGAATCAAAAAAATAAAAAGAGAAGAGATCAAAAGTAAGTCAATTAAAACCAACTTATAAATATCTTTTACATTTGTAAATGAATTTCTCTTAAGTTTACACATAGTTATTTTCAAAGTTAACCAACTAACGTGCAATGCACGTTCACCTTACTAGTTATAACAAAATAGGCTAGATGATCGAGTTGTAAAAAAGTGTAGAATTTATATGGGAAATCGACGATTCCAATCACATTCCACGTGAATATTTAAAAGTCTATGATTGGGCCTTGGAGCCTTGACTTTTGGACTTTTTTAATTAAAATAATAATTTTTACTCAATTTAATAATTTTTAGATTTTTTTTGTCAAACTAGCGAGTAAAAATAGCAGTTGAAGGCATTTTTTAAAAACTGACTTAAAAATTGTTGCTATATATACAACTTTTATTCAATTTAATAATTTTCAGATTTAGTTATTCTAGTAGTAATGATTGCTGCACAAGTTATCCAATCATTGTATCTTGAGAATGGTTGTCCAAAGAAGTCGCAACAGTTTACAGCGAACAAGTGCTTCAATCACTTTAGAACATTTTGTTGTCACGAGTCTCCGTCGATTGATAAGCCTTCTTACTTTCTGCTGTCTAATTGTTAATTTTGAAGGATATCTGAAACTAATTTCTCAACATACAAAGATATAAACTAACTACTAGTGCGAAAATTTTACATATATAAAAAAGTTGAGGTTCCAAATGCGGCAAAAAGATACAACTTTTCTATATATGCTAACTTTAAAAAAACAAAAAAAAAAAAAAACAAAACTTTTGCACAGCTATTTTACAAGAAAGTGCAAAAATGGAAAACATAACCGTAAACTGGCATTCAAATATTTGTAATTGTTACAAGAAAAAATTTTAAAATTAAAAAGGTTTTTGTAAAAGAAAATTAGAAAATAGTTCTAACGTTCAATTAATTCAAGTCAATACTCGCATTTAAGTTTTCTTGTCGATATTTAATTAAGAATAGCACGACGGTCCAATCTCACCACATACAAATTATACACATATTGGGGATGTGTTACTTGTCAGGTTAGAGTATTTAAAAATTAATACATCAATATTTTTAACATAGCTAGACTGTTTTCCGTTTCGAGGTTGCCTAACTTTACTACTCTAAATTCCCTTTCCCATAAGTCACTTTGAAAACATTTATTAGATGTTAAATTTTTTTAATACCAAAAATAAAAAAATACACCCCACAATTGATTCTTCGCCCCCTGTTAGAAGCAGTTTGTTAAAAAAAAATGCAGGAAAATTATATCTATCCCTAAATTTTTAGCAAAATCTCAATTGGATCATTAAATTTTAATGTCTCAATAATCTTCAATTTTTTGTTTCATTGGATTAACCGAATCTCCATTTAGTTTCAAAATTTATCACTTTGTCACGTGACATCTTCCAAGTTGATTTTTTATTATCTTTTTTTTTTTTTTAAATACTTAATCGGTAGCCATGAAACAACGAATTTTCCACATACTTATTGCTTGATATGTTAACTTACCATTATACCACGACATTTGGATGTTTAAAAAAAAAAAAAAAGTTACACATTTTAACCTTTTACTCTAAAGATAGTTTCATAACCCTATTTTACCATTTTCACATCTAGGGTGCCACATAACGACTAAGTGGAAGATCAGTTATGAAATGATCATAATTAAGCAATTTCTACAAGTATAGGGAATGACAAGTGATTAAATATGGTAGAGTAGTGAAATTTGAAACTGAATTGAAGTTCAATAATCGAAATGAGACAAATTAAAGTTCAGTAACCAAGTTGAGATTTTACTAAAAGCTCAGAGACCACAAATGCAATTTACCCAAATACTTGTAAAGAAAACAAACTTTCAACTACAGTCCCAATTTTCTTATTTGATTTACGTTTGAGTTATCACATTCCAAAAGTTCACTATATATTCACCACGAAAATTAAAATTCAGAATTTAGACTAAAAATTGGAATAATAACCCGAGTGGAACAATGGTGACATGACATCAAATTTTAATAAGATCGTTTCAAATAAAAAAAGTTAGTCAATACTAGTTAATTTTATTAAAGACGATAAAGAACTCAGAAGGCTAAGTCCTCCTCCCTAATCACTAGTACCTATACATGACTGTTTATTTATATAAATGCAAGAATAAAGCTAACATCAAAAGAGAGCCCATTGCCACAATTCAGGTGTTATTTGCATGATTCAAACATCAAACCATTTTCCTCCACACCGCATCTTTTATCTATAACTACAATTCTTTGATGATCAAGAGGGTAACTAGTCATCCTGTGCCTCCAAAAGTCACAAAACACGGAACAATGGACGCCATGGGAAGAGCTATGGTGTTGTTCTTTAACGCGGGGATGGCTAGTTTTATCATATTTCATGTGTATGGTGACTTTTCGCTCACTATGGGTCGATATTTTCTTCTCCACCGGGACATGCATCATCAACTGCGCAAACCAAAAGCGTTGAAAGCTTCATTCTACCGAAGCAAATCAAAGTTCGCTTCACCAATGCTGGCTACTTCGCTTCCCCGCGTGTATCATTTGACGTCTTATGGTGCAGACCCGAGTGGGAAATCAGATAGTACACAAGCACTTGTTGAAGCAATATCTGATGCACTTAAGGGTCCATCAAATGGGTTCTTGATGAATGGAATTCTTAATCTTGGTGGTGCGCAGATTGAACTGGATGGTGAAGATTACATGATCAGCCGTCCACTTCAATTTTCTGTCGCTGGACGAGGGAATATGTTGGTATGCGTCCAATCTTGAAAACTCTTTTCGATTTACGTACTTTTTCCGCAAAAGTTTCACAAAATATGGTTGTTAATTAGAACATGCAAAATGGTACTTAAGCTAGCATGTTATGATGTGCCAAAGTTATAAGTTGAATTTTTAACCACTTAAACGTTGAAATGCGGAAGCAGGATTATCATAAAATTAAAAAAATTCTTTAATTCAATAAACAAAATTGTCTAGATGTTCACTTGTATGTTATATCAAGAACAAAATATTCGAATTTTTACCTAAATTCAATTGTCAATTCTTGAATTAATTCTGAATCTTGAACTCCCAGCTTTTAATTTCAAAAACTTGATACTTAAAACCTTAAGTCTTCTATGGTATTCTCTTAAGTCAAGACTACACCTGTGAGTGAGTACATTCTTTTAATTAAATCAAGAAACTAGTTCTTGAATTGGATAATTGAATAAGATGAGAAAATAATTATTTTCTCTCTTTTTCTGTCTCCAAATTTGAACACTATGAAATTATGTATTATGATTGCTATTCAATCCCATAGAATGTCTATATATGTTCCATCTAATCTCTATTTATGGAGTTGAAATAGCTACAATCATTGTGCAATAATAATTTCATATTCAAATAAGAGTTTTAATTAAAATCCAAGTAGGAGTTTTAATTAAAATCCACATCAAATTAATTTATATTTAATTACATGTATAGTCTTGAACGCCAATTATAATTATAATTAAGTTTATAACTGTTATAGTAATTACAACTAAGTACAAAAATTTATTGTAATTATAATTAAGCTCAAAACTATTCTAATTATCGTAATTAAATCTCAATACTTTATAAAGCTATCATCGGGACTTGATCGGACATATATTATTCAAACTACAATAATTAGATCATATCTAGTCCACCCTAGACCATCCAATCTAATTATTAATATTTGTTTTTTTCCACTAAAGACCAAAAACTGAACTCTTGGAATATACAAAATCACAAAAGCCAATAAATCTATAATACTTTCTTGTGATATGTTGTATATGTATTTTATCCTCATTCGAGATCCGAT
The DNA here is from genome assembly GCA_019395295.1 of Osmanthus fragrans. Taxonomy (NCBI): domain Eukaryota; kingdom Viridiplantae; phylum Streptophyta; class Magnoliopsida; order Lamiales; family Oleaceae; genus Osmanthus; species Osmanthus fragrans. The sequence goes on along the minus strand of CM033350.1, from coordinate 20,862,259 downwards.
AATAAGATACAAGCATAAATGACCATTTTGCCCTTCTAATTATTCTCACTAATTTAAGTATTACTTTCTTCAACTGTCATGTGAACTAATCACAGATGTTGATAATTTAGCCGTTGCTAAATACAGAGTTCAGATTTTAATCATTCAACAAAAAATACTAAGTAGTCACTCTACTCATTTTTCAGGGTAACAATTCTCGACACGAATTCATGTTCTATATTTTACTCATTCTTAAGCTTACAACTCATCGAGATATTTGACCAATCAAATTAATCTCACTCACTGATGAATCAGAGAAACATTGAATGATGAAAAGATACACATAACCATGTCCAGGGATTTAGATGAAATATAGAGCAAACAACTAAAATTTAATTCTTCACACGGTTAGAATTAAACTAGATACGTGGTCCGTTCAATACACTCCAAATGTACTAGTGTCACCTTTAACTATTTCTTTGACAATAACAAAACACAAATTTGAATAGTGAATTGATCAACATTACAACATTCCAGTATAAGATGTCAACCATTATACATTGGTTGTGAACAAATAATTTATGATCAAAATATAAGATGTGTTACTGTAACGCCCCGAGTTTCGCGAACCCGGAGTGTCACGTCATCGTCTTTGGCCCTAAATTAACTGAAAGTTTGGCAGAAATAACTAACTTTTAAAAAAAAAATCACATTTAAAATTGTGAACTTTAGCGACAATAAACTCATTTGAAATAACTTAAGAAAATGGATTAAACCTTAAATTTCAAGTTTTCGAAAAAACTGAAATGACAAAGTACATTCATAAGGATTAAGTTTCAATAGTTAATTACATTTATTCATTCATGCCACCACTGCCCATCATACTCGACCGTCTCCAAAATCTGCAAATATTGTTAAAATAATGGAATAAGCATTCCGAAGAAATGCTCAGTAGACTCATCACCAATAATTAATTTACAGAATAATTGAACACATAACTATACAATTATACAGTGACATCATCATAGGTTAATTTTCTTTGAAAGATCATAGGCTCTTTAAAATCATAGGGTGTGGGTAGTCTCGTCTCATGCATCTAAGCACGTAAGTTATGCATAATATCATCTTATCTCATAAGAGATTCTCTTTCTTCTCATGCATTTAAGCATATAAGTTATGACAAGCATACCAACATAATTTATCTCATAAGAGATTCTCGTCTTATGCATTAAAGCATATAAATCACATAAAGTCACATAATACATGCAATTATAATTTAAACTAATTAATGGGGGCGAGTCTACCTCAATTTATCTCGAGTCACGTAAAAAAAGTGGAGAGGGGAGTAACCTCAAGCTCTATCGTCTGTACGTTTTGTCTAAGCCAAAATAGGAAAATAAGTTTTGAATTAGTATTTCGAAATTCTAAAGTTTTAAAATGATAAAATAAAGTTTAGGGGCTTAATTGAAAATTTATTAAAACTAAAATTTGAAAAGTTTAAGGACTGAAATTAAACTTTTCAAAATTAAGGGGGGCTGATTGTGGGGAATAAGAACCCCAGGGGCTGATTTATTTAAAACATAAACTTTGGGATTGTTTTCTTTAAAACTGAAACTTTGGAACTGAAATAAATAACTTTTAAAACTTAAGGGACTAAAGGGTAAATTTCTAAAATAAAAAAAATAAAAAAATCTCAGTCTCTCTCTTTCTCTCATTCGATAGAGGCGAGAGAGAGAGTGCGATAGAAAGGGGCTTCGCGCCCCTTCCTTTCGATTCGACCGGCGATGCCAGCATCGCCGTCGCGTGGTGGCACCGGTGTGTGGGTGGAGGTGATGGGGTGGTTTTGGCATTCGATCTAGGGGTCAACCGAGGCTTGGAGTTCGAATTTCTTAGGTTTTTCAGTGGCAACCAGCTGGAAGACGGGTCGGTGTATGAGGTAAGTGCATGGGTCTTCTTATTTCTTGGTTTTGGTGGTGATCTGATGTTGAGTTTAGGGCGAAATTGAGGCTGCCGATTTGGTGGTGTGTGTGGTGTTCGAAATCGGGAATGGCAGGTGGGCGGTGTGTTCTTGTGGTGGCTCAACTGTGGGTTGGAGGTTGAGTCACTGCTTGCAGGTTGTGTGAAATCAGTGAGGGTGGTGTTGCTTGCTCGATTTCTTGGTAGATTGCAGGTCGTTCAAATGGTGGCTGGATTGGGTAAAAATAGTGAGGTTGGTAGGGATTCGATTGGGCTGGGTTGTGAGAAATGGATGGCTGTAGCTTGGGTGTTGGTGTGGTAGCTCGTTTGGCCTTGCAGGTGGTGGCTGCAGTGGTGGAGTTAGTGTGGTGGCTCTGTGGGTTAGACAGTAGCCATGTGCAGTGGTCTATGGGTTGGAGGTGGTGGTGTTGATGCTAGAAATTGATTTTTTTAGCATCAACTTGAGCTGGAGTTTCCAACGTGAATGTTGTTGGTTTTAGAAATGGAGATTCTAGCATCAACGTGAGTTTCCAAATTTAGGAAAATGGTGGATTTTCTTACCACTTTTGCTGGCTATGTGAGGTTGTGTGTCAAATGGTATCTTCGGTTCGGCATGCACCTTTCATGTCCAATGGTTCCGTTGGTACGGCATACATTTTCATGTCAAATGGTACCTCTGGGTACGACATGTTTTATGGAAGTTCTAATGTTAATTGTTATGAAATGCTTAGTTTAATCACGATTGCACCTATGACGCCTATTGAGTTTTCAACTCACGGGTTTTTATCCTATATCTACAGATTAAATGTTGATGCACTGGGTTGGATGATGGAAGGAGATGCAATAAGCCTATGGGAACCCGGTGAACAAGTGATTTAGATTTAAAGTCTTTAACGTTTCAAATGCTATTTCCAACGTTATTTCTTTTGAGTATCTTGAACAAGTCATGATTTCATCAAATAAATTATATTTCGTTATTTTGGAAAGTTATAAAGTGTTTTAATTCAATATCCTTAAAAAAGAATGTTTGTTAAGATTTAAACTTCCGCTAAAATATGTACACTTGTTACTAAACCACCGGTTAAGTTAAGTAAAGTAAGTAGCGTCTCGGTCCACTAGGGGTTGGGGCGTTACAGCGTGGTATCTGAGCAATGGTTTTTAAACCGGTTCTGTAGACCAAGTATATTTTCAAAACAAAAAGAAAATTTGAAAGTTTAAGATATTCCATGGCATATTGCATTCATCCATCGAATCTCATCCTACAGCCCAGATATGTGCAAAGTTTAAAGTTATGGAAGTTATGTTTATGAAAGTTATGATTTGATGCTTTGATAAGTTATGACACATTTTCAAGTATATGTTTATGTTAAAGTTAAATGTGCTGTTTCAAATATATGTATTGGACTTGGGCTAAAACTTAAAGTTATGGGCATAAAGAAAATGTATGTTATGATGTTATGTGATAAAAGGCATACTTGGGCATTTATGTGACAGAATGGTTAGATATTTACAAACGGCAAGGAAGACTACGGCTAAGGCTTATAGGGCAGATTTAAACCGTAGAATTGCTATCCATGCTTACGAGAACTATGTAACGGATCCTAACCGACCACTTAGCGATCATGTGTATGACATCTATGAGAGATGCATGACGACGGTTAATGCCGATATGGAGATCACGCATATTGAAGCCATAAATAACCTCATACATTCCCTCCCACCTCAATGGGGAGATATGGGAGTCACGGTTAGAGATGAAATGTTAGAAGGCAATCTAAACATGTTTGAGTTTGAGAGATATTGCCATGCCCTGATAGATTTATGGGATGATGTAATCCATGAGAAGCCTGAGGAAGAACCTATGGCTGAGGAAGAAGACCCTGAAGAGGAACCCGAGGAGGAGCAGGAGCCTGAACTAGAACCACAAGTGGTGATAGATATAGAGTGGAAGATTCTTCCGAATATGAAACTCCACCAAGGAAGCTTCGTAAAACTCATAGGGATTAGAGATCTAGATATTCCCATTTCCTTATGATGTCTTTTTTCATGCTAAGTTTATCAAACTATTATGTATCCTGATTTCAAGAAGTATGACCTTGACGGACTATGAGCGAAAGTTCGACCAGATTTTGAGGTATGCTACACATTTGGTAGACACGGAGGCCAAGAAAATATGAAGGTTCGGGCAAGGGCTGAACTCGGACATGAGTATGATCCTTATGTCCCACGATTTCACGTCTTACCATGGAATGTTGGAACGCGTTCATGCAATCTGGTATCAGAAGGCCAATGCGGAGAAATCGGTTCAATTGGACAACCGACAGGATAAAGGGTAGTTTGGGAAACGAAGGTGGAACGACCAAGATAAAGGAAAAAGCAAGTGGCAGAACAAGAGGGCTAATGGCGGAGCCAATGCCAATAAGAGTATAGTGCCGGTCATTGCGCCATGTGCTAAGTGTGGAAGGACGCATCGTGGCGAATGTCTGCAAGGGAAGAATGTTTGTTACCGATGCGGCAAGCCAGGACATATCATCAGGGATTGTCCCATGTCTGCACCGAAAAAGGATGACAGCAAGGATCAAGATCAGAAAGGGAAGCACGAGTTTTTGCACTGACTCAGAAGGAGGCAGAGGAGAACTCGAACGTCATAGCAGGTACTCGATTGATAGCCAATATGCCTGCTTATGTACTGTTTGATTCAGGAGCTACGCACTCCTTTGCATCGACGATTTTTATGGCTAAGTCTAGTATGACCTGTGATAAATCGGAAGGTATATTAGAAGTTAGTATCCCTACAGGTAACCCTTTGAGTGCTGATAAGATAGCCAAATCTGTTAGTATTGAAGTTGAGGGAAAACCTATGGAAGCAGACTTATACATGATAGAGATGAATGACTTCGATGTAATACTAGGCATGGATTGGTTGGGTAGTAATTATGCCACCATCCGATGTAAGAAAAAGGAAGTATTATTTCAGAAACCAGGAGAGAAAACATTTTCCTTCTTTGGAATCAAGACGAAACCTTTTATTCGACTAGTATCGGCTTTACAAGCTGAGAAGATGTTGAGAAAAAGAGCTTGTCAAGGATATTTGGTAAATATCCTAGGAGGGAAACATGAGACAGTAAAGATTGAGGACGTACCAGTAGTACGGGAGTTCGAAGATGTGTTTCCAGAAGAGCTATCTGGTATTCCACCAGATAGGCAAGTGGAATTCACCATAGAGCTAATTCTTGGAGTGGCACCAGTGTTGAAAGCCCCATATAGAATGGCTCCGAAGGAACTACAAGAGTTAAGGAAGCAAATACAAGAACTCCTTGATATGAAATTCGTACGACCAAGCGTATCTCCATGGGGTGCGCCAGTGTTGTTCGTGAAGAAGAAAGATGGAAACATGAGGATGTGTATCGATTACAGGGAGTTAAATCGATTAACCATCAAGAATAAGTACCCACTCCCAAGAATCGAGGATCTGTTACATCAACTGAAAGGAGCCAAGGTATTCTCCAAGATCGATTTACGATTTGGGTACCATCAATTAAAAGTGAAGACAAAGGATATATCTAAGACAGCTTTCAGGACTCGTTATGGACACTACGAGGTTACGGTGATGCCATTTGGATTAACCAATGCACCAGCAGTGTTCATGGATCTGATGAACCGAGTATTTCATCAGTATTTAGATCAATTTGTCCTAATCTTTATTGACGACATTTTGATATACTCCAAGAGTAAGAAGCAACATGAAGAGCATCTAAGAGTAGCCCTAGAGGTGCTACGCGCGGAGAAACTTTATGTCAAATTCAAGAAGTGTGAATTCTGGCTTGAACGAGTTGGATTTCTTGGACATGTAGTCACTGCCCAAGGGATTGAAGTAGATCTAGCAAAAGAGGAAGCAGTAATTAACTGGAAGGCGCCGACTAATGCTGGTGAAGTACGGAGCTTTCTAGGATTTGTCGGATATTATCAAAGGTTTATTGAAGGATTTTCCAAGATAGCTGGCCCAATGACGCAGTTTACAAGAAAGGGAGTCAAATTTCAATGGACAGATATCTGTAAGAAGAGTTTTCAAGCACTTAAGCAGAGGCTGATATCTGCGCCTGTGTTAACAATACCTGAGGGAACAGAAGGGTTTGTTATATACAGTGATGCATCCAAGCAAGGGCTAGGATGTGTACTGATGCAGAATGGAAAGGTAGTAGCCTACACTTCAAGGCAATTGAAGAAGCATGAGCAGAACTACCCGACGCATGATTTAGAGCTTGCGGCGGTAGTACACGCATTGAAAATATGGCGACACTACTTGTACGGAAGTAGGTGTGAAATTTATACGGATCATAAGAGCTTAAAATATTTCTTCACACGGAAGGAACTAAACATGAGACAGAGACGATGGTTAGAGTTAGTGAATGATTACGACTATACCATTCACTACCATCCAGGTAAGGCAAATGTGGTGGACGACGCCTTTAGTAGGAAATTGACGGGACAGTTGACGTCACTACTCACTTGTCAAATGGAGTTAGACAAGGACTTGAAAAGAATGAAGATTGGGGTGGTTACCACACCAAGACAAGTCACAGGGAGATTAGCATCTTTGACAATTCGACCTACTCTTCGAGAGCGAATTATAGAAGCACAAGGTAATGACCTGTTCTTGATGAAGATCAAGGAAGAAGTTGGAATAGATAAGAGGAAAGATTTTGGAATAGCCGCAGACCAAGCACTGATATTTAAAGGAAGAATCTGCGTGCCTAAGAATGAGGATTTGCGGAATGAGATATTAAAAGAAGCTCATTCCACCCCGTACACCGCACATCCTGGTGGTACGAAAATGTATCGAGACCTTCGAGATACATTCTGGTGGAGAAACATGAAAAGGAGTATCGGACTGTACGTGCAGAAATGCATAGTATGTCAGCAGGTTAAGGCGGAACACCAAAGACCTGAATCCTTTAGAGATGAAAACATCACAATGGATTTTGTGGTTGGATTTCCAAAGTCAGCAAAAGGACACAATGCTATATGGGTTATAGTAGACCGACTGACGAAAACAGCTCATTTTCTTCCAATGAAAATGACTTTCAGTATGGACCAGTTGGCACAATTGTACATAAAAGAAATAGTAAGGATACACGGTATACCTGTGTCTATTGTGTCTGATAGAGACCAGAGGTTTACATCTAAATTCTGGAAAAGCCTACAAGCAGCTATGGGAACAAAACTGAATTTAAGTACAGTATATCATCCGCAGTCTGACGGACAGTCTGAAAGGACCATCCAAACTTTAGAGGACATGTTGAGAGCATGTGTTTTGGATCTAGGTGGTAGTTGGGAGTCATACTTACCCCTAGTAGAATTTGCGTATAACAATAATTTTCAAGCAACTATTGGAATGGCACCGTATAAAGCTCTCTATGGAAGAAGATGTAGATCTCCTGTTCATTGGGACGAAGTCGGGAAGAAGAGAATTTTGGGACCAGAAATAATTGAAAGGACAGTTGAAGCGATCGATCAGATCCGAGCAAGGATAAAGGCAGCACAGGATCGGTAGAAGAGCTATACTGACACGAGAAGAAAGGATTTAGAGTTTCAAGTGGGAGACAAAGTCTTTCTAAAGGTAGCACCAATGAAAGGTGTACTTAGATTTGGAAAGAAAGGCAAGCTACGACCCCGGTATATTGGACCTTTTGAGATACTTGATAAGGTTGGGAACGTGGCTTACCGATTAGCTTTGCCACCTAAATTGTCAGCGGTACACAATGTGTTCCACGTATCAATGATAAAGAAATACGTGCACGATCCTAATCATGTGATAAGTTATCAGACCCTAGAAGTACAAAATGATTTATCTTATGAGGAATCGCCGATTAAGATACTGGATCAAAAAGTGCATAAACTAAGGAATAAAGAGATTCAACTGGTTAAGATACAGTGGAATAATCACGGAATGGAAGAAGCTATGTGGGAAAAGAAAGAAGAAGTTAAAGTCAAGTATCCCGCACTCCTTGCCCAATTGTAAGGTAAATTTCGAGGACGAAATTTATATAAGGGATGAGGGATGTAGAGGCCCAAATCTTTTCTATAAAGTTAGGCCCATAATTGTGTGATTTACTTCACGTTAGGCCCAATAAAGGAAATATAAACCCAAAAGATAGTCCAATACATGTTTAAAGGTAAAATGATGTTTATAAAATATTTACTTAAAAACGATTTGATGAAGATTGGACGGAATGCAAAGTATTTCATTTTATGGCTAAAAGTACACTTCAAATATTTTTTAGTCTCCTTTGAGACCCATTTTTGACATAGAAAAAAATTTGAATTTGAAAATGATATCCGAATAAACGTTGTAGCTCTTTGAGTTAGATTTCCAACGCACTTTGAATCACCTCAATTGGATATCGACAGAAAACATTATGATAAAAATACTGGAGGCTGTGCAATGACAACCGGACGACCGGATAAACTAACCGGTCGACCGGAAACCCCGAAACCCGTGAATTTTTTAGAATTAATGGCCACTACTTGCACAACTTAATTATCCTATTTAAAATGACCTTTCACCCACCCCAAACCTCACCTATAAATACTCTTTTCACTCATTTGATTTTTCACACTAAAAGCACTTTCAATTTACTTTCAAAGTTGAGAGAAAAATAGAGAATTGGGAGAGAAAATGAAGGTGGTTTTCAAAGTGTTTTTCAGAAGTTTTAAGTGTGGGCAAAAATATTCTGCAAGAAGGTTTTTGTGATTTCAAAAGGTGTTTTCAAACAACAAAGGAAGGTCCAAACGTCCAAACTTCGTCAAAGTTTTTGAAGTTCATCCAAAGTTTTCAAAGTTCTTTTCAAAGTTCATCAAGCATCAAATCGAGGTAGGTAGAGGTGCATTAAGTTGTTATACGTGTTTAAGTTATAATTTCTAGCAAGTAATGTTCTATGTTAAAGGCTAATGTTGTGTGTCAAATGGTATCGTCGGTTCGGCATGTGCCTTTCATGTCAAATGGTTCCGTCGGTGTGGCATACATTTAAAGGTTAATGTTGTGTGTCAAATGGTATCTTCGGTTCGGCATGCACCTTTCATGTCAAATGGTTCCGTTGGTACGGCATACATTTTCATGTCAAATGGTACCTCTGGGTACGGCATGTTTTATGGAAGTTCTAATGTTAATTGTTATGAAATGCTTAGCTTAATCACGATTGCACCTATGACGCCTATTGAGTTTTCAACTCACGGGTTTCTACCCTATATCTACAGATTAAATGTTGATGCACCGGGTTGGATGATGGAAGGAGATGCAATAAGCCTATGGGAACCCGGTGAACAAGTGATTTAGATTTGAAGTCTTTAACGTTTCAAATGCTATTTCCAACGTTATTTCTTTTGAGTATCTTGAACAAGTCATGATTTCATCAAATAAATTATATTTCGTTATTTTGGAAAGTTATAAAGTGTTTTAATTCAATATCCTTCAAAAAGAATGCTTGTTAAGATTTAAGCTTCCGCTAAAATATGTACACTTGTTACTAAACCACCGGTTAAGTTAAGTAAAGTAAGTAGCGTCCCGGTCCACTAGGGCTTGGGGCGTTACAATAAATCTAATGGGAAATGATAATGCAGTCACTGATGTGTCAATATTTTCAGCTGAAATTGGAATTATGATTTCAGGCGAAGCCAACACAATATTCGGAGTACATTGTTACAATAAGGCCACTGGTTATGGGGGTACTGGAATTTATCTAAAAGTGCCATTTGGTTTAACACAGACGTGAATTGTGAATTCTTACCTAGACTATTCTAGTATTGTTGTTGAAGATCCCGTCCAAGTACACATTTCTAGTAGCTTTTTTCTTGGAGACGCATTTATACTTCTTAAATCTGTAAAGGGTGTTGCAAATGGAATTAACATTGTGGATAACATGTTTTCCAGTTCTAATAAGGGTATTGATAATGTACAATTGGATCAAGAAAATGGGGATTTTACGAGGATTGATCAAATGGTGATTGATAGGAATAATGTGAGGGGGATGAATCTTAAGGGCACGGTTGCTAGGAGAAGTGTGCAAGGAAATGGAAGCTCGTGGCTAGTAGACTTGAATTCAGAGCTCTTGTTTCCAAATCTTATTAAGCAACTAAATTACACATTCATTGTAAATGGAAATTCCTTCCCTAAACATGCATTGAGATACGTGTCAAATAATCGAGTGTTAATTGAGTCAGACGTGTCAGTTGAAGCAACTATTTATATAACAGGGGATCAAGGAAGTTCTCCCGTAGCTAAGTAACTTTATTTATTTATTTTTTATTCTACAATGCAGATGTCGATTTTATTTAACATCACTATAGAGAAAAAGATAAGATAATATAGAGAAATTAATAGACTTGTATGTATGTTTTATTAAGAATCAAAGTCCTATATTTATATGGAAGAATTATTGTTACAATGAATACAATAATCATAATAACTAAGGTTACAGAGGTATAATCTTCATTCACAAATATTACTTTATTTACAACATTCTCTCTTAAATAACTATTTACACAATAGTCTCATTGAAAACCTGTTTGGCAAAAATTAGATGGACAAAAATATGAAACAAATGACAAAAATAGTAAAAATATTTTACAGTAATAAAACGTTGCATCGCCCTGTCAAGAAAGGAAAAAGAGAAGCTACTCTCACGATTCCAATTAATGAAAATCCTTGTATCAGGCCATCCTTGTATTATACGTCAATATCATAATTATGATCAATTATGTTCCATGTCGTCTTGTTATACACCTAATTAATATTGTCTTCATGCAAGATATTTATCTATCTACGACAACTGTGGTAACATGATGGTTAAAAAAGTAAATCTTGTTATTCTCTTAAAGAGTCTCGTACATAAAATTATAATATAATCATAAGTTATATTGAGGATAAATATCAATTAGATTATGTACATTCTTTATAGCAAGAATATATCTTGTTAAAACCTTGTTAGGAAAATTCTAATAAACGAAAAAGCTAACGTTATTTCTTTGAACTACAAAAGTTGCCTCATTAAAAGCCTGCCAGTAAAATTCAATTGGGACAAAATCTTGATCAAAGGGAAAAAAAGTACAATACATATTTATTCCTCGTTATGATAATATCACTTGAATTACATATTTCCAGCATATTAATCCTTCAAGGATAACATTAATAATCATACCTGTCGAATTGGCCATAATCACATTTCAAATTTTATGTATCGTTAGGATAACAGATATGGACTTGTGGTCTTTGTGAAATTTATTATTCTGAAAATCGTGTATTATATGTTACAATTTCGTTTTTCTCATTTACCTTTCACATGAGTATACAAAATTTAGTTGTTCAAACTGCAAATCTAGAAATTTCAGATTTCTCTAGTAAATTCAATTTTACTATGATTGCGTCATTTTATTTGACCAATTAATTCTTCGATCAATTTGCATCAAAGAATTTATTTCAATAACCTATCTATTCATAATATGAAGCGGTAAATCATGTAAAAAAGTGTTGTCGATAATTCTATAACGCCGCAAATTTTCGGAACTCGAAGCATTAAAAGAAATTCATCTTCTATGTTTGAGTTCTTAAATGTTAACCAAAATAAATTTTAAATGAGAAAAGTTTTGAAATTTGAAACATATAAAAAAATGTAATGGGAGATTTTAGTTCATACAGACTTTGAAGAATTGGAAAATATTTGGAAGAATTTTAGCAAATACCAGTTGAAGAAAGGCGGAAGAAAAATATGTTTGGCAAGACAAATGACCACTAAAAATTATAAACTTTTAACAGAGTATGTCACCTTCATAAATGTATCACATATAAAAATTTGGGGTCTCGAAGATAATGTTTGAAGCACGAAAGTATTGCTCGACTATGTTGGACAAAAAATTCGAAACTGACCCAATGTAGTTTACTAAAATGGGGATAACTTTTTCTCTAAATACTATTTTTAAGGTAATTCCAAAAACCACTATTGGAAGACTCATAGAACTTTCAAACCCCATTGATTTAACTCTAAAAATGCACTGTAGCCCAAGTTATACTATTTTTTAATAGGCGGACAGAATCTGAAAATTTATTCCAACAATATTTAAACTTCATGCATAATCAATCCAACATTTTTAACTAGTAGTTGACAAGCAATGTATATAAAGCTAGGTGAAATAGAAAATTTAACATTTTAAAAGTGTAATGTACATGTTCATAAGAGGTTTACATGACTAAAAATATTATTATAATATAAAGAGTACGTCAAATCGTCGAGTACTTGCCACATGTCAAGCCATCGTCATGTCTTCAATTGACACGTAAATTTAGTAGGAATGAGTATCACAAGTAATACTCAGTAAAAAACACTTAAATAAATAGATAAAAAAATATATATATTTTCTAGAATTGCAATCTTTGGTTCTTTGTGTCACCGTTAATTTCAAAACGAACCAGCGATCAAGCAGTCCGTTTACTCTTAGGTTTTAACAATCCCTTTGTTTTATGAATCCAAATTAATCTCTTCATCTCTTATTGGAACCACCAAAGGGTGCTTACATTCTCTCATGAGTAACACAATAACACGTTAATGCAAATCAAAAACAAATAATTTTTACACAACTTACAAAAATGCTGAAAGCATCCCTACCTCAAATATTTGGAGGTTGAATAACCTTTTGCGTTCAATATGTAATAAAATACATTGTACTCTTAGCCTCTCCTTTAGACAATTTCATATTCAAAGAAGGTTTCTTTTAATTTATGGTAAAAAGGTAAGTGGAATTCATGTTATTAAAATTGTGATTTGTGAGACAAAGGTGTCTAGAGGAGTTTAATTTTGAATTATCAAGATAAAGTTATGATTTTTAAAACAAAAGGGGCGGTTGACATTTCAAATTTCAAATGAAATGGTGGTGGGCTTTAAATGGTTGGGGGTTATATCATTTAGTATATGATTCAAATGGTATGCTTAGTGGAGGAAGATGAAAAGTCAACTTAAGGGATGAAAATTAAATGGAAATGCAATAGTGGGGAACAAAAACCGTGAGTGAGAAAAATATGATGGGATGCATTGAAGTGAAAATTTTAATTTGATTTTCAAATGGTGGGTACAATTAGAATTAACATTCACTCTACAATTGTCATCCATTAGTTCCTTAAATAATAATTTGCTTTTGATGTCACGACAAACAATTGAAGAATAATATGTGTTTAAAATAAGGTTATGAGTTTTGAAATGCTAATGTCTTAAAATGGATGAATATGGACTTTTTTTCCGGCCGTTACAACTCTCACTACTTAAAATAATTTCGTTCTCGAAATTTAACGTGGTTGTTTAAAGAGGTCAGGATACTTGGCTAAAATGTCGTCTTCCCTTTCCCAAGTAGCCTCATCCTTACCATGTTTATCTCATTGGACTTTGACTAATGGAACCCTTCGATTTCTCAGAACATGGTCCTTCCTCCCCAGAATCACTGCAGGAGTTTCTTCGTACGTCATATCGCTCTGGACATCTAGTGACCGAACATTCACCATATGGCTAGGATCCGGGATGTACTTTCTCAACATAGAAATGTGAAATATGTTGTGCACAACTGAAAGTTCGGGTGGCAACGTTAAACTATATGCTACATTCCCAATTTTTCCAATAATCTCAAATGGACTGATAAATCTAGGACTTAATCTTCATTTCTTTCCAAATCGTAATATTCCTTTCATTGGCGGCACTTTGAGAAATATTTTATCTCCAATCTCAAAAGTCAATTCTTTCCTCCTTTTGTCGGCATAACTCTTTTGACGATTTTGGGCAGTTTTAATTCTTGATCTAATTTTATGTATAGCCTTCACAATTTTTTCGACCAATTCTAGACCCAAAACTCTCCTCTCACCAACTTCATTCCAAAATATGGCGAACAAAATCGTCAACCATACAGGCCTCATATGGTGTCATGCCAATAGTTGTTTGGAAGCTATTGTTGTAAGCAAATTCGATTAACGACAAATGATCTTCCCATTTACCACCCAAATCCAGGACATAAGCCCTCAACATATCTTCAAGAACTTGGATAGTTCGTTCAGATTGTCCGTCAGTTTGAGGATGGCATGCAGTCTTAAATGTTAACTTGGTACCCATAGCTTTCTGAAGGCTTATCCAAAACTTAGAAGTAAACATCGGGTCTCTATCTGGTATGATAGAAACTGGAATACCATGAAGTCACATAATTTTTCTGACATAAATATGTGCGAGTTGTTCTAAGCTAGAGGTTGTCCAAACTGGTAGGAAATGAGAAGATTTTGTAAGTCGATCCACAATCACCCAGATCACATCATGACCTCTCGCTAATCTAGGAAAATCGACGACAAAATCCATTACAATCTTCTCTCATTTCCATTCTGGTATGTCCATGGGATTCAACGACCCTTATGGCCTCTGATGTTCAACCTTCACCTATTGACAAACTATGCATTTGGACACAAACATAGCTATCTTGCCCTTCATATTTCTCCACCAAAATGTGTCACGTAAATCTTTATACATTTTAGTTCTACTTGTGTGTGCAGCGTAAGGAACATAATGAGATTCAGTCATAATCTCATCCCTCAATACTTCATCATTTGGCACGCACAGTCGGCCCTTAAACATCAGGGCTTTATCTTCGGCTATTTCAAATCCTTTCCTCTTCTCAGTTCCCACTTCAGCCCTTATCTTTTCCAAAAAGGGATCATTTCTCTTAACAGCTACTATTCTATCTCTGAGTGACGATTTCACAATAAAACTTGCTAAAATTGTTGATGTCCTTACTGGTGACGATAATACTTCAATTCTCATGTTTTCAAAATCTATGATTAAATGACCCTATCTTGTATACAGCGCTAACAAATGTCCCATGTTCTTTCTACTCAATGCATCGGCGACTACATTAGCCTTACCTGGATAGTACAAGATAGTGCAGTCGTAATCCTTAACTAATTCTAACCACTATCATTGTCTCATATTCAACTCTCTCTAGGTGAAGAAGTATTTGAGACTCTTGTGATTGGTGTAGATCTCACACTTGCTCCCATATAGGCAGTGGCGCCAAATCTTCAAGTCATGCACTACCACTGCTAGTTCGAGATCATGTGTAGGGTAATTCTGTTCATATTGTTTCAATTGCCTTGAAGTATAAGCTATTACTTTTACATGTTGCATCAAAACACATCCTAAACCAAGCTTGGATGCATTATTGTAAATCATAAAACCTTCAAACCATCGGGGATAGTCAACACCAGCACATTTACGAACATGTCCTTTAACTCTTGAAAACTCTGTTCGCACTTTTTCGACCATACAAACTTAGTACCCTTCCGAGTCAATTGTTTCATATGACTTGCTATCTTGGAAGATCCTTTAATAAATCGTCGATAATAGCTGGCTAAACCTAGAAAACTTCGTACTTCTCCAACATTTGTAGGTTTCGGCCAATTGGTCACAACCTCAACTTTGGATTGATCCACTTCAATTCCTCGTGCTGAAACAGTATGGCCTAGGAACCCCACTCGATCCAACCAAAATTCACATTTCTTGAATTTGGCATATAACTTCTCCTCACGTAGGGCTTCCAACACTGTCTTTAGATGTTCTTCATGTTGCTAAGAATCTCTCGAGTATATCAGTATGTCGTCAATAAATACGATAACAAATGCATCCAAATATAGATGGAACACTCTATTCATCAAGTTCATAAACACTGCAGGAGCATTCATCAAGCCAAAAGGCATCACTGTAAACTCATAATGCCCATATCGAGTCCTAAATTCCGTCTTTGGTATGTCAACCGACTTAATCTTCAGCTGATGGTAGCCTGACCTTAAGTCAATTTTCAAGAACACGGATGCACCTTTCAATTGATCAAATAGATCCTCAATCCTTGGAAGGGGATACTTATTCTTGATCGTCAACTTATTTAGTTCACGATAGTCGATGCACATCCTCCTAATACCATCTTTCTTCTTTACAAAGAGTACCGGGGCTCCCCATGGAGATACACTCGGTCTAATGAACCCTTTGTCTAGAAGTTCTTCTAATTGCATTTTCAACTCTTGTAATTCCTTTGGTGCCATTTAGTATGGAGCTTTGGACACAAGAGCAGCTCCAGGTAGCAAATCTATCGTGAATTTCATTTGTCTATCGGGTGGGGTATCTGATAGAACATCAGGAAACACATCAGCATACTCCCGTATTATTGGCACATCATCTACTACTTTCTCTCGAGTTGAAGTGCTAGTAAAGCTGACAAGATACCCTTGACATTCAGCCTTCCTCAACATGCTCTACTTTTAAAGCTAAGATGACGTGAGGAAATGCCTTAATCTTTGATCCATAAAATCTGGACTCCTCTTCTCCCGGTCTTCGAAAAATTACCTCTTTCTTAAAACATACAATCGTAAATTGATTTTCATCTAACCAATCCATACCTAAAATAATATCAAAAAATTTCATGTCTATAATATACAAGTCGGCCTCTAAAGTCAATCCATCAAAATTTATTTGTATTTCCTTTGTTATCCTATTTGTATCAATAGTTCCCCCTAATGGCATACTAACCTCTAGTATACTATCATTCTTCTGACATGAAGCACTAATCTTAGCTGGACATGAAATGTTGCACTGGAATCAATCAGGACGTAAACAAGAATA
The DNA here is from genome assembly GCA_019395295.1 of Osmanthus fragrans. Lineage (NCBI taxonomy): Eukaryota > Viridiplantae > Streptophyta > Magnoliopsida > Lamiales > Oleaceae > Osmanthus > Osmanthus fragrans. The sequence continues at coordinate 20,845,634 of CM033350.1, read as the reverse complement.
CTAGAGACGAATAAATACCTGCGATCATGTCCAAATTTTGGGCAGCCTCATCGTAAGTCAAAGCAAACACCCTTACTTTTCCTTTCTTCTCTTGCTCAAGTTTCTTAATCGATGGACATGAGGAAGCCACATGGTCGGGTTGACCACACTTATAGCAAACAAACATTCTCCATTGTGAAACTTGTTGCACTTAGGGCATTGAGATAAGGGGTTACTTGGCTGACTCGCAAGTATCTGCTTCTTAAACTATCTCGTATTCCTATTCTTACAGTGCCACTTCCTTTTTTCGAAGTCACCACACTGTCCCGAATTCTCCGACTTCACCCTCGAGTAGGTTACTGTTTGAGCTTTCTTTACCACTACCTGAATAGTGGCAAGATTGTGTAAACTCACAATTTAACTGATCTCCGAGCGTAGGTCCCTCTCGTAACGTTTTGCCTTCATGAACTCGGTACTTACAAGATGTGGGACATATCGGGAAAATTCCTCGAACTTGCTTTCATACTCAGAAATTTCCATATCTCCATGTACCAGCCTTAAGAATTATTTCTCCTTATAGTCTCGCATGACTTGTGGAAAAAAAAACTTTTCGGTTAGTTTCCTCTTTAACGGAGTCCAAGTTAGGTCATGTTGTTCCTCCTCAGTGCAAGTGCTAGTGCGTGACGCAAATTCCCACCAATGGCCTACTCTCCCTATTAGCATAAACTCAGCACATAATACTTTTTCATTTTCTGGACAAGAGATGTGCTGAAAGATCTTCTCAAAAGTATGCAACCACTCCTCAACTGCCAGAGGGTCCTTCCCACCATCAAAGGTAGGTGGTCGATATCTACGGTTCTACAGTCGGAATAGGCGTTGTAGCCAGGTGTGTTGGTGGTACCAGTAGTGCTCACAGAACTGGTGGAGTTTGAGGTGCTAGAGGTGTAGCTTGAGCAGCCAAGGCCTGTCTCAACTCATCAATCTCCCGCCTTAGCTCCCTAATTGCAATCTCATTTAGAGGAGTCGATGATACTTGCACAATATAGGAAGAAGGTTTATAATTCAATATCTCAATATCTTTTATTATTATCTCAAAAGAATCCTTCAAGAGGATTTCAAATCATAAAAGAACATCTATCGCTAACTAACAAGAAAGCAAATTGAATCCTACTAAACATCAACAATAATTAAACTTAATAAAATATAATAATAATTTCATTCATCTATTCATCATTGTCATTATTGTCCTAATCCAGCCTCCATGCACACTAGGTTTCTTAGAAAGTTGTGCTTCATCGTCTGAATTATGTGGAGGTACATCTTCACAAATGTACATCTCAGTAAGTACACTATTGTCCTCGGGGATTACAAGTTGAGCCAACTCTCACTATTCAATCAGCTCTGCATAGAAGGCCCCATAATCAATATCTCGAGGTAAGGTAGGCATAATCAATCTCCATAAATAATCGTAGATCGATTCGGCAATCTCCAGCCACTCTTCTAGCAAGGTATCAATAAGAAAACGAGTAGCTCAACAACCAGTGACCATATGGCCTAGTTGTCTCACCTCTCTCCACTTTATTAACATCTCCCAAATGTGCTGGCCCATATTGTGAGCTGGGTTCCACCGATACTCTTCATATTGCCTCGCAATCTCATGTCAACGAGGCATCAATGAACTCATCTTCCTACAAGTTTTCTTAATCCGTACCATCTGAGTCATACCAATTATTCAAAGTCCAATAAGTAGGTATCTAATAAGTTTTAGTTCATTCCCGAGGACCTAAATAAACATTTAATTTAATCATGTTCTCAAAATACTTGTACAATAATGATTATCTATAAAAGTATTCAAACTCCAACATATACTAATATTCATACATACATTTCAAATGTTGTATCTAGAATAAACTTTCTCATACTCTTCACATAAATACAAGCAAATTTATAAAACTTATTTACCTCAAAATCGGCATAGCGCGGCTATGGCAGGCACGGTGCTCAAGATCTTCATTAATTTTTTTTTTCTCAACTTTATATGTGACAAAACACCTCAGATATGGTTTCTAATGTAAGTCTACATAAAATAAATCATACTCTGATATCAAGTTATAACGCCCCAAATTCTCGGAACATGAAGCGTTAAAAGAAAATTAATCTTCTTTGTTTGAGCTCTTAAATATTAACAAAAATAAATTTTTAAATGAGAAAAGTTTTGGAATTTGAAACATATTTTAAAAATGTAATGGGAGATTTTGGTTCATATAGACTTGGACAATTTTGGTGTAATTTTATTATGGAAAACATTTGGAGGAATTTCAGCAAATAAAAGTTGAACAGCAGCGGACGAAAAATATGTTTGGCCTAGCAAATGACCACTAAAAATTATGAAATTTTAACAGAGTATGTCACCTTCATAAATGTATCACATATAAAAATTTGGGGTCTCAAAGATAATGTTTGAAGCACGAAAATATTGCTCGACTATGCTGAACAGAAAATTCAAAACTGACCCAATGCAGTTTACTAAAATGGGCATAACTTTTTCTCTAGATACTATTTTATGGTAATTCTAAAAACCACTATTAGAAGACTCATAAAAATTTCAAAACCCACTGATTTCCTCTAAAAAAATGTGTATTGTAGCCCAAGTTATGCCATTTTTAAATAGGCAAACAGAATCTGAAATTTTATTCCAGCAATATTTAAACTTCATGCATAACCAATTCAACATTTTTAACTAGTAGTTGACATGCAATGTATATAAAGAGTACGCGAAACAGAAAAAATTAACATTTTAAAAGTGTCATCTACGTGTTCATAAGAGGTTTACATGACTGAAAATATTATTAGAATATAAAGAGTACGTCAAATCGCTGAGCACTTGTCACCATGCCAAGTCGCCGCCATGCCTTCAATTAATCTGTAAATTTAGTAGGAATGAGTATCACAAGTAATACTCAGTAGGAAACACTTAAGCAAATAGATAAAAAAAAATATGTTTTCTAGAATTGCAATCTTTCGTTATTTGTGTTATCATCAATTTCAAAATGAACCGGTGATCAGGCAATCCGTCTACTCTTAAGTTTTAACAATCCCTTTGTTTTATGAATCAAAATTCATCTGTTCATATCTTATTGGAACCACCAAAGGGTGCTTCCATTCTCTCATGAGTAACACAATAACACGTTAATGCAAATCGAAAACAAATAATTTTTTCACATCTTACAAAAGTGTTGAAAGCATCCCTACCTTAAATATTTGGAGTTTGAATAACCTTTTGCGTTCAATATGTAATAAAATTTAGCGTACGCTTAGCCTCTCCTTTAGACAATTTCATATTCAAAGAAGATTTCTTTTAATTTATGGTAAAAAGGTAAGTGGAATTCATGTGATTTGTTATTTGCGAGATAAAGGTAGATAAAGGTGGCTAGAGGAGTTTAATTTTGAATTATCAAGATAAAGTTATGATTTTTAAAATAAGAGGGACTGTTGACATTTCAAATTCCAAATGAAATGTGGTGGGCTTTAAATGGTTGGGAGTTATAGCATTTAGTATATGATTCAAATGGTATGCTTAGTGGAGGAAGATGAAAAGTCAGCTTAAGGGATGAAAAGAAAATGAAAATGCATTAGTGGGGAACAAAAACCGTGAGAGAGAAAAATATGATGGGATGCATTGAAGTGGAAATTTTAATTTGATTTTCAAATAGTGGGTGCAATTGGAATTAATATTCACTTTACAATTGTCATCCATCAGTTCCTTAAATAATAATTTGCTTTTGATATCATGACAAACAATTGAAGAATAATATGTGTTTAAAATAAGGTTATGATTTTTGAAATGTTAATGTCTTCAAATTGATGAATATGGACCTTTCTTTTAGCCCTTTTTTTCCCAGATCGTTACAAATCTTTCATTTTGGTTCAATTTCTTTTCTTATAAGGACATAACTTATTCATATATATATCCACTTCCAATATTTCAATACTTGAACCTCTTCTAGAATTTTATAATTAATTATGTCTATATGTTCTCCAAGAGTATGGGCCTCCTAAATGGGACATTATTTGCTCCATTTTCTTTTTAAAAAAATTGTCTTATAATCTAAATTGTATTCACGCTTTTGGCATGCCATTGATATATCAAATATAATTTAAGAAATTATCCTTGTAGGACGTCCATTCAAGTTGAAATTTTAAAGTTGGTGCAAGAGATATTATTGATCTATTTGATGAGTAAATGTATGTAAATGAATTATCTTTTGAAATTTTGATTCAAATTATTTTTTACGTAGATCTATATAATATGATGATGAATTATGTATATAAGTTTTTAGGTTCTTAATTCTTCTTCGTAATTTTGAGAATTTTTTTTAGTCAAATTGACAATCATCAAGCCACATTATAAAATATCAACTTAATGCTTGAGATATTGTATAAGGATTCAAACTATGTATTTATTCTCAACGTTCTTTACTTTTCATCTAAATGCATTGCAGTTGATTAATTTTACTTATATTGTAATATCAGAATAATTAGATAAAAAAAAAATTAGGCTCTCGCTAATGGCATTCCCTACACAAAACTGGAAAGTACTTTATTCTCAATAATAATGGTTTAGAAATTAATTAAAGGCATTTAACAAACAATAATTCTAAGTTATTTATTGTCATTCCAACTAACACTTATTAAAATGTTGAAATTTAGGTTCATTAGTATTAAAAAGAGACACCATCTTGATGTATAATTTGAAAATTATGTTCATAATTTAAAATTTAAGCAATAATTTTACAAAATTCAAGTTACGAACACCATGCAATCATCTAGTAGATGTATCAAGATACAAATAATTTCTAGATGGTCAACATGGATGGTGATAGTGCCTCATATATCACCCTAATAAATTTTTAAGATTTTAGGGATATAGTCCCGACTTTAACTAGTAATGAATACTTTTCAACGCATAGAACAAGAAATATATGTGAATTCATTAATTAAAGAATCTTCTGATTTTTCATTGCATGTGCATTCGAATTCTCAATAAAAAATTAAAAAATAAAAAATCACATCATTGTTAAGCAAGAATGATCTGATCGGTCATGCCAAATAATAAAATCAAATTGAACTTCTGGCTCAATATAGAATGTGTTTCAATTATACTAATACAAATATAATGTACTAATTATGTCACATTTTATAAACTCTTTTAGAGTTTTGACTAAGATTTGCATAATCTCATATTTCACTCACATTAGTTTTTACCATTATCCAAAAATACATTCTCTTCACTATATTAAATGTAATATTCTTTTGAAATATTAAACGTATAAATGGATTCTATATTAGGAACAATGTTACAATTTCTAGAATATTTATTTACTTAAATTGTGTTTTTTTTCTTTTTAAAAATATCAACACTATATTCATCTAAATTATTAATATGATATTTGATTATATCGTATTTAGTTATGCTTCTTCAGGAACATAAACATAGTTGAATATAATTATAAACTATGTTATATATATATATATATATATATATATATATATATATATATATATATATATATATATATGTGTCAGTTTCTCGATAAGCAACACAATGTTCTTCTAGGATATTGGTACATAAAAATTTGTACTTCTTTGGGAACGCAATACGATATTCTTCAATAATACAAATATGTAATATTTTATGCTTCTTCATTAGCAATAAGTCAATATTCTCCTAAAATATTGAAATTATGATGTAATACTTTTTAACAGCAAGTAATATTTTTCAAAATATGTGCTACTTCAAGAGCACAATAAATATTCTTATTATCATTAATTGTTTTTTTTTAAATAATTTTAATATTGTTTCTTCAAGAGAAATTGGTTAATATTCTTCCCAAATATTATAACTATATTGTCATGTCCTTCCGGGGGCAAGAAATAATTTGTTGAAATATTAACATAATATATATATATATATATATATATATATATTCAAAATCTACATAATATTCTTCGGAGATATTAATAAAATTGTAAATTGTATTTCTTCAAGAGAACACAATTAGAAATAAATTTTGTTCAAGAACGAATAAATTGTTAGTGAATATAAAAAAAAAAAAAATGTAAATCTGTTCATGAAAGTTAAAATCTAAGCAGTAAGCTTTTTCAAAAGTAACTAAAATTCTCGCATACCTTTTAATAACCTATTATTTCCAAACATTATATCTTATCATATGCTTTGGATGACTGACGGTTGACCAACGTATAATTGGCATCACGCTCACGAATTTAATGGCAATACAGTTTGGCTTTGTTTGTAGCTATTTCTTGAATTTTGTGAGAAGCACCTTGCCTCTCTTGACTCCAAGATTCAATAGTAGTAATTGATCTGATTTAATCTTCGCTCTTCTAATTAATTCACTTTGATTATAGAGACTTGTGCTGATAACATATTATAAACTAGAGAAAGAGAAGAGAAGTCGATAGACTTGTACGTGAAATTTATTGAGAATTAAAGTCTTATATTTATAGAGAAGAATTACGTCTGCAATAGATTCAATAATTTTAATAACTAAGGCTGCAGGGGAATTTAATGGTCATTCACAAAAAAATACTTTATTTACAACAATTATTATTATTTGTTATGCCCAAAGGAAAGGATCAATGGAGCAAAATCCAGTAGAGGAGATAAAGCTCAAAGATACAAATTTACACTGATACATCAATCAATAATTTCACAAAATAGTATTCTTCATTGAAGAACAAGATAAACTTCTTTATCCGCATTTTATAACAATATAATTTCACCAAGAAATTAGCCATAAAATCTGTAGAAAATGAGTCGAGTAAAGTGCGTAGGAGCCAAATGAAACGTCCAACCAAATGAACAAAGAGTCCAGACCCCCAACAACGTCCATGTTCGAACTCAACTTCAGAATAAGTTGTAATGTAGATTTATAACAAAATACTTAGTCTTGTTTGGTGATGATTAAAATTTGTCAAAATTTTTAAGTCAAAGTCAACAATTATACTAATCCATGATCTAGGGGTGAATGCGGTTCGATTTGAGCGATTTATGCTATATTTTCAACTCAAATCATTTCATGCGGTTTGAAATTTTTCCAAACCAAACCAAACCAAATCATTTGATTTTTCGAACCAAACCATAATTTGCGATTTGGTTCGATTTTAATCCGCGGTTTACCTATCGACATTATAGTAATATATTTAAAAGAAGTTAACGTATAAGTTTAAACGAGAACTAATAATGTTAAATATTAAATTATATTCATATTTATCATGAAATTCATGAATAAATTATTTTCAAAGTTGGTTGCTAAAATATGTTACAGTCCCGCTTCACGTACACAACCCATGACATTCTCTTTGACATTGTGACGTAGAAAAGGAGAATAAAAAAGGGAAAAAATAAATTAGAAAAATTAAAGAGTAAAACTGGCCCAATACTTTCCCCACTTCTACCCCGTTTAGCCAGATGAAAACCCAAAGCAAAATACCCATTCAAAACCCTCAAATTGCCGCAATTGATTCCACCACCGATAGTAACCACAATTAAAATGGTCGTCTCCACCTTGATCGGCCGTTAACCACTACGTTGAGCCGTTCGTCGTTACTGTCGCAAAGCGATTGCTGTAAACGCAAAAAAAATTTCAGGCGCAACCGATGTTTTCGTCTTCGGCATCGATGGACAACGACACAACTCGACAAAGCGGTAAGTATTGTGAAGCCTGAAGGTTGAAATGTATGGTTTGAAATGTACTCGTGAGATGGCGTATTTGTCATATTTATGAGGAACAATATATTCTTCCCTGGCATTATCATTCTGTGGGGGCAGCGAATTAGAGGCCATAGAAGGTCGCCATATCTGAGTTTCAGTATGTCAAAAAAAAAAAAAAAATAATAATAATAATAATAATAATAAGAAGAAGAAGAAGAAGAAGAAGAAGATTATTATATCAGGAGACTAATTTTTCTTCACGACTGTCAAAGATTTTTATTGAGTTTAAACGAATAAGAGGCTGTTTTTATTGGGCGCCGGTCAATTTTTTTATTGAGTTTCAGTGAATAATAGGCCATTTTTTTACAGTCTGGTGATTATGTTCTCAGTTAATAAGATTATGATGCCAACGGACTAATTTTTCTACAAGTATCATAGCAAAATTATGTTTGTGTTGGTAACATCTGCACAATGAAATGCATGTGCTTACTCATTTAACACTATTTCAAGATTCAATATATTACAGCAGAATTTAGATGGTGAGGAGACAAAATTTTGAACTTGGTTTCTTTTAACAACCTCTTACAGAATCGAAGAGTGAACTTTATTTGCTTTCCTTCATATGAGTAAGTATGTTATTTGGGAGGAATTACAGATTGTTTGCATTGTGTAGGTGCTATAGTTGGACGGAATAGAGACATTTGTCATAGCTGTAGGAAGCCGAGACACTTCTTGTCTGACTGTCCAAAGAAGAAACGATGTCCAATACAATGTATGAGTCGAAGGCTTTTTGTTGGAGTTAGCAAACTCCATCTTTTTTGTAATCGGCAAGTAACGTGTAGTGACGTGTAGGTCACTGCTTCATTGTTTTGAAGAATTATGTTCAATTTGTGGAAAAGGGATGGTTCTTCCAATGAAAAATTGAGAAGCAGTTTTCATAATGCTATAAAGGATTTTTAACTCATTCAGAATGTATTTATTTGAAAGTGTTGAATGCACCAATTTATCATCTTTCGATATTTATACCATGTTGGCAAGTTATTTAAAAGCAGCCTGCATATCACATAAAGCCGCCTCTTACTTTAATAATCAAAACTTGTAGAACTTTGCTCACTCAAGCCAACAGGAACCAATATGCAAGCTTCCTACCCCAGTATTCCAAAATCCAAAAGCAGAAAGTTTTTTGTGTATGAAATAATAATTAAACCAATTCAAAGACCTAAATTGAATTTACATGAGTTCAACAAGTAACCTTAATATTAGTTAGAAGAAACAAGACCATGAGAGAGAGGAAAGTCCAGAGCAAGGTCTGAAAATGCAGCATAGGATCCAACTCCCAAGTAAAGAAAGATCTAAATGACACAACCACAAATTATTTTCAAACCAGTTCAGGTGGGCAGAGGATGGTAATAACATAAATTTTCTGGCAGCTATTGTATTAACATAAATCAATAGCCAAATGACAGTTAACATACATCAATAGCCCATAACATTCCATAATGAAATTCCAAAGAAGATAGTAAGGCAAAAAATATTCTGTACATCCATTATATAATCAAAATTCAAAAAAGCTACTAATCCTCTTTCGAATTCTCTTCCATCGATTTTGCATTGTAGTCTGGGATTAGATTCGCATCGTATGAAACAGGTATCTTCACCCCGTGAAATATTCCCACGTTTGTTACATTGTGGAAAGCTAATTGTGGATGGTACAACATTGCATAGCCTAACATATAAAACACAACATCAACAAAATTTGACGTAATGATCTAATATATTCAGTGTGTACCAGAAAGTTTATGTTACCTTCAAGTTGCGGTTGCACATGTGGTGTCTGATCTATGGATACGTCATTTCCAAGATTGGTTTTCCTGCATCTCGATCTTTTACCCTTGATGGTCATCGATGTTGCCAACAAAAAATAATAATAATAATAATAAAATAAAACAAAATAAATAAATGATGAAACTGCGAGATGGAAACGTACCTTTGTTTTTTCTCGAGCATGACTCCAATGGGCCTTTTTTGCGAAATTTCTTCGGCGCCCCCTTCCTTTTGGAACACATAGATGATTAGAATATTGGAAAAGGAAAGAAGTTGATAATATCTGCAAGATTTACTTAATAAATTACAGTGGGAAATTCGTTTGACATGCTTTAAGTGATTTCCAAACCTATTATAAGACAATTTTTGCAGGTTAGATAGTGAAGAGAAGGAAAAGAACATAAAAGGTTTGCAGCCACCATTCTTTAGTCATATTTACTCTTTCCTAGACCAAGCAACAAACATTATCTGTGCATTCCTTATTCTTTCCTCCCAAAGTCTAAATGTTCAATGTCCAACCAGTACGAACTACAAGAACATATACGAGAACTGAAGTCCCAACATTTTTGTAATTATAGTGAAGGAATAAACATACGAACTACTACTGCTGTTACAAGAACTGAAGAGAAGTCAAGCATTTTTATAATTATAGTGAAGGAATAAGCACAACGTACAAGCATCAGAGCATTTACCTTTCTCAGTCATCCCTTGTAGTAGTTCGAGCCAGTATGGTTGGTGGTGAAAATTCGGGAAAAAAAAATGCAGCTTCTACCGCCGATTTAGGTACCAAAAACAACCTGAAAGTACTTGGGTACAAAATACACCATATGTCTTCGTCAATTTGGAGTAAACTTTACAGTTGTCGTTCGGGTCGAAACGCAGTGAAGGGGCTGAATTTCACTTCAATGAAGATGGGTGAATCGGCGTATGTGGTAGGAGAATTTGTGTTTTAGTCGGAAAACTCGTGGAAATGAAATGAAACCCTTTATTTTATTGCTATTGGGCCGGGTGTAATGGGTTGACCCGTAATTTCTACAGTCCAATACGCTTCCCGCCCTACTATTCACAAAAAAATTGAATGCGTGTAAAGAAAACTGTCAGCCGACAGTGTACCTGAGGCGTTTTTCAATATGTTAATAGAACGAATACATATTTCTTACTTCTTTTTTTTTTTTTACTCTTTCTTATCTGTCTTTCATATTGTCACATTGCAGTTGGTAAATGTAAAGTCACATTCTATTATTATAGTTTGGTTAAAATTTCTTTTGTCTTGCATGTGAGATGTTAAATAAAGATTGAACATGATATGTTTAGATGTACAAAGATTGATAGAGTTTGGGCTTATTGAAAATTGACGAATTTCATTTTCTAACTACTTTATAAAAGTATAAAGTAGTAGTATTAGTATTAGTTAGAGAACTTTAACATTTTCACACAATCAATACGCTCTATCCTTCATTCTTTCTAAACTATAAACAAGTTCATTAATCATCTAGGCACATTAATAGTCATTTTTCTATCCAAACCATAACTCACAAGTATATAATAAGTTCAAAAAAAAGAACAATGAAAAAATAGCTTGAATGAGAATCTGAAACTTATCGAGAGATAATAGAGAAATAGATGATTAAGGTAAAAATGACTAACAGGCAAAATGTGACTGGTCATTTATGATTGACAATCACATTTCATTGGCAGACAAGTGTCCAATTAATGTTTGAGAAATGAGAATTTATGTTAGAGTTTCTGAAACTTTGGACGTGATTTGTTATCGTAGTTTTGTTGAATTATAATTTGAATTGCAAAAAATATACATTTTTTTCATTTAATATGATTTGTGAATAATTTAAGTTTAGTTTAGATATCAGGCGAGGACATATGTTGTGAATTTGTTAAACTATGGGCCAATAATAATGAATTTAATTTACTTTCTATGATTATTTCAACAGGATGGTTGTAATTTGTATTGCTAAATTTCTATTTTTTTTTTTTCTAAAAAGTGAAAATGTAAAATTTACAAGTTAATAAAATTAATGTTTTAATTAAAAAAATTTAAAACGGTTCGGTTCAGTTTTTGAAAATCGAAACCTAAACCAAACCATTTTGAAACTGTTTGGTTCGGTTTGATGGAAAAAAAATCGCGGGTCCACGTGGACTCGAATCAACGGTTTCAAATCAACGATTTCAGTTCGATTTGCGATTTCGTAGTTTTTTTGTGCAGCCCTACCATGATCTTTGTTTTTAAGACACCACTGTCATCAAGAGAATCAGCCAAAGATCCCGAACAAAAACAAATTAATAGTAAATTTACCAAGCGTAACAACATTCGACCTTGCGAAAATTGTAACTTATCAAAATACTAGTGTTGCCCGTACGATGTACGGGTTAGATTATTTTGTAGGAAATGTTATCATGTTAAATGCGTGAAATTATGTTTTATTTTGAGGTGTGAGATAAGATAGAAAAATTTTGTTTTCAACATATAAATACATTTTTGGATTCATTTCTGTTAAAGTAGTAGGGAAAATAATGTATTATTTATAGAATGAGTGAAAAGATAATAACTTGTCAATGTGAATAGCTACATATTTGTACTTTATATATACAATAAGAAAAACAACTACATATTACAACTGTATAATCAATAGACAAATTATGTTATAGAACCAAATATACAAAATATAAAAAAAAATGAAGATTTCAATGAATATGAAGCCAACGGTTTTGAAATATTATAACTGGGTAGAATTCAAATTAAAATGATTAAACAGGATAAAGGGGAAAAAATTCTGAATGTTTATGGCTCATTACGGAATATCAAACGAAGTCGAAATATTACATTCTTAATATCATTTTCAAGTACTCATGGCTATTATTTCACGACATTGATGGTGTGCGAAACGGTCAATCGTAGCAAATGTTACGGCGCTTCAAAGTAGGTCGTTTTAAACTAATATTTCAAAATAATATTTCGAGAATTTTGATAACAATCTAACTTTAAAAATTCAAACGAAGTCGAAATATTATATTCTTAATATCAAATGAAGTCTAAATGATATAAAAGATTTATCGATTCGACCAGCGTACGATCATTTAGGAATTTTTAAAGTTAGTTTGTTATTGAAATTCTAGAAATATTAGTTCTACTTTGACGCGTCGTAACATTTGCTACAATTGACCATTTCGCACACCATCAACGTCGTGAAATAATAAACCGTGAGTACTTCAAAATAATATTAAGAATGTAATATTTCGACTTCGTTTGATGTTCCGTAATGAGGCTGACAATGAAGACAAAAATATAAGTAATATATTCAAAAAACGAGTTATACGTCTTTTTTAACACACGTGTTTGACGTCCGTTTAACTATTTTCGATATTCATTTACATCATTCAATATATCTGCGATATACTTCTCGAAATGAGTTTCGAGAGGATATAGAAGATTTATGGATTCAGGTAGCGTAGAATAGTCGAAGAATTTGTAAAGTTAGTTTGTTATCGAAAATTTTCGAAATATTAGTTTGAAACAGCGTACTTTAACGTAATGTAACTTTCGCTACAATTGGCCGTTTCACACACCATCAACGTCGTAAAATATTAGGCCGTGAGTTCTTTAAAATGATATTAAGAATGCAATATTTCGACTTCGTTTGATATCCCGAATTAAGGCGCAAATAAAGGCAAAAACGAAGAAAAAAAAATTGAAAAGGATTGCATGGCACAGTGCGAGACATGCACTCGCACTGTGCGATTTTTTTTTTTTTTTTTTTTTTTTTTTTTTTTTTACAAAACTCACATTATTTTTTTTTTTTTTTTTTTTTTTTTATACAAAAATATCTAATTATTTTTTTTAAGTGTATAGAGCAAAAAAAATTAAATGACAACTTTTTTTTTTTTTTTTTAAGTAATATATAACAAAAAAACCCAAAAAAAAACAAAAAACCACACCTAAAAAACAACGTCGTTTTTAACCAAGATTTTCTACAGTAAAAAACTCTCTCATATAGGGGATAGGGGATTTTCTACAGTAAATTTATAGGGGATCTACAGTAAATTTATAGGGGATCTACAGTAAATCTTTTGGTAGGATCTACAGTAAATCTCTTCTCACTCTTTTAATATATAGGGGAAAAACTCTCTCATATAGGGGATAGGGGATTTTCTACAGTAAATTTATAGGGGATCTACAATAAATTTTTTGGTAGTTTCTACAGTAAATCTCTTCTCACTCTTTTAATATATAGGGGAAAAGGCCAAAAAACAAACCTGTTCACTGTGACCCTGCGGAAAATACACCGCATGGCTCCCAACAACAAGTATATAATTTCTAAGAACCAGCATAGGCATGCCAAAGTTCAGAATTCAGGCAATTCTTATCACCTGAAAATCAAACTAAAATTATAAAAATTCTTGTACTACTATATCATCATAAAATGGTATTAGTTTGAAGAATAAATTTTTTGGTGTGAATTTTGAAATCACAAAGCAAAAATGAAAAGGAGCATTAATGGCAAAAAATTAATAACTCTGATTACATGTAGAAGAGATGTATATAGGGAATCCTGAAATAAATCCTTTCAATCCTAAAAATTATAATAAAGTCTCTCTTGTTCAAGATAGAAAAACTCACAGAGAAAAGAGGGATATGAGGGATATTGATATAAAAGCTTTTTTTTTTTTTTTTTTTTATCCAACTGCCCCATTAAAGCCTCTCCCCAGGCCATGAAATTAAAATTTTTATTGTAAACCACTCTCTTCATTCACAATTTGTATAATACTAAGCTCCCATGGAAAAAATGGAACCAGGAACAAAATTGCCCCTTTTCAACCCAAATTTGGCCTCTATAACTCACCAAACTTCAACGCATGCAGTTGCAGCACTTTATACCCACCCATGCAGGGACGGAGCCAGGATTGGCGTTCAGTGCAGGCACAATTTCGTCCAAGCCAAACGTAGAGTTTTTAATGGAGACAAACCATAAATAGCTTCCTGGAGCATAGCTCAAATTAAACGAAGTCAAGTGTCTGCAAATCAGGTAAATAGAGGCAAGCAGCGTGCAGTAACATCCAAGAACCCTGACAAGCTTGTGATTGACGTACACTTCTGCATTTAAGTTTCTAATTTGTTATATGACTCGGAGTCGGGATGATGGACAAACGACCCAGTCCCTAAATGACACGACCCGTCCCGAATCCCCCTAATGGACTAGACACGTGTCGTGTGCCGATGGTAAATACCAGCTAAATGCCGGACCCACCACCAAGGCAACCGTGATCTACTTTGACTGTGACATATATTTATAAAAAAATTGACAGAGTTTCCCCTGAAATATTGACAAATCCAACCTAAACATCAACAAATACTTCATATAAACATTCATACCAAAAACTTAGACCACCACATCCACCAATACCATCACAACAAAACAAAAATGAAACCAACTTCGACCGAATACATCTACTACAACCATTATGTCTACATGTAAGCATTACATCCATTGTAATACTCAACAACAAAGTGCACCTTAACAAAATACTAGACAAAATATTAAATACATAAAACTCCCCAACAAATCATTACATGCCATGATAAAGTTAAAATCATACAACTAAATGATGATGACCAGGCTTTGAGACTTCAACAGGCTTTCCAAGTATCTCAAGTTCAGCAGCCTCCTGATAGGAAAAACATAACAAATTATATGAGCTTGTAACTCAGTGAGTGGATAATTTTGCAAACAAATATCCTTTTTCCATTCATGTTAACTTTCTGAAAATTTTTATATTTTAGCAACTTTAAAAAAAACATTCTGAAAGCTGGTAAACTTTTAGAATTAAATATAATGGAATCATAAAACTTTTATTCTATAAACTGCATAAACTAGATTCTGTATTCTGAAATCTGATAAACTGTATAACTCTGAAAATCTACAACTGAATAAGCATAATATGATATAAAGTGTCACACCAATAAGTACCCCAAAGAATAGCCTTACTCATGTACAGAGTAATCTCAATGTACAAGGCAAAGCCATTCAAATCTGATAATCTGGTCATACGTACGCAGAGCTGCCCCAAAGGCTAAGCACCCCAGTACACGGCCCAAAGCCTATATGTGTACAAGAGTGGGTCCCAAAGACCTCTGATAATCTGGTCATACTGTGAAAACACATTCACATCAGTGCAGAGCGGGTAAAATCACCATATCTGGTCATACACTGTGGAAACACATTCACACAAGTGCAGAGCTGGTAAATCACCTGGGCACTTTCTGGAGGTTTTAAAAATAACTATAGATATATTAAAACATGTAATACGAATATAACATGCTGATAAAATGATTTACCTGAGCTGAATTTAACTTTAAAAAAAATTATTATAAAATTCACTTTATTCTGAAAACCATGCTTTCTAAATCAATTGTATGAAATAATTAACTTTTGAATCTAATAAAAATTTAATAAATACTAATTTCTAAAAAATAAGCTTTTCCACTCACACTTTACGAGCTACAAGCTAGATTGGCTGATAAACGTTTCCAATTTCCTCGTCACCACCTGAAACACGAGATAATAACCAACTTAACCACTAACAAAACAAGAACTCTTAATATCTAATGCTATACTATTTAAACAAATTTTCTCGATACTTGAAGAAATTTCCCAATTTATTCATTTACGCCATAGGGATTAATTACACCTTCTACTCCATTTACTAATAATTAATTCATCAACATAACCTTCATTCCAAGCATAATGTAATACTTACTCAATTAAGAGACCACTAGTGACTATAATTCCACCAATTAAATTTTCTTTTATCTATAATTCATACATCCCACTAAGTATTTCATCAACCTCATCATTACTCACCAATTATCCTTACTTAATAATCCAATTGAGAATCTAGGGTTTACTAAAAACTGAAATTTATTAACATAATGAAATTGAAAATTAAATAATCAATAAACTTGAGCTCCAATCGCACCTTTATTCCAAAAATTCGAAATTTTCGAACCAAATCCAAAACCCTAGAAATTTAACATAATATAATCTCTACTCCTTGAAGAAAATAAAACCATAAAAGAGTAAAATTCAAAGTTAAAATACCTCTTTACCCTTTTTCTTTTTTTTCCTCTCTTTCTTCTTCCTTTTCTTCTCCTTTTTCCCCTTCTTTCCACGTTTTTTCTCTTCTCAGCCGGTTTCCTCACCTCCAAGTGTGTGTAGTGTGTGATTTCAAATGAAAAAGGTGGGTCAAAAGTCTATTAAAATGGTCCAAGTCCTAACTTTGCAAAATAAACCCCTCAACTCTCATATAAAAATTTATTTGGCCCTTATAACTCTCATTATTAGAAAAGAATTCCCACAACTTAAAATATATCCAATTAAATCCTCAAGTATTGTAAATTTATTAAATAAACACCACCAAAATAATTTTTTCTCATTTTAGTCCTTATTTGACTTGACTTTGACTAGTCAATTTTTGAATTTGACTAGTCAATTTTTGAATTTGACTAAAAGAAAACTTGGTTGTAACAATCTTACCTCCTTAAAGAATTTCGTTCTCGAAATTCAACTTGCAACTAGCTAGTTACTGAATAAATGGGGATATTGAGCACGCATTTGATCTTCATTCTCCCATGTAGCCTCTTCCAGCGTCTGATTCTGCCAGATAACCTTCACAAGTGCAATTGTCTTGTTCCGTTGAATCTGCACCTTTCTGTCTACAATTCTCACTGGCTCTTCTATATAAGTCAAATTCTCCTTCAACTGAACTGGTTGAGCCTCTAAAATATAGGAAGGATCTGCAATGTACTTGCGAAGCATAGAAACATGAAAAACATCATGGATCCTGGATAATTCACCCGGCAGATTCAAACGATATGCAACTAGGCCAATCCGCTCAATAATTTGATAAGGTCCAATATATCGTGGACTCAACTTGCCTCGTTTTCCGAATCTCAACACCCCTTTCCAAGGCGACAATTTCAAAAACACTCTATCTCCAATTGCAAATTCAAAATCTTTCCTGCGCCTATCTGCGTAACTTTTTTGTCTATCTTGTGCTGTCTTTAAATTTTCCCTGATCAATTTCACATTTTCTGAAGTCATTTGAACCAATTCAGGGCCCAATAACTTCCTCTTACCAGCTTCATCCCAACACACTGGCGTTCTGCACTTTCTACCATATAAAGCTTCGAAAGGAGCCATTTCTATACTGGAGTGGTAACTGTTATTGTAAGCAAACTCCATCAAAGACAAATGAGTATCCCAGCTACCCTTGAACTCCAAAACACAAGCCCTCAACATATCCTCAAGAGTCTGTATGGTCCTCTCTGACTGACCATCTGTCTGAGGATGAAAAGCTGTACTAAAATGTAGCTTAGTACCCAAAGCTTCTTGCAAACTAGGCCAAAATTTAGATGTAAATCGAGGATCTCTATCTGATACAATAGATAAAGGAGTACCATATAAACTCACTATTTCGTCCACATACAGCTTTGCCAACTTATTTAAAGAATAAGTAGCTTTGATCGGTAGAAATTTAGCAGTCTTGGTCAGACGATCTACAATAACCCAAACACCATCATGACCATTCTGAGTACGAGGAGGACCAAATAAGAAATCCATCGTAATGTGCTCCCACTTCCACTCTGGAATAGGCAATGGCTGTAAAAGTCCTGCTGTTTTATGACGAACTGGCTTTACCTGCTGACATATAAGACATTTAGATACAAAATCTGCTATCTCTCTCTTCATACCAAGCCACCAGTAATGCTCTTTCAATATGTGATACATTTTAATACTGCCTGGATGCATAGCATAAGCAGAACTATGTGCCTCTTCCAAAATCTCCTTCTTCAATTCTGGGATATCTGGAACACATAATCTATTACCCATAACCAGTGCACCATCATCTCTTATTACATAATCTGTTCTTAGCCCAGCACTAACTTCCGCTTTCAATGTTCTCAGCGTTGGATCTTGAGATTGAGCTTCTCTAACCTTATCAATCAAAGTAGGCCTCACCTGGAAATGAGCTAATATCGCACCTGAAGTAGTAACTGACAATTGAGCATGCAACTTTTTAAACTCGCCCATCAGAGAAGCACATACTGCACTAGATGGAGAGGAAGAACCAATCTTTCTACTGAGAGCATCTGCAACTACATCAGCTTTCCCTGGATGGTAGTCAATCTTGCAATCATAATCCTTTATCAATTCCAACCATATTCTTTGTCTCAAATTCAATTCCTTCTGATCGAAGATATACTTCAAGCTTTTATGATCAGTAAATATTTGACATTTTTCACCATAAAGATAATGTCTCCAAATCTTCAGTGCTAACACCACTGCAGCTAACTCCAAATCATGTGTTGGATAATTCAACTCATGCTTCTTCAATTGTCTTGAAGCATAGGCTATAACCTTTCCATTCTGCATTAAAACACAACCCAGACCTTGGCGTGAAAGCATCACTATAGATCACAAACTCCTCACCAGGAGATGGGAGAGTAAGTATAGGAGCAGAAACTAATCTTTTCTTCAACTCTTGAAAACTCTTTTCACATTCCTCAGTCCACACAAATTTAGAATTCTTACGAGTCAAACTAGTCAGAGGAAGAGCAATTTTGGAGAAATCTTCTACAAACCGACGGTAGTAACCTGCTAGCCCAATGAAACTCCGTACTTCTGTAACATTAGTAGGGCATTCCCATTTCATTATCGCCTCAATTTTCTGAGGATCCACATAGATGCCTTCTGCGGAGATAACATGACCTAGAAACACAACTTTATCCAGCCAGAATTCACATTTGCTAAACTTAGCATACAATTGCTTATCTCGCAACGTATGTAAAATAATCCTCAAATGCTCAGTATGCTCATCACGACTGCGAGAATAAACCAATATATCATCAATAAAAACAATCACAAATTTGTCTAAATATGGGTGAAGCACCCTATTCATCAAGTCCATAAATGCAGCCGGAGCATTAGTTAATCCAAATGGCATCACCAAAAATTCATAATGGCCATATCGAGACCTGAAAGCTGTCTTTGGCACATCAACATCTCTAATTCCGAGCTGATGATACCCCGAACGCAGATCGATCTTTGAAAATACTGAGGCACCTCTAAGTTGATCAAACAAATCATCAATGCGAGGCAAAGGATATTTGTTGCGGATAGTCACTTTATTCAACTGTCTATAGTCAATACATAATCTCATTGTTCCATCTTTCTTCTTTACAAACAAGACTGGTGCTCCCCATGGGGAAACACTGGGTCTAATGAAACCCTTATCAACCAAATCTTGTAATTGTACTTTTAATTCTTTCAACTCTTTCGGAGCCATCCGATAAGG
Source organism: Osmanthus fragrans (assembly GCA_019395295.1). Taxonomy (NCBI): domain Eukaryota; kingdom Viridiplantae; phylum Streptophyta; class Magnoliopsida; order Lamiales; family Oleaceae; genus Osmanthus; species Osmanthus fragrans. The sequence goes on along the minus strand of CM033350.1, from coordinate 20,825,728 downwards.
TGCCTGTGAAATAGGTGTCGTCCCGGGGATCAAATCAATAGAAAACTCGATCTCCCTGTCTAGGGGTAATCCCGGAAGGTCTTCTGGAAAGACATCTGAAAATTCTCGCACAACTGATATGTCGTCAATTTTCAGTTTAGTGATCTGGGTATCAATCACATGAGCCAAATATGCCTGACAACCCTTTTTTAGCATTCTTCGAGCATCCAGAACAGATATCACACAAGATGGCAATATTCTGCGCTCTCCAGTGAGAACAATTTCAAGCTCTCCTGGACTTCTAAATACCACTTCCTTACGAAAACAATCAACTGAAGCCCAATGGTAGAATAGAAAGTCCATTCCCAAAATAACATCAAAATCATGAATATTTAGTGGAATTAGATCTGTTTTTAACTCATGATTGCTCACCTTAATCTTACAATCCTTATATACCCGATCAGCTAAAAGTGAATCCCCTACTGGAGTCGTTACTACCAACTCACTGTCTAAAGGCTCTGACATATGATTAGCATGGCTAGCAAGTGCATGAGAAATAAAGGAGTGGGTAGCACCCGAATCAATTAAAGAACGAGCATTTCTACCAAAAATAGATAACATACCCACTACCACATCCGGGGACTCCTCTGCCTCCTGCTGAGTCATAGCAAACACCTTGCCATGAGTCTTGGATCGACCCGCCTGGTTTCCCTGTCTAGAAGCACTGCCCCTAGCAACATTAGATGATACGCCACCAGTCGACCCTGCTGTTGCAGCTCTCTGATCCTGGTTCTGTCTAGCTGTATTATTCCCAGGCTGAGAAAATACAATCTGAGGTGTTCCCATCTGCTGAGATCGAGCTGGACAATCTTTCTTTAGGTGTCCCATCTGACCACACTGGTAACAAACCCCAGCTCCTCTAAGACACTCGCCTGGATGAAACATTCCACAGGAAAGACACTGTGGAAAACTACGGTGATCAGAACCCTGCACACGAGAATGGCTCCCCACCGGCTGCTGTACAGAATTCTGACTATGACCCGATCCCTGACTGGACCCAGAACTCCGAGATTTAGATTTAAAACTGCCAGAGTTATTGACACCAGGCCAAAAAATCCTTTTCTGTTCTTTTTGAACCTTTCTCCTGAGGTTCCTGTTTGACTACGACCACCACGGAAGGTCATTTGAGCTCCTTGATTACGTCCTTCACAATCGCTGCCTCCACCCTTAATGCAGCCTCTACCAACATACCAAAATTCTGATGCCCATGTGCGGTAACCATAGGTCGAATGTCGGCTCTCAATCCTTGCTCGAACCGTCTACACCTATCTCTTTCCTCAGCAACTAAGGCACTAGCATACTTAGACAGTTCTACAAACCTTACATGATATTCAGCAACAGACATCGACCCCTGAACCAATCTTAAAAATTCATTTTGTTTTGCATCCCGATAGAATGGAGGATAGTATGTTTCATAAAAAGCTTCCTTAAACATAGTCCAGGTGATGACACTAGGATCAGGATATCGACCTCGAAATGAACCCCACCAATCTGCAGCTCCTCCTTTCAGTAAAAATACGGCAAGGCGTAATTTCTTTTCATCTGAACATTCCATCACATCAAATATACTTTCCAACGTCTTCATCCAAAGCTCAGCATCAACTGGATCAGGTGTACCCATAAAAGGTTTTGCCCCAAGTTTCATAGCCCTCTCAATAGAGTTATCTCTATCAGAATTGGGTAGAAGGGAAGCAATAGCAGCAACTATTCTGTCGGTGGCATGGTCAGGTTGCACCTGAAACTGATGAACGGATTCTGCAGCGCCACTGGCCCCTTCAACATGTCCTCCCTCAGGAGCATCACGAGCTTGAGATACTGGATTTTGTTGCCTGCGAGTTCTGCGGCCACTACGCATGATTTACCTACAATAATGTAGGATATATGAACATCAGATACATGCAGTGTTACCTATAAACTCTAGGACCATGCTCTGATACCAATTGACACGACCCGTCCCGAATCCCCCTAATGGACTAGACACGTGTCGTGTGCCGATGGTAAATACCAGCTAAATGCCGGACCCACCACCAAGGCAACCGTGATCTACTTTGACTGTGACATATATTTATAAAAAATTTGACAGAGTTTCCCCTGAAATATTGACAAATCCAACCTAAACATCAACAAATACTTCATATAAACATTCATACCAAAAACTTAGACCACCACGTCCACCAATACCATCACAACAAAACAAAAATGAAACCAACTTCGACCGAATACATCTACTACAACCATTATGTCTACATGTAAGCATTACATCCATTGTAATACTCAACAACAAAGTGCACCTTAACAAAATACTAGACAAAATATTAAATACATAAAACTCCCCAACAAATCATTACATGCCATGATAAAGTTAAAATCATACAACTAAATGATGATGACCAGGCTTTGAGACTTCAACAGGCTTTCCAAGTATCTCAAGTTCAGCAGCCTCCTGATAGGAAAAACATAACAAATTATATGAGCTTGTAACTCAGTGAGTGGATAATTTTGCAAACAAATATCCTTTTTCCATTCATGTTAACTTTCTGAAAATCTTTATATTTTAGCAACTTTAAAAAAAACATTCTAAAAGTTGGTAAACTTTTAGAATTAAATATAATGGAATCATAAAACTTTTATTCTATAAACTGCATAAACTAGATTCTGTATTCTGAAATCTGATAAACTGTATAACTCTGAAAATCTACAACTGAATAAGCATAATATGATATAAAGTGTCACACCAATAAGTACCCCAAAGAATAGCCTTACTCATGTACAGAGTAATCTCAATGTACAAGGCAAAGCCATTCAAATCTGATAATCTGGTCACACGTACGCAGAGCTGCCCCAAAGGCTAAGCACCCCAGTACACGGCCCAAAGCCTATATGTGTACAAGAGTGGGTCCCAAAGACCTCTGATAATCTGGTCATACACTGTGGAAACACATTCACATCAGTGCAGAGCGGGTAAAATCACCATATCTGGTCATACACTGTGGAAACACATTCACACAAGTGAAGAGCTGGTAAATCACATGGGCACTTTCTGGAGGTTTTAAAAATAACTATAGATATATTAAAACATGTAATACGAATATAACATGCTGATAAAATGATTTACCTGAGCTGAATTTAACTTTAAAAAAAATTATTATAAAATTCACTTTATTCTGAAAACCATGCTTTCTAAATCAATTGTATGAAATAATTAACTTTTGAATCTAATAAAAATTTAATAAATACTAATTTCTAAAAAATAAGCTTTTCCACTCACACTTTACGAGCTACAAGCTAGATTGGCTGATAAACGTTTCCAATTTCCTCGTCACCACCTGAAACACGAGATAATAACCAACTTAACCACTAACAAAACAAGAACTCTTAATATCTAATGCTATACTATTTAAACAAATTTTCTCGATACTTGAAGAAATTTCCCCAATTTATTCATTTACGCCATAGGGATTAATTACACCTTCTACTCCATTTACTAATAATTAATTCATCAACATAACCTTCATTCCAAGCATAATGTAATACTTACTCAATTAAGAGACCACTAGTGACTATAATTCCACCAATTAAATTTTCTTTTATCCATAATTCATACATCCCACTAAGTATTTCATCAACCTCATCATTACTCACCAATTATCCTTACTTAATAATCCAATCGAGAATCTAGGGTTTACTAAAAACTGAAATTTATTAACATAATGAAATTGAAAATTAAATAATCAATAAACTTGAGCTCCAATCGCACCTTTATTCCAAAAATTCGAAATTTTCGAACCAAATCCAAAACCCTAGAAATTTAACATATTATAATCTCTACTCCTTGAAGAAAATAAAACCATAAAAGAGTAAAATTCAAGGTTAAAATACCTCTTTACCCTTTTTCTTTTTTTTCCTCTCTTTCTTCTTCCTTTTCTTCTCCTTTTTCCCCTTCTTTCCACGTTTTTTCTCTTCTCAGCCGGTTTCCTCACCTCCAAGTGTGTGTAGTGTGTGATTTCAAATGAAAAAGGTGGGTCAAAAGTCTATTAAAATGGTCCAAGTCCTAACTTTGCAAAATAAACCCCTCAACTCTCATATAAAAATTTATTTGGCCCTTATAACTCTCATTATTAGAAAAGAATTCCCACAACTTAAAATATATCCAATTAAATCCTCAAGTATTGCAAATTTATTAAATAAACACCACCAAAATAATTTTTTCTCATTTTAGTCCTTATTTGACTTGACTTTGACTAGTCAATTTTTGAATTTGACTAAAAGAAAACTTGGTTGTAACAATCTTACCTCCTTAAAGAATTTCGTCCTCGAAATTCAACTTGCAACTAGCTAGTTACTGAATAAATGGGGATATTGAGCACGCATTTGATCTTCATTCTCCCATGTAGCCTCTTCCAGCGTCTGATTCTGCCAGATAACCTTCACAAGTGCAATTGTCTTGTTCCGTTGAATCTGCACCTTTCTGTCTACAATTCTCACTGGCTCTTCTATATAAGTCAAATTCTCCTTCAACTGAACTGGTTGAGCCTCTAAAATATGGGAAGGATCTGCAATGTACTTGCGAAGCATAGAAACATGAAAAACATCATGGATCCTGGATAATTCACCCGGCAGATTCAAACGATATGCAACTGGGCCAATCCGCTCAATAATTTGATAAGGTCCAATATATCGTGGACTCAACTTGCCTCGTTTTCCGAATCTCAACACCCCTTTCCAAGGCGACAATTTCAAAAACACTCTATCTCCAATTGCAAATTCAAAATCTTTCCTGCGCCTATCTGCGTAACTTTTTTGTCTATCTTGTGCTGTCTTTAAATTTTCCCTGATCAATTTCACATTTTTTGAAGTCATTTGAACCAATTCAGGGCCCAATAACTTCCTCTTACCAGCTTCATCCCAACACACTGGCGTTCTGCACTTTCTACCATATAAAGCTTCGAAAGGAGCCATTTCTATACTGGAGTGGTAACTGTTATTGTAAGCAAACTCCATCAAAGACAAATGAGTATCCCAGCTACCCTTGAACTCCAAAACACAAGCCCTCAACATATCCTCAAGAGTCTGTATGGTCCTCTCTGACTGACCATCTGTCTGAGGATGAAAAGTTGTACTAAAATGTAGCTTAGTACCCAAAGCTTCTTGCAAACTAGGCCAAAATTTAGATGTAAATCGAGGATCTCTATCTGATACAATAGATAAAGGAGTACCATATAAACTCACTATTTCGTCCACATACAGCTTTGCCAACTTATTTAAAGAATAAGTAGCTTTGATCGGTAGAAATTTAGCAGTCTTGGTCAGACGATCTACAATAACCCAAACACCATCATGACCATTCTGAGTACGAGGAAGACCAAATAAGAAATCCATCGTAATGTGCTCCCACTTCCACTCTGAAATAGGCAATGGCTGTAAAAGTCCTGCTGTTTTATGACGAACTTGCTTTACCTGCTGACATATAAGACATTTAGATACAAAATCTGCTATCTCTCTCTTCATACCAAGCCACCAGTAATGCTCTTTCAATATGTGATACATTTTAATACTGCCTGGATGCATAGCATAAGCAGAACTATGTGCCTCTTCCAAAATCTCCTTCTTCAATTCTGGGATATCTGGAACACATAATCTATTACCCATAACCAGTGCACCATCACCTCTTATTACATAATCTGTTCTTTGCCCAGCACTAACTTCCGCTTTCAATGTTCTCAGCGTTGGATCTTGAGATTGAGCTTCTGTAACCTTATCAATCAAAGTAGGCCTCACCTGGAAATGAGCTAATATCGCACCTGAAGTAGTAACTGACAATTGAGCATGCAACTTTTTAAACTCGCCCATCAGAGAAGCACATACTGCACTAGATGGAGAGGAAGAACCAATCTTTCTACTGAGAGCATCTGCAACTACATCAGCTTTCCCTGGATGGTAGTCAATCTTGCAATCATAATCCTTTATCAATTCCAACCATCTTCTTTGTCTCAAATTCAATTCCTTCTGATCGAAGATATACTTCAAGCTTTTATGATCAGTAAATATTTGACATTTTTCACCATAAAGATAATGTCTCCAAATCTTCAGTGCTAACACCACTGCAGCTAACTCCAAATCATGTGTTGGATAATTCAACTCATGCTTCTTCAATTGTCTTGAAGCATAGGCTATAACCTTTCCATTCTGCATTAAAACACAACCCAGACCTTGGCGTGAAGCATCACTATAGATCACAAACTCCTCACCAGGAGATGGGAGAGTAAGTATAGGAGCAGAAACTAATCTTTTCTTCAACTCTTGAAAACTCTTTTCACATTCCTCAGTCCACACAAATTTAGAATTCTTACGAGTCAAACTAGTCAGAGGAAGAGCAATTTTGGAGAAATCTTCTACAAACCGACGGTAGTAACCTGCTAGCCCAAGGAAACTCCGTACTTCTGTAACATTAGTAGGGCATTCCCATTTCATTATCGCCTCAATTTTCTGAGGATCCACATAGATGCCTTCTGCGGAGATAACATGACCTAGAAACACAACTTTATCCAGCCAGAATTCACATTTGCTGAACTTAGCATACAATTGCTTATCTCGCAACGTATGTAAAATAATCCTCAAATGCTCAGTATGCTCATCACGACTGCGAGAATAAACCAATATATCATCAATAAAAACAATCACAAATTTGTCTAAATATGGGTGAAGCACCCTATTCATCAAGTCCATAAATGCAGCCGGAGCATTAGTTAATCCAAATGGCATCACCAAAAATTCATAATGGCCATATCGAGACCTGAAAGCTGTCTTTGGCACATCAACATCTCTAATTCTGAGCTGATGATACCCCGAACGCAGATCGATCTTTGAAAATACTGAGGCACCTCTAAGTTGATCAAACAAATCATCAATGCGAGGCAAAGGATATTTGTTGCGGATAGTCACTTTATTCAACTGTCTATAGTCAATACATAATCTCATTGTTCCATCTTTCTTCTTTACAAACAAGACTGGTGCTCCCCATGGGGAAACACTGGGTCTAATGAAACCCTTTATCAACCAAATCTTGTAATTGTACTTTTAATTCTTTCAACTCTTTCGGAGCCATCCGATAAGGTGCCTGTGAAATAGGTGTCGTCCCGGGGATCAAATCAATAGAAAACTCGATCTCCCTGTCTGGGGGTAATCCCGGAAGGTCTTCTGGAAAGACATCTGAAAATTCTCGCACAACTGATATGTCGTCAATTTTCAGTTTAGTGATCTGGGTATCAATCACATGAGCCAAATATGCCTGACAACCCTTTTTTAGCATTCTTCGGGCATCCAGAACAGATATCACACAAGATGGCAATATTCTGCGCTCTCCAGTGAGAACAATTTCAAGCTCTCCTGGACTTCTAAATACCACTTCCTTACGAAAACAATCAACTGAAGCCTGATGGTAGGATAGAAAGTCCATTCCCAAAATAACATCAAAATCATGAATATTTAGTGGAATTAGATCTGCTTTTAACTCATGATTGCTCACCTTAATCTTACAATCCTTATATACCCGATCAGCTAAAAGTGAATCCCCTACTGGAGTCGTTACTACCAACTCACTGTCTAAAGGCTCTGACATATGATTAGAATGGCTAGCAAGTGCATGAGAAATAAAGGAGTGGGTAGCACCCGAATCAATTAAAGAACGAGCATTTCTACCAAAAATAGATAACATACCCACTACCACATCTGGGGACTCCTCTGCCTCCTGCTGAGTCATAGCAAACACCTTGCCATGAGTCTTGGATCGACCCGCCTGGTTTTCCTGTCTAGAAGCACTGCCCCTAGCAACATTAGATGATGCGCCACCAGTCGACCCTGCTGTTGCAGCTCTCTGATCCTGGTTCTGTCTAGCTGTATTATTCCCAGGCTGAGAAAATACAATCTGAGGTGTTCCCATCTGCTGAGATCGAGCTGGACAATCTTTCTTTAGGTGTCCCATCTGACCACACTGGTAACAAACCCCAGCTCCTCTAAGACACTCGCCTGGATGAAACTTTCCACAGGAAAGACACTGTGGAAAACTACGGTGATCAGAACCCTGCACACGAGAATGGCTCCCCACCGGCTGCTGTACAGAATTCTGACTATGACCCGATCCCTGACTGGACCCAGAACTCCGAGATTTAGATTTAAAACTGCCAGAGTTATTGACACCAGGCCAAAATCCTTTTCTGTTCTTTTTGAACCTTTCTCCTGAGGTTCCTGTTTGACTACGACCACCACGGAAGGTCATTTGAGCTCCTTGATTACGTCCTTCACGAATCGCTGCCTCCACCCTTAATGCAGCCTCTACCAACATACCAAAATTCTGATGCCCATGTGCGGTAACCATAGGTCGAATGTCGGCTCTCAATCCTTGCTCGAACCGTCTACACCTATCTCTTTCCTCAGCAACTAAGGCACTAGCATACTTAGACAGTTCTACAAACCTTACATGATATTCAGCAACAGACATCGACCCCTGAACCAATCTTAAAAATTCATTTTGTTTTGCATCCCGATAGAATGGAGGATAGTATGTTTCATAAAAAGCTTCCTTAAACATAGTCCAGGTGATGACACTAGGATCAGGATATCGACCTCGAAATGAACCCCACCAATCTGCAGCTCCTCCTTTCAGTAAAAATACGGCAAGGCGTAATTTCTTTTCATCTGAACATTCCATCACATCAAATATACTTTCCAACGTCTTCATCCAAAGCTCAGCATCAACTGGATCAGGTGTACCCATAAAAGGTTTTGTCCCAAGTTTCATAGCCCTCTCAATAGAGTTATCTCTATCAGAATTGGGTAGAAGGGAAGCAATAACAGCAACTATTCTGTCGGTGGCATGGTCAGGTTACACCTGAAACTGATGAACGGATTCTGCAGCGCCACTGGCCCCTTCAACATGTCCTCCCTCAGGAGCATCACGAGCTTGAGATACTGGATTTTGTTGCCTGCGAGTTCTGCGGCCACTACGCATGATTTACCTACAATAATGTAGGATATATGAACATCAGATACATGCAGTGTTACCTATAAACTCTAGGACCATGCTCTGATACCAATTGACACGACCCGTCCCGAATCCCCCTAATGGACTAGACACATGTTGTGTGCCGATGGTAAATACCAGCTAAATGCCGGACCCACCACCAAGGCAACCGTGATCTACTTTGACTGTGACATATATTTATAAAAAATTTGACAGAGTTTCCCCTGAAATATTGACAAATCCAACCTAAACATCAACAAATACTTCATATAAACATTCATACCAAAAACTTAGACCACCACATCCACCAATACCATCACAACAAAACAAAAATGAAACCAACTTCGACCGAATACATCTACTACAACCATTATGTCTACATGTAAGCATTACATCCATTGTAATACTCAACAACAAAGTGCACCTTAACAAAATACTAGACAAAATATTAAATACATAAAACTCCCCAACAAATCATTACATGCCATGATAAAGTTAAAATCATACAACTAAATGATGATGACCAGGCTTTGAGACTTCAACAGGCTTTCCAAGTATCTCAAGTTCAGCAGCCTCCTGATAGGAAAAACATAACAAATTATATGAGCTTGTAACTCAGTGAGTGGATAATTTTGCAAACAAATATCCTTTTTCCATTCATGTTAACTTTCTGAAAATCTTTATATTTTAGCAACTTTAAAAAAAACATTCTGAAAGCTGGTAAACTTTTAGAATTAAATATAATGGAATCATAAAACTTTTATTCTATAAATTGCATAAACTAGATTCTGTATTCTGAAATCTGATAAACTGTATAACTCTGAAAATCTACAACTGAATAAGCATAATATGATATAAAGTGTCACACCAATAAGTACCCCAAAGAATAGCCTTACTCATGTACAGAGTAATCTCAATGTACAAGGCAAAGCCATTCAAATCTGATAATCTGGTCATACGTACGCAGAGCTGCCCCAAAGGCTAAGCACCAAGTACACGGCCCAAAGCCTATATGTGTACAAGAGTGGGTCCCAAAGACCTCTGATAATCTGGTCATACACTGTGGAAACACATTCACATCAGTGCAGAGCGGGTAAAATAACCATATCTGGTCATACACTGTGGAAACACATTCACACAAGTGCAGAGCTGGTAAATCACCTGGGCACTTTCTGGAGGTTTTAAAAATAACTATAGATATATTAAAATATGCTGATAAAATGATTTACCTGAGCTGAATTTAACTTTAAAAAAATTATTATAAAATTCACTTTATTCTGAAAACCATGCTTTCTAAATCAATTGTATGAAATAATTAACTTTTGAATCTAATAAAAATTTAATAAATACTAATTTCTAAAAAATAAGCTTTTCCACTCACACTTTACGAGCTACAAGCTAGATTGGCTGATAAACGTTTCCAATTTCCTCGTCACCACCTGAAACACGAGATAATAACCAACTTAACCACTAACAAAACAAGAACTCTTAATATCTAATGCTATACTATTTAAACAAATTTTCTCGATACTTGAAGAAATTTCCCAATTTATTCATTTACGCCATAGGGATTAATTACACCTTCTACTCCATTTACTAATAATTAATTCAACAACATAACCTTCATTCCAAGCATAATGTAATACTTACTCAATTAAGAGACCACTAGTGACTATAATTCCACCAATTAAATTTTCTTTTATCCATAATTCATACATCCCACTAAGTATTTCATCAACCTCATCATTACTCACCAATTATCCTTACTTAATAATCCAATCGAGAATCTAGGGTTTACTAAAAACTGAAATTTATTAACATAATGAAATTGAAAATTAAATAATCAATAAACTTGAGCTCCAATCGCACCTTTATTCCAAAAATTCGAAATTTTCGAACCAAATCCAAAACCCTAGAAATTTAACATAATATAATCTCTACTCCTTGAAGAAAATAAAACCATAAAAGAGTAAAATTCAAGGTTAAAATACCTCTTTACCCTTTTTCTTTTTTTTCCTCTCTTTCTTCTTCCTTTTCTTCTCCTTTTTCCCCTTCTTTCCACGTTTTTTCTCTTCTCAGCCGGTTTCCTCACCTCCAAGTGTGTGTAGTGTGTGATTTCAAATTAAAAAGGTGGGTCAAAAGTCTATTAAAATGGTCCAAGTCCTAACTTTGCAAAATAAACCCCTCAACTCTCATATAAAAATTTATTTGGCCCTTATAACTCTCATTATTAGAAAAGAATTCCCACAACTTAAAATATATCCAATTAAATCCTCAAGTATTGCAAATTTATTAAATAAACACCACCAAAATAATTTTTTCTCATTTTAGTCTTTATTTGACTTGACTTTGACTAGTCAATTTTTGAATTTGACTAAAAGAAAACTTGGTTGTAACAATCTTACCTCCTTAAAGAATTTCGTCCTCGAAATTCAACTTGCAACTAGCTAGTTACTGAATAAATGGGGATATTGAGCACGCATTTGATCTTCATTCTCCCATGTAGCCTCTTCCAGCGTCTGATTCTGCCAGATAACCTTCACAAGTGCAATTGTCTTGTTCCGTTGAATCTGCACCTTTCTGTCTACAATTCTCACTGGCTCTTCTATATAAGTCAAATTCTCCTTCAACTGAACTGGTTGAGCCTCTAAAATATGGGAAGGATCTGCAATGTACTTGCGAAGCATAGAAACATGAAAAACATCATGGATCTTGGATAATTCACCCGGCAGATTCAAACGATATGCAACTGGGCCAATCCGCTCAATAATTTGATAAGGTCCAATATATCGTGGACTCAACTTGCCTCGTTTTCCGAATCTCAACACCCCTTTCCAAGGCGACAATTTCAAAAACACTCTATCTCCAATTGCAAATTCAAAATCTTTCCTGCGCCTATCTGCGTAACTTTTTTGTCTATCTTGTGCTGTCTTTAAATTTTCCCTGATCAATTTCACATTTTCTGAAGTCATTTGAACCAATTCAGGGCCCAATAACTTCCTCTTACCAGCTTCATCCCAACACACTGGCGTTCTGCACTTTCTACCATATAAAGCTTCGAAAGGAGCCATTTCTATACTGGAGTGGTAACTGTTATTGTAAGCAAACTCCATCAAAGACAAATGAGTATCCCAGCTACCCTTGAACTCCAAAACACAAGCCCTCAACATATCCTCAAGAGTCTGTATGGTCCTCTCTGACTGACCATCTGTCTGAGGATGAAAAGTTGTACTAAAATGTAGCTTAGTACCCAAAGCTTCTTGCAAACTAGGCCAAAATTTAGATGTAAATCGAGGATCTCTATCTGATACAATAGATAAAGGAGTACCATATAAACTCACTATTTCGTCCACATACAACTTTGCCAACTTATTTAAAGAATAAGTAGCTTTGATCGGTAGAAATTTAGCAGTCTTGGTCAGACGATCTACAATAACCCAAACACCATCATGACCATTCTGAGTACGAAGAAGACCAAATAAGAAATCCATCGTAATGTGCTCCCACTTCCACTCTGGAATAGGCAATGGCTGTAAAAGTCCTGCTTTTTTATGACGAACTGGCTTTACCTGCTGACATATAAGACATTTAGATACAAAATCTGCTATCTCTCTCTTCATACCAAGCCACCAGTAATGCTCTTTCAATATGTGATACATTTTAATACTACCTGGATGCATAGCATAAGCAGAACTATGTGCCTCTTCCAAAATCTCCTTCTTCAATTCTGGGATATCTGGAACACATAATCTATTACCAATAACCAGTGCACCATCACCTCTTATTACATAATCTGTTCTTAGCCCAGCACTAACTTCCGCTTTCAATGTTCTCAGTGTTGGATCTTGAGATTGAGCTTCTCTAACCTTATCAATCAAAGTAGGCCTCACCTGGAAATGAGCTAATATCGCACCTGAAGTAGTAACTGACAATTGAGCATGCAACTTTTTAAACTCGCCCATCAGAGAAGCACGTACTGCACTAGATGGAGAGGAAGAACCAATCTTTCTACTGAGAGCATCTGCAACTACATCAGCTTTCCCTGGATGGTAGTCAATCTTGCAATCATAATCCTTTATCAATTCCAACCATCTTCTTTGTCTCAAATTCAATTCCTTCTGATCGAAGATATACTTCAAGCTTTTATGATCAGTAAATATTTGACATTTTTCACCATAAAGATAATGTCTCCAAATCTTCAGTGCTAACACCACTGCAGCTAACTCCAAATCATGTGTTGGATAATTCAACTCATGCTTCTTCAATTGTCTTGAAGCATAGGCTATAACCTTTCCATTCTGCATTAAAACACAACCCAGACCTTGGCGTGAAGCATCACTATAGATCACAAACTCCTCACCAGGAGATGGGAGAGTAAGTATAGGAGCAGAAACTAATCTTTTCTTCAACTCTTGAAAACTCTTTTTTCATTCCTCAGTCCACACAAATTTAGAATTCTTACGAGTCAAACTAGTCAGAGGAAGAGCAATTTTGGAGAAATCTTCTACAAACCGACGGTAGTAACCTGCTAGCCCAAGGAAACTCCGTACTTCTGTAACATTAGTAGGGCATTCCCATTTCATTATCGCCTCAATTTTCTGAGGATCCACATAGATGCCTTCTGCGGAGATAACATGACCTAGAAACACAACTTTATCCAGCCAGAATTCACATTTGCTGAACTTAGCATACAATTGCTTATCTCGCAACGTATGTAAAAATAATCCTCAAATGCTCAGTATGCTCATCACGACTGCGAGAATAAACCAATATATCATCAATAAAAACAATCGCAAATTTGTCTAAATATGGGTGAAGCACCCTATTCATCAAGTCCATAAATGCAGCCGGAGCATTAGTTAATCCAAATGGCATCACCAAAAATTCATAATGGCCATATCGAGACCTGAAAGCTGTCTTTGGCACATCAACATCTCTAATTCTGAGCTGATGATACCCCGAACGCAGATCGATCTTTGAAAATACTGAGGCACCTCTAAGTTGATCATCAACAAATCATCAATGCGAGGCAAAGGATATTTGTTGCGGATAGTCACTTTATTCAACTGTCTATAGTCAATACATAATCTCATTGTTCCATCTTTCTTCTTTACAAACAAGACTGGTGCTCCCCATGGGGAAACACTGGGTCTAATGAAACCCTTATCAACCAAATCTTGTAATTGTACTTTTAATTCTTTCAAATCTTTCGGAGCCATCCGATAAGGTGCCTGTGAAATAGGTGTCGTCCCGGGGATCAAATCAATAGAAAACTCGATCTCCCTGTCTGGGGGTAATCCCGGAAGGTCTTCTGGAAAGACATCTGAAAATTCTCGCACAACTGATATGTCGTCAATTTTCAGTTTAGTGATCTGGGTATCAATCACATGAGCCAAATATGCCTGACAACCCTTTTTTAGCATTCTTCGAGCATCCAGAACAGATATCACACAAGATGGCAATATTCTGCGCTCTCCAGTGAGAACAATTTCAAGCTCTCCTGGACTTCTAAATACCACTTCCTTATGAAAACAATCAACTGAAGCCCGATGGTAGGATAGAAAGTCCATTCCCAAAATAACATCAAAATCATGAACATTTAGTTGAATTAGATCTGCTTTTAACTCATGATTGCTCACCTTAATCTTACAATCCTTATATACCCGATCAGCTAAAAGTGAATCCCCTACTGGAGTCGTTACTACCAACTCACTGTCTAAAGGCTCTGACATATGATTAGCATGGCTAGCAAGTGCATGAGAAATAAAGGAGTGGGTAGCACCCGAATCAATTAAAGAACGAGCATTTCTACCAAAAATAGATAACATACCCACTACCACATCTGGGGACTCCTCTGCCTCCTGCTGAGTCATAGCAAACACCTTGCCATGAGTCTTGGATCGACCCGCCTGGTTTTCCAGTCTAGAAGCACTGCCCCTAGCAACATTAGATGATGCGCCACCAGTCGACCCTGCTGTTGCAGCTCTCTGATCCTGGTTTTGTCTAGCTGTATTATTCCCAGGCTGAGAAAATACAATCTGAGGTGTTCCCATCTGCTGAGATCGAGCTGGACAATCTTTCTTTAGGTGTCCCATCTTACCACACTGGTAACAAACCCTAGCTCCTCTAAGACACTCGCCTGGATGAAACTTTCCACAGGAAAGACACTGTGGAAAACTACGGTGATCAGAACCCTGCACACGAGAATGGCTCCCCACCGGCTGCTGTACAGAATTCTGACTATGACCCGATCCCTGACTGGACCCAGAACTCCGAGATTTAGATTTAAAACTGCCAGAGTTATTGACACCAGGCCAAAATCCTTTTCTGTTCTTTTTGAACCTTTCTCCTGAGGTTCCTGTTTGACTACGACCACCACGGAAGGTCATTTGAGCTCCTTGATTACGTCCTTCACGAATCGCTGCCTCCACCCTTAATGCAGCCTCTACCAACATACCAAAATTCTGATGCCCATGTGCGGTAACCATAGGTCGAATGTCTGCTCTCAATCCTTGCTCGAACCGTCTACACCTATCTCTTTCCTCAGCAACTAAGGCACTAGCATACTTAGACAGTTCTACAAACCTTACATGATATTCAGCAACAGACATCGACCCCTGAACCAATCTTAAAAATTCATTTTGTTTTGCATCCCGATAGAATGGAGGATAGTATGTTTCATAAAAAGCTTCCTTAAACATAGTCCAGGTGATGACACTAGGATCAGGATATCGACCTCGAAATGAACCCCCACCAATCTGCAGCTCCTCCTTTCAGTAAAAATACGGCAAGGCGTAATTTCTTTTCATCTGAACATTCCATCACATCAAATATACTTTCCAACGTCTTCATCCAAAGCTCAGCATCAACTGGATCAGGTGTACCCATAAAAGGTTTTGCCCCAAGTTTCATAGCCCTCTCAATAGAGTTATCTCTATCAGAATTGGGTAGAAGGGAAGCAATAGCAGCAACTATTCTGTCGGTGGCATGGTCAGGTTGCACCTGAAACTGATGAACGGATTCTGCAGCGCCACTGGCCCCTTCAACATGTCCTCCCTCAGGAGCATCACGAGCTTGAGATACTGGATTTTGTTGCCAGCGAGTTCTGCGGCCACTACGCATGATTTACCTACAATAATGTAGGATATATGAACATCAGATACATGCAGTGTTACCTATAAACTCTAGGACCATGCTCTGATACCAATTGACACGACCCGTCCCGAATCTCCCTAATGGACTAGACACGTGTCGTGTGCCGATGGTAAATACCAGCTAAATGCCGGACCCACCACCAAGGCAACCGTGATCTACTTTGACTGTGACATATATTTATAAAAAATTTGACAGAGTTTCCCCTGAAATATTGACAAATCCAACCTAAACATCAACAAATACTTCATATAAACATTCATACCAAAAACTTAGACCACCACATCCACCAATACCATCACAAAAAAACAAAAATGAAACCAACTTCGACCGAATACATCTACTACAACCATTATGTCTACATGTAAGCATTACATCCATTGTAATACTCAACAACAAAGTGCACCTTAACAAAATACTAGACAAAATATTAAATACATAAAACTCCCCAACAAATCATTACATGCCATGATAAAGTTAAAATCATACAACTAAATGATGATGACCAGGCTTTGAGACTTCAACAGGCTTTCCAAGTATCTCAAGTTCAGCAGCCTCCTGATAGGAAAAACATAACAAATTATATGAGCTTGTAACTCAGTGAGTGGATAATTTTGCAAACAAATATCCTTTTTCCATTCATGTTAACTTTCTGAAAATCTTTATATTTTAGCAACTTTAAAAAAAACATTCTGAAAGCTGGTAAACTTTTAGAATTAAATATAATGGAATCATAAAACTTTTATTCTATAAACTGCATAAACTAGATTCTGTATTCTGAAATCTGATAAACTCTATAACTATGAAAATCTACAACTGAATAAGCATAATATGATATAAAGTGTCACACCAATAAGTACCCCAAAGAATAGCCTTACTCATGTACAGAGTAACCTCAATGTACAAGGCAAAGCCATTCAAATCTGATAATCTGGTCATACGTACGCAGAGCTGCCCCAAAGGCTAAGCACCCAAGTACACGGCCCAAAGCCTATATGTGTACAAGAGTGGGTCCCAAAGACCTCTGATAATCTGGTCATACACTGTGGAAACACATTCACATCAGTGCAGAGCGGGTAAAATCACCATATCTGGTCATACACTGTGGAAACACATTCACACAAGTGCAGAGCTGGTAAATCACCTGGGCACTTTCTGGAGGTTTTAAAAATAACTATAGATATATTAAAACATGTAATACGAATATAACATGCTGATAAAATGATTTACCTGAGCTGAATTTAACTTTAAAAAAAATTATTATAAAATTCACTTTATTCTGAAAACCATGCTTTCTAAATCAATTGTATGAAATAATTAACTTTTGAATCTAATAAAAATTTAATAAATACTAATTTCTAAAAAATAAGCTTTTCCACTCACACTTTACGAGCTACAAGCTAGATTGGCTGATAAACGTTTCCAATTTCCTCCTCACCACCTGAAACACGAGATAATAACCAACTTAACCACTAACAAAACAAGAACTCTTAATATCTAATGCTATACTATTTAAACAAATTTTCTCGATACTTGAAGAAATTTCCCAATTTATTCATTTACGCCATAGGGATTAATTACACCTTCTACTCCATTTACTAATAATTAATTCATCATCATAACCTTCATTCCAAGCATAATGTAATACTTACTCAATTAAGAGACCACTAGTGACTATAATTCCACCAATTAAATTTTATTTTATCCACAATTCATACATCCCACTAAGTATTTCGTCAACCTCATCATTACTCACCAATTATCCTTACTTAATAATCCAATTGAGAATCTAGGGTTTACTAAAAACTGAAATTTATTAACATAATGAAATTGAAAATTAAATAATCAATAAACTTGAGCTCCAATCGCACCTTTATTCCAAAAATTCGAAATTTTCGAACCAAATCCAAAACCCTAGAAATTTAACATAATATAATCTCTACTCCTTGAAGAAAATAAAACCATAAAAGAGTAAAATTCAAGGTTAAAATACCTCTTTACCCTTTTTCTTTTTTTTCCTCTCTTTCTTCTTCCTTTTTCTTCTCCTTTTTCCCCTTCTTTCCACGTTTTTTTCTCTTCTCAGCCGGTTTCCTCACCTCCAAGTGTGTGTGTGTGTGATTTCAAATGAAAAAGGTGGGTCAAAAGTCTATTAAAATGGTCCAAGTCCTAACTTTGCAAAATAAACCCCTCAACTCTCATATAAAAATTTATTTGGCCCTTATAACTCTCATTATTAGAAAACAATTCCCACAACTTAAAATATATCCAATTAAATCCTCAAGTATTGCAAATTTATTAAATAAACACCACCAAAATAATTTTTTCTCATTTTAGTCCTTATTTGACTTGACTTTGACTAGTCAATTTTTGAATTTGACTAAAAGAAAACTTGGTTGTAATAATCTTACCTCCTTAAAGAATTTCGTCCTCGAAATTCAACTTGCAACTAGCTAGTTACTGAATAAATGGGGATATTGAGCACGCATTTGATCTTCATTCTCCCATGTAGCCTCTTCCAGCGTCTGATTCTGCCAGATAACCTTCACAAGTGCAATTGTCTTGTTCCGTTGAATTTGCACCTTTCTGTCTACAATTCTCACTGGCTCTTCTATATAAGTCAAATTCTCCTTCAACTGAACTGGTTGAGCCTCTAAAATATGGGAAGGATCTGCAATGTACTTGCGAAGCATAGAAACATGAAAAACATCATGGATCTTGGATAATTCACCCGGCAGATTCAAACGATATGCAACTGGGCCAATCCGCTCAATAATTTGATAAGGTCCAATATATCGTGGACTCAACTTGCCTCGTTTTCCGAATCTCAACACCCCTTTCCAAGGCGACAATTTCAAAAACACTCTATCTCCAATTGCAAATTCAAAATCTTTCCTGCGCCTATCTGCTTAACTTTTTTGTCTATCTTGTGCTGTCTTTAAATTTTCCCTGATCAATTTCACATTTTCTGAAGTCATTTGAACCAATTCAGGGCCCAATAACTTCCTCTTACCAGCTTCATCCCAACACACTGGCGTTCTGCACTTTCTACCATATAAAGCTTCGAAAGGAGCCATTTCTATACTGGAGTGGTAACTGTTATTGTAAGCAAACTCCATCAAAGACAAATGAGTATCCCAGCTACCCTTGAACTCCAAAACACAAGCCCTCAACATATCCTCAAGAGTCTGTATGGTCCTCTCTGACTGACCATCTGTCTGAGGATGAAAAGCTGTACTAAAATGTAGCTTAGTACCCAAAGCTTCTTGCAAACTAGGCCAAAATTTAGATGTAAATCGAGGATCTCTATCCGATACAATAGATAAAGGAGTACCATATAAACTCACTATTTCGTCCACATACAACTTTGCCAACTTATTTAAAGAATAAGTAGCTTTGATCGGTAGAAATTTAGCAGTCTTGGTCAGACGATCTACAATAACCCAAACACCATCATGACCATTCTGAGTACGAGGAAGACCAAATAAGAAATCCATCGTAATGTGCTCCCACTTCCACTCTGGAATAGGCAATGGCTGTAAAAGTCCTGCTGTTTTATGACGAACTGGCTTTACCTGCTGACATATAAGACATTTAGATACAAAATCTGCTATCTCTCTCTTCATACCAAGCCACCAGTAATGCTCTTTCAATATGTGATACATTTTAATACTGCCTGGATGCATAGCATAAGCAGAACTATGTGCCTCTTCCAAAATCTCCTTCTTCAATTCTGGGAAATCTGGAACACATAATCTATTACCCATAACCAGTGCACCATCACCTCTTATTACATAATCTGTTCTTAGCCCAGCACTAACTTCCGCTTTCAATGTTCTCAGTTGGATCTTGAGATTGAGCTTCTCTAACCTTATCAATCAAAGTAGGCCTCACCTGGAAATGAGCTAATATCGCACCTGAAGTAGTAACTGACAATTGAGCATGCAACTTTTTAAACTCGCCCATCAGAGAAGCACATACTGCACTAGATGGAGAGGAAGAACCAATCTTTCTACTGAGAGCATCTGCAACTACATCAGCTTTCCCTGGATGGTAGTCAATCTTGCAATCATAATCCTTTATCAATTCCAACCATCTTCTTTGTCTCAAATTCAATTCCTTCTGATCGAAGATATACTTCAAGCTTTTATGATCAGTAAATATTTGACATTTTTCACCATAAAGATAATGTCTCCAAATCTTCAGTGCTAACACCACTGCAGCTAACTCCAAATCATGTGTTGGATAATTCAACTCATGCTTCTTCAATTGTCTTGAAGCATATGCTATAACCTTTCCATTCTGCATTAAAACACAACCCAGACCTTGGCGTGAAGCATCACTATAGATCACAAACTCCTCACCAGGAGATGGGAGAGTAAGTATAGGAGCAGAAAACTAATCTTTTCTTCAACTCTTGAAAACTCTTTTCACATTCCTCAGTCCACACAAATTTAGAATTCTTACGAGTCAAACTAGTCAGAGGAAGAGCAATTTTGGAGAAATCTTCTACAAACCGACGGTAGTAACCTGCTAGCCCAAGGAAACTCCATACTTCTGTAACATTAGTAGGGCATTCCCATTTCATTATCGCCTCAATTTTCTGAGGATCCACATAGATGCCTTCTGCGGAGATAACATGACCTAGAAACACAACTTTATCCAGCCAGAATTCACATTTGCTGAACTTAGCATACAATTGCTTATCTCGCAACGTATGTAAAATAATCCTCAAATGCTCAGTATGCTCATCACGACTGCGAGAATAAACCAATATATCATCAATAAAAACAATCGCAAATTTGTCTAAATATGGGTGAAGCACCCTATTCATCAAGTCCATAAATGCAGCCGGAGCATTAGTTAATCCAAATGGCATCACCAAAAATTCATAATGGCCATATCGAGACCTGAAAGCTGTCTTTGGCACATCAACATCTCTAATTCCGAGCTGATGATACCCCGAACGCAGATCGATCTTTGAAAATACTGAGGCACCTCTAAGTTGATCAAACAAATCATCAATGCGAGGCAAAGGATATTTGTTGCGGATAGTCACTTTATTCAACTGTCTATAGTCAATACATAATCTCATTGTTCCATCTTTCTTCTTTACAAACAAGACTGGTGCTCCCCATGGGGAAACACTGGGTCTAATGAAACCCTTATCAACCAAATCTTGTAATTGTACTTTTAATTCTTTCAACTCTTTCGGAGCCATCCGATAAGGTGCCTGTGAAATAGGTGTCGTCCCGGGGATCAAATCAATAGAAAACTCGATCTCCCTGTCTGGGGGTAATCCCGGAAGGTCTTCTGGAAAGACATCTGAAAATTCTCGCACAACTGATATGTCGTCAATTTTCAGTTTAGTGATCTGGGTATCAATCACATGAGCCAAATATGCCTGACAACCCTTTTTTAGCATTCTTCGAGCATCCAGAACAGATATCACACAAGATGGCAATATTCTGCGCTCTCCAGTGAGAACAATTTCAAGCTCTCCTGGACTTCTAAATACCACTTCCTTACGAAAACAATCAACTGAAGCCCGATGGTAGGATAGAAAGTCCATTCCCAAAATAACATCAAAATCATGAATATTTAGTGGAATTAGATCTGCTTTTAACTCATGATTGCTCACCTTAATCTTACAATCCTTATATACCCGATCAGCTAAAAGTGAATCCCCTACTGGAGTCGTTACTACCAACTCACTGTCTAAAGGCTCTGACATATGATTAGCATGGCTAGCAAGTGCATGAGAAATAAAGGAGTGGGTAGCACCCGAATCAATTAAAGAACGAGCATTTCTACCAAAAATAGATAACATACCCACTACCACATCTGGGGACTCCTCTGCCTCCTGCTGAGTCATAGCAAACACCTTGCCATGAGTCTTGGATCGACCCGCCTGGTTTCCCTGTCTAGAAGCACTGCCCCTAGCAACATTAGATGATGCGCCACCAGTCGACCCTGCTGTTGCAGCTCTCTGATCCTGGTTCTGTCTAGCTGTATTATTCCCAGGCTGAGAAAATACAATCTGAGGTGTTCCCATCTGCTGAGATCGAGCTGGACAATCTTTCTTTAGGTGTCCCATCTGACCACACTGGTAACAAACCCCAGCTCCTCTAAGACACTCGCCTGGATGAAACTTTCCACAGGAAAGACACTGTGGAAAACTACGGTGATCAGAACCCTGCACACGAGAATGGCTCCCCACCGGCTGCTGTACAGAATTCTGACTATGACCCGATCCCTGACTGGACCCAGAACTCCGAGATTTAGATTTAAAACTGCCAGAGTTATTGACACCAGGCCAAAATCCTTTTCTGTTCTTTTTGAACCTTTCTCCTGAGGTTCCTGTTTGACTACGACCACCACGGAAGGTCATTTGAGCTCCTTGATTACGTCCTTCACGAATCGCTGCCTCTACCCTTAATGCAGCCTCTACCAACATACCAAAATTCTGATGCCCATGTGCGGTAACCATAGGTCGAATGTCGGCTCTCAATCCTTGCTCGAACCGTCTACACCTATCTCTTTCCTCGGCAACTAAGGCACTAGCATACTTAGACAGTTCTACAAACCTTACATGATATTCAGCAACAGACATCGACCCCTGAACCAATCTTAAAAATTCATTTTGTTTTGCATCCCGATAGAATGGAGGATAGTATGTTTCATAAAAAGCTTCCTTAAACATAGTCCAGGTGATGACACTAGGATCAGGATATCGACCTCGAAATGAACCCCACCAATCTGCAGCTCCTCCTTTCAGTAAAAATACGGCAAGGCGTAATTTCTTTTCATCTAAACATTCCATCACATCAAATATACTTTCCAACGTCTTCATCCAAAGCTCAGCATCAACTGGATCAGGTGTACCCATAAAAGGTTTTGCCCCAAGTTTCATAGCCCTCTCAATAGAGTTATCTCTATCAGAATTGGGTAGAAGGGAAGCAATAGCAGCAACTATTCTGTCGGTGGCATGGTCAGGTTGTACCTGAAACTGATGAACGGATTCTGCAGCGCCACTGGCCCCTTCAACATGTCTTCCCTCAGGAGCATCACGAGCTTGAGATACTGGATTTTGTTGCCTGCGAGTTCTGCGGCCACTACGCATGATTTACCTACAATAATGTAGGATATATGAACATCAGATACATGCAGTGTTACCTATAAACTCTAGGACCATGCTCTGATACCATTGACACGACTCGTCCCAAATCCCCCTAATGGACTAGACACGTGTCGTGTGCCGATGGTAAATACCAGCTAAATGCCGGACCCACCACCAAGGCAACCGTGATCTACTTTGACTGTGACATATATTTATAAAAAATTTGACAGAGTTTCCCCTGAAATATTGACAAATCCAACCTAAACATCAACAAATACTTCATATAAACATTCATACCAAAAACTTAGACCACCACATCCACCAATACCATCACAACAAAACAAAAATGAAACCAACTTCGACCGAATACATCTACTACAACCATTATGTCTACATGTAAGCATTACATCCATTGTAATACTCAACAACAAAGTGCACCTTAACAAAATACTAGACAAAATATTAAATACATAAAACTCCCCAACAAATCATTACATGCCATGATAAAGTTAAAATCATACAACTAAATGATGATGACCAGGCTTTGAGACTTCAACAGGCTTTCCAAGTATCTCAAGTTCAGCAGCCTCCTGATAGGAAAAACATAACAAATTATATGAGTTTGTAACTCAGTGAGTGGATAATTTTGCAAACAAATATCCTTTTTCCATTCATGTTAACTTTCTGAAAATCTTTATATTTTAGCAACTTTAAAAAAAACATTCTGAAAGCTGGTAAACTTTTAGAATTAAATATAATGGAATCATAAAACTTTTATTCTATAAACTGCATAAACTAGATTCTGTATTCTGAAATCTGATAAACTGTATAACTATGAAAATCTACAACTGAATAAGCATAATATGATATAAAGTGTCACACCAATAAGTACCCCAAAGAATAGCCTTACTCATGTACAGAGTAATCTCAATGTACAAGGCAAAGCCATTCAAATCTGATAATCTGGTCATACGTACGCAGAGCTGCCCCAAAGGCTAAGCACCCCAGTACACGGCCCAAAGCCTATATGTGTACAAGAGTGGGTCCCAAAGACCTCTGATAATCTGGTCATACACTGTGGAAACACATTCACATCAGTGCAGAGCGGGTAAAATCACCATATCTGGTCATACACTGTGGAAACACATTCACACAAGTGCAGAGCTGGTAAATCACCTGGGCACTTTCTGGAGGTTTTAAAAATAACTATAGATATATTAAAACATGTAATACGAATATAACATGCTGATAAAATGATTTACCTGAGCTGAATTTAACTTTAAAAAAAATTATTATAAAATTCACTTTATTCTGAAAACCATGCTTTCTAAATCAATTGTATGAAATAATTAACTTTTGAATCTAATAAAAATTTAATAAATACTAATTTCTAAAAAATAAGCTTTTCCACTCACACTTTACGAGCTACAAGCTAGATTGGCTGATAAACGTTTCCAATTTCCTCGTCACCACCTGAAACACGAGATAATAACCAACTTAACCACTAACAAAACAAGAACTCTTAATATCTAATGCTATACTATTTAAACAAATTTTCTCGATACTTGAAGAAATTTTCCAATTTATTCATTTACGCCATAGGGATTAATTACACCTTCTACTCCATTTACTAATAATTAATTCATCATCATAACCTTCATTCCAAGCATAATGTAATACTTACTCAATTAAGAGACCACTAGTGACTATAATTCCACCAATTAAATTTTATTTTATCCATAATTCATACATCCCACTAAGTATTTCGTCAACCTCATCATTACTCACCAATTATCCTTACTTAATAATCCAATTGAGAATCTAGGGTTTACTAAAAACTGAAATTTATTAACATAATGAAATTGAAAATTAAATAATCAATAAACTTGAGCTCCAATCGCACCTTTATTCCAAAAATTCGAAATTTTCGAACCAAATCCAAAACCCTAGAAATTTAACATAATATAATCTCTACTCCTTGAAGAAAATAAAACCATAAAAGAGAATAAAATTCAAGGTTAAAATACCTCTTTACCTTTTTTTGAATTTGACTTTTTTTTCCTCTATTTCTTCTTCTTCTTTTTCTTCTCCTTTTTCCCCCTTCTTTCACACGTTTTTTCTCTTCTCAGCCGGTTTCCTCACCTCCAAGTGTGTGTAGTGTGTGATTTCAAATGAAAAAGGTGGGTCAAAAGTCTATTAAAATGGTCCAAGTCCTAACTAACTTTGCAAAATGAACCCTCTAACCCCTCAACTCTCATATAAAAATTTATTTGGCCCTTATAACTCTCATTATTAGAAAAGAATTCCCACAACTTAAAATATATCCAATTAAATCCTCAAGTATTGCAAATTTATTAAATAAACACCACCAAAATAATTTTTTCTCATTTTAGTCCTTATTTGACTTGACTTTGACTAGTCAATTTTTGAATTTGACTAAAAGAAAACTTGGTTGTAACACTAAATCCACCAGTTGAGGTGCATGTGTTAAAATTCTTTGGAGAGCATCAAGAGGCACTACATGGTTAACTACTTAACCCTCAGACTTCTAAGATTACGATATCTTGCAACCTATCTCTCTAGAGACACCAAATTAACTTCTCCCTTGAGGCATGCAAAGTTCAAAGAGACAAGAGAAGTACAACTATCAGGAAAGCAGCTAAGCCACTGCCCTCTACGGTCTTCAACTTCATTTTCCTGCAAGTCCAGCTCCCTAAGAAACCTGTCATAAGGACAACACTGTCAACAAACATCACACTATCCAAAGGAATAGCTCGAGAAACTTGACTTCTTGGAGCATAGCTCAGATTCAACCATAACTTTTTGGGCCAGAAGTTCAGTACAGGCCTCTAAGCTGGCTCCGCCCCTATACCTATGTACCGTCAAACTACTAAATATGGTGCAAGAAAATTTAGGAATTATTTCGCATGAATATTTTTATGTAAATTTAGCTTTAGTTTCCCCAATAAATATATATTCAATCAAAACCTGTTCTACTGTAGAACACAAAAAATTCAGCTTCATCAGCTCTTTATATTCTTCACCAAACACCCTTGGGCACAAAAATTCATTTCCAAGAAATTATATGCCAAATCTTGAACTGATCATCAAACCCACCACAACACCTAATTTTTAGCTTAACTGAGATATTTACAATTTATAAGCCCCGAATTCCTTAAAGAACACAAATATATTACATCCAAAAATCTAATACCCAGAACGGAATCATAAAATCTTAAAAACCCAATCCAAATCTCAGGGACCGACGTGGAGAACTGAAAATCGAAGATGGTTGCCGGTGCCGTCGACGATTTGAGCAAGCAGCTGAATAAGAAAGAATGAGAGACTAGTGAGATTTTTCAGGGCTTCTTTTTATGGTTGGGTTTATGAATGAAGACATTGAGAGTGTGTTTGATGTTAATTTTAATGAGAACAGAATTTTTGAAATAGTGATTGATGGAAGAATGTGTGGTGAAAAAATGATGAAAAATTTTAGATTTGTGTGTAATATTATTTTATTTGAAAAATGTGTAGTTGAAATGAAGAAAGAGAAAAAAAAATGAGAATGAGAATGAGAATGAGAATGAGAATAGAATGGGGGTCAAACGGGCCCTGAAGAGTGCCTTTTATTATTTATTTATTTTTAAAGTAGGCCGGTCGATTCGAGCAATTTTTGTCGAGTTTTATTCTTTAACCCATAAATTGACTAGGCCCGAGCCCCCAACTTAAACACAGAACCGAACCCACTTAAAAACATTTAAAAAACTCGACCCAAATCGGTTAGGTTGGTTCTTTCGATTTGGGCGGTTTCTAGGGTCCGATCGATTTTTTGGCCATCCCGAGTTCCACCATACCCCTTCTGAGCATACCATGCCTCTGTTGAGTATACTCAACAACTATGAACTAAATTCAAGCTCTGCTTACCAGTAGAATTGCCTTATGCACCAACCTTGTTTGAATCATTCCGTTCACCTCCAACTCCAGTCGAGTCTCCAAGAATACTCGAATCACCATGAGCACTTCTAACTCCACCTTAGTTGTCAAACATACTTAAATCACCATAAACAACATGATCAACAAGATTACAACTAACTCCACCTGAGCTACTGAAAGATTCTCCAATATTATTATTGGAATCACCACGAAGAACTCGATCACAACTCACTCCACCTGAGTCACAACTTATCAAACCATAAGTTGTAGTTGCATTCATAGTGACCGTCAAATCTTCTAACATATATTACCGGGGCATTTTTCTCTTAACATAATCCGAGCACTCTTGCTAACTTTCAGAACTCCACCTCCACTGGTATACCTGTATCCTTTTGAATCAAAAGTGTTCAAAGAGATTACATTCCTATTTATACCTGAAACATGTTGATCCGGGCCTAGTGTCCTAACCACCCCATCAAACATCTTGATTTTGACTCCAACTATTTTACAAGGCTCATTACTTCTCATCATCACGAAACCCCCTATAACTATTTCATATGAAGAAAACCAATTCCGGTTTGGACACATGAAAAGTGCAAGTCAAATCAAGAATCTAATCATCGTCAGGTTTGGAGTCACCATTAGTAATTATCAAAAGATCTCCATCACTGTAATCTACATCTACAAGACTGACATCACTGAATTTTCCTAGTTGTCCTTTCTGAGCTATAGTAGCAAACTTGTTCCGTCGCTCATAGCAATCCCTCTTCATGTGTCCCCGTTTGTTGTAATACTAACAGACTATATCACCGTTGCTATCCTTAAATCTGCTCATTCCATGACCACCCATATTTCTCTCACAAATAACAAGACCTTCTGCCTAGGTCTCATATCTGACGACCAGATGCATCATCTTCTCTTTGAAATAAAGCTCATCATATACCTTGTCAATAATAAAAGTATCCCAACTATTAAGAATGATATCTCTAAAAGTCACGTATGAAGGGGACAATGGACATAACAATATCAGCCATAAATCCTCTTCATAATACTTGGCCTCCATGGTCTCCAAGTTAGCGACGATTTCCTTGAACACGACAGATGATCTTCTAAAGATCCACCTTTCGTCAAGTGATAAGATTACAATCGCTGTTTCAAGTGTAACTTACTTGTCAAGTTCGTTGTCATACAGAGCTCCTCCAATTTTAACCACAACCTAGTGCCACTTTTTTCCTTTATCACGTCCAGAAGATTTTGATTAAAAAGAAGTTGTATCTGTGATAGGGCTTTTCGAGATTTCTGTTATTTCTCATCCGCGGTCATTGTTGCGGGCATTCTATATCCCCAACAAAGTATCATCAAGATCTAATTGAGCAATAACCACTCGCATCTTGATTTGTCGCAAAAGAGAATCTATTGTTGAGGTCCAAAAACATAATCTTGAATTTCATAGTTGTCATCCTTGAACCAATTGGCCTCACTTTAACCTCTTTTTAATATCCAATTTGGACCTCCCAAGAACCCTTTAAAAAACTTTCAACTCTGATACCACTTGCTGAAAATCGGGTCAATTAATAAAGTGAGAATAATATGAGCAAAATGAAAATAATTGATCACACAACGACCAAGATTCTTGTGGAAGAAAATGAGAATTTATTATACCAAGAAGTTAAATTATCTTTACAAAATGTAATTATCTTAATCTAAATTTAAACAATCCTCTCAAGTTTCTAATGTATACAACAATGATCTAATTATTATGTTGAGTCTATGAAGAGCCAACACCTTATGGAGTGTGTAGCGACCGAGAATTTTAATTGTGTTTCTTGAAAAAGCGTGTCGTTAAACTTTAAACCCGAGTTTTAAAAGTAAAAACGCGTTCGTCTAGCCGTTATTAAATTAATTTAAATCGAATTCAATTTCGAATATTTTAATTTATTAAATTCCTTATCGTTTAAATTCGAAATTAATACGATAGATTATTATTTCGGCCCAATAATCTATTGGTCCAATTAGGGTTATTCTAAGCCCAATTCCTTAAGCCCGATTAGGCAAATCTCCCAGCCCAAATTTCTGGTCCGTTTATAGCCTAGGGATTCGTGCCCTAGTTTCCTACTGTATATATATACCCCATCTCTACCCCCTCTACCTCACCCACAACAGTAGCAGCCTAGGTAAGAAAATTCAATTTCCCCTCCTCCATGCAATAAACTCCCGGTTCATCCTCCCAGCTGAGAAACTCACCGTTGATACTAGGAAATCAATTTCTAGCATCAACACCACATCTACAAGGCCAAGCCACCACCATCCATCACCCCAGCCGAAGCACATCAACACCGACTGCAAACCCACGAGCTGCAGCCACCACCTCCAACGCCACTGCAGCCACCCACACGAGCCACCACACCAACACCTAAGCCACAACCATCACCCCACAGTCCAGCCCCCAATCGAACCACCACACCATCGACAGCCCCCCTTCAACCCAAGAATCGAGCCCCAAAATTAACCCCAAATCAAAATCAAAACCCAAAAACCAAGAAAATAAGAAGACCACGACTTACCTTATTCTCGACCCACGTCCTAGCCGGTTCGCTGCCGGGAAACCCAAGAAAATCCGAGCTCCAAGCCTCAGTTACCCTGCAAACCGTACGCCAAAAAAATCACCCCACCATCACCGCCACACCGCTGGCGCCACCACGCGACGGTGGCGCTGCCACTCCGCGCCGGCAGAATCGGAGGAAGGGGCTTCGCCCCTCCCCGTCGCCGCTCTCTCTCTCTCCTCTCTCTCTCTCGCCGTCGAAGTGAGAGAGAGAGTGAGAGATTTTTGTTTTTAATATATTTTGAAAATTTCGATTTTAAGCCCCTAGTTTAGAGTTAGGTTTTTTTTTTCCCCCTAGTTTTAAAATTTTTATCTTCAGCCCTAAAGATTCGATTTTTATGAAAACAGCCCCAGAAATTATGTTTTAAAACAAATCAGCCTCAGTTTTCGAAAATGTCCATTCCAGTCCTTAAATTCCTATTTTCTGTTTTAATAGATTTTCAATTTAGTCCCTATTTCAGAAAAGTTCAATTTCAGCCCTTAAACTTTTAATTTCAGTTTTAATAAATCCCGATTGAGTCCCTAAACCTTATTTTTATCGTTTTTAATCTTTAAAAACTTCGAAACACTAATTCAAGGTTTATTTTCTATTTTTGGCTAGACGAAACGTACGAACGATTGAGGAATTGAGATTTTTCTTCCCGCTCCACTTTTCACGCAAATCGAGATAAATTGAGGTAGACTCGCCCCCATTAATTAGTTTAGATTATAATTGCATGTATTATGTGATTTTATGTGATTTATATGCTTGATTGCATAAGATGAGAATCTCTTATGAGATAGATTATGTTGTTATGCTTGTCGTAACTTATATGCTTAATTGCATGCGAAGAAAGAGGATCTCTTATGAGATAAGATGATGTTATGCATAACTTACTTGCTTAAATGCATGAGACAGACTACCCACACCCTATGATTTTAAAGAGCCTATGATTTTTCAAAGAAAATAAGCCCATGAGAATATCACTGTATAAGTTGCATAATTATGTGTTCAATTATTCTGTAAATTAATTACTGGCGATGAGTCTACTGAGTATTTCTTCGAAATGCTCATTCCACTATTTTAACCATATTTGCAGATTTTGGAGACGGCCGAGTTTGATGGGCAGTGGTGATGTGGACGAATTAATATAGTTAATTGCTTTTAATTTACTTTTTTAAATTTCACTCATTTGAACGTTATGAACTTATTTTGTCGTTTCCGCTATTTCAAACGTGAGTTTACAGTTTAATCAATTTTCCTAAAATTTATTAAAATGAGATTTATTACCGTTAAGTTCATAAATTTTAAATGGGATGTTTTTTTTTAAAAATTAGCTATTCCGCTAAACTTTTCAGTTAAGTTAGGACAAAAAGATGATGACGTAGCATTCCGGGTCCGCGGAACTCGGGGCGTTACAGCTTGGTATCAGAGCCAGTCTGCGTTTCTGTAGACTGGCAAATTTTCAAAAAAAAAAAAAAAAAAAAAAACAAAAAAAAAAATTTTAAAATTTCAAAGAGGTATTTTACATTATTTAAACTCTTATTAATGAAAGTTGCCACTGCCATCACTCGATCAGCCGACTCCAAAGGTAAAGAAGTTTATGAAGTTTAGATGTTATTTTAATTCGGATACTTGTTTTGATGCTTTATGACACTTAGAAGAAAGAAAGAAAGAACGAAAGAGAAAGAAAGAAAGTGTATCCGAATTAGAAAGAAAGAAAGAAAGAAAGACGAGTATGAGCATAATTTGAAAGAATTTTCTTAAATTTTTACGTCCTCGTAATTTTAACTAGAAGAGAAAAATAACCCCGCTTAATTGGACTTTGCATAATTGATTTAGGACATGGCACCCATTCGTAGAAATGCACTCAGTGACGCAGAACAAGCCTTTAGGGATTATGACCGCTTCAGGCCCGAACTTGAGTGGACAATTGCCCAACATGTAGAGCAGTTGAACGTGATACGCGAGCGAGCCATACAGCATGGCTACGTGACTAATAATCACCGGTCGATCCGTCACTTGCTCTCGACATTTCGAAATGACTATGCGGAGGTAGCTAATAGCATATATGTAGATGCTCTAGCGTCTCTGAATGTGGAGATGGAGTATGATACTTTCTGCACGAGATTTGTGGCATATTGGCCCATGTACTTTGAGTACCGCTATGGGTTTGCTCCCGAAGAAGACTCAGAAGAAGAAGAAGCTGAGGAAGACGTTGATCCAGCGCTAGGAGAGTTCTCGGACGCTGAATCAGGCGCGACCGAAGGATAATAGAGAGATAGAAATTAGAGTAGGCTCGACAGGTTATTGTAAAAAAAAAAAAAAAAAAAAAAAAATAAAAAATTATGTTCAGCACACGTGCCTTCCTACCCATGTACTTTCATTACAAGAAATCGAGTTTTGAATAAAATGATATTTGGGTTCCAATTTTCATTTTTTGAGTTATCTGCTATCGTCTACATTATTGGTACATGTAATTCGACATTTACGAACTACTTTTAAAAATTTTATGAAGGTTATGGCACCACCAACCCAAAGCGATGTCATTCGGGAATTACTTAACGTGGTGCAAGAAATGAGACAAGCTCCACAGCTGGTTAACCCCACAATACCAGCGATAGAACAGTTCCGAAGATACCACCCACCTACGTTTGATGGAGGAGATAATCCACTAGCAGTGGAAGAATGGCTCCAGGCCATTGATAAGATATTCAGGCACATATCTTGTCCTGAGGATAAGAAGGTGATATGTGCCGAGTTCATGTTAATCGGAAGAGCTGGTTTCTGGTGGGAATCTGCATCACGGACAAGGAGCTCAGAGCAGCTAGCAGCTCTGACTTGGGACAAATTTAAGGCCGAGATCAGGGATAAATTCTTCCCACAGGCTCTCAGAGATCATAAGGAGTCCGAATTTCTACGTTTGGTGCAAGGTGAAATGGATATAACTGAGTACGAGAGGAAATTCGAGGAACTGTCACGTTATGCTCCACATCTGGTGGAGACTGAGTTCAAGAAGGCAAGGCGTTTTGAGAGAGGTCTACGCCTTGATATTCGACAGATTGTCAGTTCACATGAACTGCCAACTTACGGAGATGTTGTGAAGAAGGCTCAAGCAGTAGCCTATGCCGGTGTGAGAGTTGGGAACCAAGGCAATCAGAACGAGCAGAGGTATCAGGGAAAGAGAAAGTGGCAAGGTCCAAATCGCAATCAGAATCAGAATCAGAACCGGAATCCAACATTTACCAAGAGGCCGAATCTAGGACCAGCAGGGAGACAGATGACCACTTTCACTCCACCCTGCCCTAAGTGCCAGAGGCCGCATAAAGGAGAGTGCCTTTTTGGAAAGGGGGTCTGCTACAAGTGTGGCCAGCCGGGTCACTTTGCATCGGATTGTCGTGCCCCGTCCGCCCAGGGTTCCAATCAAAAGACGAACCCAGACCAGAACAGAAAAGGAAAAGCAAGAGTGTTTGCTATGGATGCCGCTGAGGATTCTGACGTGATTGCAGGTATACTATCTATCTCTAGTATTCCTGTATATGTTCTAATAGATTCAGGAGCTACGCATTCATTTATAGCCGAAGCATGTTTAGGAAGACTGAACTTAATAGGAGAAGAAACTAGTAGTACTCTCGAGGTTAGTTTACCGTCAAGAGGAACTATCGATACCAATAAGATAGTCAAAGCAGTACAAATAGATTTTGATGGCCAAGTTTCGAAGGCAGACTTGAATATTATCCGAATGAACGATTTCGACATTATTCTGGGTATGGATTGGCTTAGCACCAACCATGCCGCAATCATGTGCCACGAGAAAGAGGTTATTTTTCGCAAAGATGGTGAAGAAGTATTCAGATTTCACGGGACGAAGATCAAAGCACTTCCTCGCCTTATCTCGGCTTTACAAGCGGAGAAATTATTAGCCAAGGATGACTGTCATGGCTATGTGGTTAGTCTTCAAGACAAACCCGTAGAGGAGATTACTCTGGACTCAGTGCCAGTAGTGTGCGAGTACAGCGATGTCTTTCCAGACGACCTATCGGGTACTCCGCCAGATAGGCAAGTGGAATTTTCCATTGATTTGGTGCCAGGAGCTGCCCCTGTTTCTAAAGCTCCGTACCGCATGGCGCCGAAAGAGTTGCAAGAACTGAAGGTGCAGTTGGAGGAATTGCTAGAGAAGGGTTTCATCAGGCCAAGTGTATCTCCATGGGGAGCACCTGTTCTATTTGTAAAGAAGAAGGACGAAAGCATGAGTGTAGAGGCCCAAATCTTTTCTAT
The DNA here is from genome assembly GCA_019395295.1 of Osmanthus fragrans. NCBI lineage: Eukaryota > Viridiplantae > Streptophyta > Magnoliopsida > Lamiales > Oleaceae > Osmanthus > Osmanthus fragrans. The sequence goes on along the minus strand of CM033350.1, from coordinate 20,791,608 downwards.
AAAGTTAGGCCCATAATTGTGTGATTAACTTCACATTAGGCCCAATAAAGGAAATATAAGCCCAAAAGATAGTCCAATACATGTTTAAAGGTAAAATGATGTTTATAAAGTATTTTCTTAAAAACGATTTGATGAAGATTGGACGGAATGCAAAGTATTTCATTTTATGGTTAAAATTATACTTCAAATATTTTTAGTCTCCTTTGAGACCCATTTTCGATATAGAAAACTTTCTAATTTGAAAATGATATCTGAATACAAGTTGTAGCTCTTTGAGTTATCTTTCCAACACACTTTGAATCACCTCAATCGGATATCGGGAGAAAAAGTTATGTTTAAAATACTAAAAGCTGTGCAGCATTGACCGAAGTGTCAGTGCGGTCGACCGAAGTGTCCGTGCGGTCGACCGAACTTGACTGCAATGCACGATTTTTGAGAATTAATGGCCACTACTTGTACAACTTAATTACCCTATTTAATATGACCTTTCACCCACCCCAAACCTCACCTATAAATACCCTCTTCACTCATTTGATTTTTCACACCAAAAGCACTTTCAATTTGCTTTCAAAAGTTGAGAGAAAAATAGAGAGTTTGGGAGAGAAAAGGAAGGTGGTTTTTCAAAGTGTTTTCCAGAAGTTTTAAGTGTGGGCAAAAATATTCTGCAAGAAGGTTTTTGTGGTTTCAAAAGGTTTTCAAACAACAAAGGAAGGTCCAAACGTCCAAACTTCGTCAAAGTTTTGAAGTTTATCCAAAGTTTTTCAAAGTTCTTTTCAAAGTTCATCAAGCATCAAATCAAGGTAGGTAGAGGTGCATAAAGTTGTTATACGTGTTTAAGTTATAATTTTCTAGCAAGTAATGTTCTATGTTAAAGGCTAATGTTGTGTGTCAAATGGTATCGTCGGTTCGGCATGTGCCTTTCATGTCAAATGGTTCCGTCGGTGCGGCATACATTTAAAGGTTAATGTTGTGTGTCAAATGGTATCTTCGGTTCGGCATGCACCTTTCATGTCAAATGGTTCCGTTGGTACGGCATACATTTTCATGTCAAATGGTACCTCTGGGTACGGCATGTTTTATGGAAGTTCTAATGTTAATTGTTATGAAATGCTTAGCTTAATCACGATTGCACCTATGACGCCTATTGAGTTTTCAACTCACGGGTTTCTACCCTATATCTACAGATTAAATGTTGATGCACCGGGTTGGATGATGGAAGAGATGGAAGGAGATGCAATAAGCCTATGGGAACCCGGTGAACAAGTGATTTAGATTTAAAGTCTTTAATGTTTCAAATGTTATTTCCAACGTTATTTCTTTTGAGTATCTTGAACAAGTCATGATTTCATCAAATAAATTATATTCCGTGATTTTGGAAAGTTATAAAGTGTTTTAATCCAATATCCTTCAAAAAGAATGTTTGTTAAGATTTAAGCTTCCGCTAAGATATGTACACTTGTTACTAAACCACCGGTTAAGTTAAGTTAAGTAAGTAGCGTCCCGGTTCACTAGGGGTTGGGGCGTTACAATGAGGATGTGCATCGACTACCGAGAACTTAACAAGTTGACGATAAAGAATAAGTATCCCCTTCCCAGGATCGAAGACTTATTCGATCAGCTGAAAGGTACAGCTGTCTTCTCCAAGATTGATTTGAGATCTGGTTACCATCAGCTAAAGGTTTCGCCAAGTGACATACCAAAGACGGCGTTCAGGACACGCTATGGGCATTATGAGTTCACAGTAATGCCTTTCGGCCTCACGAACGCACCCGCAATATTTATGGACTTGATGAATAGAGTTTTTCATCAGTATCTCGATAAATTCGTTATTGTTTTTATCGACGACATACTGATCTACTCCAGAAATTCTGCACAACATGAAGAACATTTGAGGACTGTGTTGGAAACACTGAGAGCAGAAAAGTTGTATGCCAAATTCAAGAAATGTGAATTTTGGCTTGAGCGAATAGGTTTCTTAGGTCACATTGTTACAGCTAAAGGCATCGAGGTCGATCCTTCGAAAGTTGAGACTGTAACGAATTGGCCAACACCTGCAAATGTTAGAGATGTGAGAAGCTTTCTTGCATTAGCCGGATATTATCGGCGATTCATTGAGGGTTTCTCTAAATAGCAGGTCCTATGACCCAGTTGACCAAGAAGGGAGTTAAGTTTCAATGGACAGAACCATGTGAACAAAGCTTTCAGAAACTTAAGAACAGACTTGTCTCAGCACCAGTATTGACTATACCAGACGGATCCGATGGTTTCGTTATTTACAGTGATGCATCCAAACATGGTTTAGGTTGTGTATTGATGCAGAATGGCAAGGTGATCGCATATGCTTCAAGGCAGTTGAAGCCACATGAAAAGAATTACCCGACCCATGATTTAGAGCTCGCAGCTGTTGTGCATGCTCTTAAGATCTGGCGACACTATCTGTATGGGAGTAAATGTGAAATCTACACCGATCACAAGAGTCTCAAGTATTTCTTCACTCAGAAGGAACTAAACATGAGACAACGACGATGGCTAGAGCTGGTAAAAGATTATGACTGCACTATTCTTTACCACCCGGGTAAAGCAAACAAGGTTGCAGACGCTTTGAGTAGAAAGAATGCTGGACATTTATCAGCTTTGGGAATAATGCAAGATCAATTGATTCGAGATTTTCAGAATTTAAGAATCGAAGTACGAGTCCCAACAGTCCAAGGATCTAACAGATTGGCAAATCTGATCGTCAAACCAGACTTGAGAGGTCGGATTGTAGCAGCTCAAGTCGGAGATAAGTTCTTGGAAAAGATCAGATCCGGAGTTGGGACTGGCAAGAGAATAGGTTTCGAGATCGCCGCTGATAAAGCGCTTATATTCAGAGGACGTCTTTGTGTGCCGAAAGATGAACATATCCGGAATGAGATTTTGACAGAAGCTCATTCAGCACCATATGCATGCCACCCAGGTGGGACAAAGATGTATCGTGATTTGCGCAATACCTTTTGGTGGAGAAACATGAAGGGTTGCATTGCAAAATTTGTCTCTCGATGCATGACGTGTCAGCAGGTCAAGGCTGAGCATCAGAGACCATCAGGGTTATTAAATCCCTTGGATATACCAGAATGGAAATGGGAGAAAATTTCCATGGATTTTGTGACAGGATTACCAAAATCAGTGAGAGGTCATGATGCTATTTGGGTTATTGTGGACCGACTTACGAAGTCAGCTCATTTCCTACCAATCAGAATGACTCTCAATGTGGATCAATTAGCTCAATTATATGTTAAGGAGATCATCCGACTTCATGGAGTACCAGCTTCCATTGTCTCCGATAGAGACCCGAGATTCACTTCGAGATTTTGGAAGAGTTTACAAGTCGCAATAGGTACTAAATTAAATTTTAGTACAGCTTATCATCCACAGACAGATGGACAGTCTGAACGTACTATTCAAACACTGGAAGATATGCTTAGAGCTTGTGTGCTAGACTTGAGTGGTAATTGGGAGACTCATCTTCCATTAGTGGAATTCACCTACAATAACAGTTTTCAGGCTACTATTGGTATGGCACCATATGAGGCACTATATGGGCGACGTTGTCGATCACCAGTTTATTGGGATGAAGTAGGCGAGAGAAGAATTTTAGGTCCAGAATTGATTGAGAGGACAGTTGAGGCTATTGAGAAGATCAGACTACGGATCAAAGCCGCCCAAGATAGACAGAAAAGTTATGCCGATCGAAGGAGGAAAGACTTGGAGTTTGAGATTGGAGAGAAAGTATTTTTGAAAGTAACTCCTATGAAAGGTACTATTCGTTTTGGCAAGAGAGGGAAGCTAAGACCTCGATTTATTGGACCATTTGAAATCTTAGAAAAAGTAGGTAACGTGGCTTATCGTTTGGCGTTACCACCCGAACTCTCGGTCGTACACAATGTTTTTCACGTTTCTTTATTGAGGAAATATATCCACGACCCGAGCCATGTGGTAAATTTTCAGACTATTTCGGTTCAGAGGAACCTGTCTTATGAGGAGACGCCTATGTGCATAGTGGAGAGAAAAGTCCATGTCTTAAGAAACAAAGAAGTTCATTTAGTCAAAGTCCAATGGGGTAGATAGGATAGCGATGAAGCTACCTGGGAAAAAGAGGATGAGATTCTGACTAAGTATCCAGATATTAGAGATCAAGTAAGTTTAAATTTCGAGGACGAAATTAATTTAAGGGGATAAGGTTGTAGCGACCGAGAATTTTAATTGTGTTTCTTGAAAAAACGTGTCGTTAAACTTTAAACCCGAGTTTTAAAAGTAAAAACGCGTTCGTCTAGCCGTTATTAAATTAATTTAAATCGAATTCAATTTCGAATATTTTAATTTATTAAATTCCTTATCGTTTAAATTCGAAATTAATACGATAGATTATTATTTCGGCCCAATAATCTATTGGTCCAATTAGGGTTATTCTAAGCCCAATTCCTTAAGCCCGATTAGGCAAATCTCCCAGCCCAAATTTCTGGTCCGTTTATAGCCTAGGGATTCGTGCCCTAGTTTCCTACTGTATATATATACCCCATCTCTACCCCCTCTACCTCACCCACAACAGTAGCAGCCTAGGTAAGAAAATTCAATTTCCCCTCCTCCATGCAATAAACTCCCGGTTCATCCTCCCAGCTGAGAAACTCACCGTTGATGCTAGGAAATCAATTTCTAGCATCAACACCACCTCTACAAGGCCAAGCCACCACCATCCCTCACCCCAGCCGAAGCACATCAACACCGACTGCAAACCCACGAGCTGCAGCCACCACCTCCAACGCCACTGCAGCCACCCACACGAGCCACCACACCAACACCTAAGCCACAACCATCACCCCACAGTCCAGCCCCCAATCGAACCACCACACCATCGACAGCCCCCCTTCAACCCAAGAATCGAGCCCCAAAATTAACCCCAAATCAAAATCAAAACCCAAAAACCAAGAAAATAAGAAGACCACGACTTACCTTATTCTCGACCCACGTCCTAGCCGGTTCGCTGCCGGGAAACCCAAGAAAATCCGAGCTCCAAGCCTCGGTTACCCTGCAAACCGTACGCCAAAAAAATCACCCCACCATCACCGCCACACCGCTGGCGCCACCACGCGACGGTGGCGCTGCCACTCCGCGCCGGCAGAATCGGAGGAAGGGGCTTCGCCCCTCCCCGTCGCCGCTCTCTCTCTTCCTCTCTCTCTCGCCGTCGAAGTGAGAGAGAGAGTGAGAGATTTTGTTTTTAATATATTTTGAAAATTTCGATTTTAAGCCCCTAGTTTAGAGTTAGGTTTTTTTAGTCCCCCTAGTTTTAAAATTTTTATCTTCAGCCCTAAAGATTCGATTTTTATGAAAACAGCCCCAGAAATTATGTTTTAAAACAAATCAGCCTCAGTTTTCGAAAATGTCCATTCCAGTCCTTAAATTCCTATTTTCTGTTTTAATAGATTTTCAATTTAGTCCCTATTTCAGAAAAGTTCAATTTCAGCCCTTAAACTTTTAATTTCAGTTTTAATAAATCCCGATTGAGTCCCTAAACCTTATTTTTATCGTTTTTAATCTTTAAAAACTTCGAAACACTAATTCAAGGTTTATTTTCTATTTTTGGCTAGACGAAACGTACGAACGATTGAGGAATTGAGATTTTTCTTCCCGCTCCACTTTTCACGCAAATCGAGATAAATTGAGGTAGACTCGCCCCCATTAATTAGTTTAGATTATAATTGCATGTATTATGTGATTTTATGTGATTTATATGCTTGATTGCATAAGATGAGAATCTCTTATGAGATAGATTATGTTGTTATGCTTGTCGTAACTTATATACTTAATTGCATGCGAAGAAAGAAGATCTCTTATGAGATAAGATGATGTTATGCATAACTTACTTGCTTAAATGCATGAGACAGACTACCCACACCCTATGATTTTAAAGAGCCTATGATTTTTCAAAGAAAATAAGCCCATGAGAATATCACTGTATAAGTTGCATAATTATGTGTTCAATTATTCTGTAAATTAATTACTGGCGATGAGTCTACTGAGTATTTCTTCGAAATGCTCATTCCACTATTTTAACCATATTTGCAGATTTTGGAGACGGCCGAGTTTGATGGGCAGTGGTGATGTGGACGAATTAATATAGTTAATTGCTTTTAATTTACTTTTTTAAATTTCACTCATTTGAACGTTATGAACTTATTTTGTCGTTTCCGCTATTTCAAACGTGAGTTTACAGTTTAATCAATTTTCCTTAAATTTATTAAAATGAGATTTATTACCGTTAAGTTCATAAATTTTAAATGGGATGTTTTTTTTTAAAAAATTAGTTATTCCGCTAAACTTTTCAGTTAAGTTAGGACAAAAAGATGATGACGTAGCATTCCGGGTCCGCGGAACTCGGGGCGTTACAGAGTGTTTATAGGAGCCAAATCTTGGAGTTATAGATGAAGTAGAGTCATTAATCCTAAAGTCCTTATCCAAATCAAACTCTTAGTGGGTAAAGAAATTTGATATTTTATCTATCCGGACTTCAAACCCAAAATTATCTAGGCTTCTTCCATGAGCTACAATTTCAAATCATGTGAAATTTAAGTCACAACCTAATAGCATCATTATATCTAAGTAAGCGAAATATTGTGTGACAAACTTAGAACATAAATGAGTATTTACAAATTTTTCTTATAAATCAGGTCAATCGAATTTATCTTCGAGTCATCTTACTAGACCATCAAGTTCATCACAACATGTTCATTGTGATGGAAACACTCATGAACCAGTTTGAACCTAGGCAAACATGTTTCAATTCAAAACTTTAATAGATAAGTCGTCTCAAACAAGACATGCCCAACTCATTATTCTGCATACTCTAGCAGTAATTCTACTGATTTAATGCAAATTGTGGGCATGCGAGCAACATTTAGCCCATGTGGGAACTAATATGACAGTTCTTATATCCTGACCTGCTGAGGCACATCTCGCGATTTACCTCCTCCACAATACTCTAGAAATAGAGCAGCTCAAGGTTGGGGTTCACCTTAAGAGTTCGTTTTATTTCCATTTTTATATATGTGATTTAAAAAAAGAGAGAAAAATGTATTTTCATAAAAATAGAAATCAAACGTACTGTTAATATTTCTTTCTTCAACTTTATGTAACCCTACTTTTAAAAGCTCTATTAGGGGTGTAAGCTGTCCGATTTTATCGATTTTTGACAAATTTTGAAACCAAATCGTTTACACCGGTTTGAGAAAAACTCAAATCTAAACCAAACCATTTTAAACGGTTTGAAAAAAACTCAAACATAAACCTAGCGGTTTGGTCCAGTTATAAACCGTCGGTTTCTTCGTATATTTTTTTGCCTATCGTCCGATTTTAAATCGTTGATTTTGCCGTATAATTTTTTGTCTGTCTACTTTTATGTCATTAATTTAGGAGTGTACATTTTTTTCCAGAACCGGTGGAACTGGACCGGAATCATTTAGAACCGGTCGATTCGATTTCGGATTTTCTAAAAAATAATTTGATTTTGGGACAAATTATTAAGAATCAACCGGTTCCGGTCCAGTTTTCGGTTCTAGTATGAGAACAGTCCGATTCTCATAGGATTTTTTTTTTTTTTGGGTAAATTATATGATTCAATCTCCAATCATTTTTATAAAAAATAATAGGGTTCTTTTTTTCATTTTAGACCCCAACACTTTCCTTCTTTTCTTTTCTTTGATTATTTTATTCTTTTCTTATAATTATTTGATTAACTGATTCTCAAGTCAAATTAGAATATTGGGTAAGTCTATATCTTAATAAATTTATTTACAATATATAATTTCATTTCTAAGATCCAAAATTTTTATTTTGTTTTCACTTTGATTACATAGTTGTTGATCCAATCAAAACTTTTCATCTAGATTTCTACAAATTATAATCGACAGAACTAGAAGTTGCAATAATTTTTTATAGGATGTCCAATTTAATGTAGGATTTTGATTTTGATTGAAATTTGTTTAATAATTGGAGTACTATGCAGTTTATATAAGTTGATAATTGTTTGGTGATTATAATTTATATGGAATATAACGTGAGATTGTTTGATGAATCGTTTCAAACTTTCAGTTTATGAGCCTATAAAATATATGACCGCCATTTAAAAAATAAATAAAAAGTCTAACACAAGTTTTATAAGTTACAATTTAGAAAATTTCATTTTTTTCATTTTTTCATTTTTATATATTTTTTCGTCGGTCTGGTTTGATTTTAAATTGCAATAAAATTTCTCAAACTTAAATCAAATCATTTTTGACCGATTTAGTTTGATTCAGAATCATTTAGTTGACCGATCAATATGATACCAAATCGACAATTTTTAAAATATAATTTCGATTTGACGATTTTTGCTTAGAAGTAAACAAATGAACAAACGCTCTCTTCTCTGTCAGAATAAAGTATAAAACGTGTCTCAAATCTTGTAACTTCTTATTATCTTCACATTGATACTCCCAATGAGAGGTATAATTATTTCAGTCAGATATTAACATCATCAAAAACCCTCCATAAATATTAAATTTATACCCACCAACTCATAAAAGATGACAGACTCTCATCGCAATCTCTCTCACAGCTAAAATTTGCAGAGAGATGAGGCATTTTTCATTAGCATTTTTGCTCCTTCTTTCACTGTTGAAAGAAATTCCATGTTCTCTTAGACAGTTGAAGTTGTACGAGTTCCAAGAAAAACTCCGAGAAAAAAGTGATGCACCGATGCCAATGCCAATGCCAATGCCACTCTCACATTCTCCGAAGGTTTCTTAAGTCATTATTTTTTTTTTGCTTTTTGGGTTCTTCCATTTGAAATTTCCATGCTGTGTTTTGCGGCAGAATCGTGGGAGGGTATTTTATCCAATCGGATACGGTGCTGATCCTACGGGAGTTCAAGATAGCACAGACGCCATTTTTGCTGCTATAAAAGATGCTGGGACACTACAAAATGGGCTCGACTTGTTGCCGGGAATCACTGATTTAGGTGGTATTGTCATTGATTTTCAAGGTGGGAATTTCAGGATCAGTCACTCCATTAGGTTCCCACCAGGCATTGGAAATCTTGTGGTACGTTTTTCCCTCAAAGTTTACGCACGGGGTGCGTGAATCCGAAGGACTACAATCTTCTTTTTCCTTAAATTTGTTTGACCACTCACACTTCTCAATGCACCACACATTTGCTTTTGAGTGATGATTGGGGTACAGGATAGGGTTTCACGGAATACTCCAAACCAGGGGAATGGGTGGATTTTTGGAGTATTTTTTATGAATTTTTTTTGTTGTACCGTCAACCGTTTATGACAGCCCCTCACATGATGAAGCATTGCTCATTTTTTATACAGGTGGGTCTATGCGAGACCCACACCAAGTAGCTACCCTGCTGAAATCCTTTACTTTTACAACAACCAACCAACTTTACAAACACCCCTTCTGTTAAAGTCAGTTTTTATGTGTCAAAAAGAGCATTCGATTGCTCAGTTTCTAAAAATGGTATTTGACCGAGTCCACTATGAATCGAGTTTAGATTTACTATCTCGAATTGACTGTTGTTAAGTTATTAAGTGACACATTACTGAAATTTTGACACCAGTTCACAATAATAAAAAAAATTTTGTTTGTACAAATATGTTAACAGATTTGAAATTCAAATCAAGGCATACATCAGTTAACCTACTTGTACAAAATCATTTGTACAAGTAGATTAATTGTTCTTGATATTTGGTTCTTCCTTTAGGTACAAGGAGGCACTCTCAGGGAATGGGTGGATTTTTGGAGTATTTTTTATGAATTTTTTTTTTTGTTGTACATCAATGCCGTCAACCATTTATGACAGCCCCTCACATGATGAAGCATTGCTCATTTTTTATACAGGTGGGTCTATGCGAGACCCACACCAAGTAGCTACCCTGCTGAAATATGTTAACAGATTTGAAATTCAAATCAAGGCATACATCAGTTAACCTACTTGTACAAAATCATTTGTACAAGTAGATTAATTGTTCTTGATATTTGGTTCTTCCTTTAGGTACAAGGAGGCACTCTCAGGGCATCCGATTCATTTCCGGATGATAGGCATCTCATTGAATTATGGTCGCTGGATTCTCCAAAAGTTTCAAAAACCGACTACCATCCAGATAATCTTTTCCCCCGAAAAGATCAGAACGATGGAATGTACTACGAGGACATTACATTCCGGGACATCCTCTTCGATTCAAGCTATCGAGGAGGTGGACTCTTTGTAATCGACTCAACTAGAATACGCGTCAACAATTGCTTTTTCATACACTTCAGCACAGAAGGAATTCTTGTAAAGGGAGGCCATGAAACTTTCATATCAAGTAGCTTCCTCGGACAACACCCGACCATTGGTGGAGACAGAGGCGAGAGAGATTATACGGGCACTGGTATCGATCTTGCCAGTAACGACAATGCCGTCACTGATGTTGCCATTTTTTCAGCAGCAACTGGAATTATACTAAAGGGCCAAGCCAATATACTCACCGGCGTACATTGTTACAATAAAGCTACGTATTTTGGTGGCGTAGGAATATTAGTAAAAGCAGCACAGACTAGGATAACTGATTCGTACTTAGATTACAACAGCATTGTGATTGAGGATCCTTCTCAGGTTCATGTTTCTAATGGGTTTTTTCTTGGGGATGGTAATGTTGTTTTGAAGTCGATTAGGGGTCGAGTTTCGGGTTTAAATATCATTAACAATATGTTCTGCGGGGATCCAAATCATATGGTTCCAATAGTAAAACTAGATGGGGATTTTACTAGCATTGATCAAGTTGTGGTCGATCACAACAATGTGAATGGGATGATCTTGAAATCGACAGTGGGAAAAGTGACAGTGGCAGGGAATGGGACAAAGTGGACAGCTGATTTTTCGTCCACCTTGCTGTTTCCTAACAAGATAAATCATGTTCAGTACGCATTATACAGTCGAGGAGGAGTAGTTGGTGGATTTCCAACGCACGCAGTCACAAATGTTTCGAATAACGTGGTGGTGATTGAGTGCGAAAAGGGAGTTGACGGGGTGGTTTCGGTTTTTGCTGATCAACATAATATGGCCGGGGACGTAAACTTTGTTATGTAATCGATTCCATCAATTATGCCAGTAAAAACTTTCTGATGAGTTATATTTCCAACACTAGCAATTTTTCAATTTGGTTGTGATGTGATTAGAAACTTTTATCGAGGACAACTTGCAAGCATTAGTACGAAAACTTCACTTTAAAGATGATAAAATGTTTTGCCTTCCTTGGCCACACAGAAATTTAGTGCGCATGAAGGAGAGGGACATTGTGGATTATCACCTAGACATCATGACCTCTGGGCCAGGGCTCCACATCGTCTCACCTTATTATTGAAATAACAAAGCTATTTGTACATATGAATTGTAAAAATAGTTTTACAGATGATGACATGGCAGCATTTTAACGGTTGGATTAATTGTATTTTTTGTCAAAGATGGTGTGAGATATTGCCACCTATAATTTTGATTTAGTGGTACATGTAACATTTCTCTTATTAAAATCCCATTTCACTCTCTTCATTTCCTTTCATCTGTACTACGTTTCTTCCTCCTTTACTCTTCTCACAAATTTTCATTTTCATCCGTCGTTATAATCTCAATCAGACCCCCATGGCTGAATCCTTGCCCCCTACACAAAGTCCCAGCTTCAACGCATCATGCCATAAGCCTGACGAATCATCACTGGACTTGAATCTTATAGTAATCATAGTAGCTATCATATGTGCTTTTCTCTGCGCGCTCGGCCTCAACTCCATGCTTCAGTGTATCCTTCAATGCACGCTGCGTGCACTAACAGAACCAATTGGCTGGGTCGCATCACGTGTAGCGAACACAGGCCTTAAAAAGAAAGACATGGTAACCTTGCCGATATCTGTTTATGCAGGCTTAAGTTCACCATCGTCGATTTCAAGCTGTGCAATTTGTTTAATGGACTTCTCTGATGGCGACAGAATTCGAATTCTACCAGAATGCAACCATCGGTTCCATCTTGATTGTGTCGATAAATGGCTCCTCTCTCATTCTTCTTGCCCTACTTGCAGGCTTCACCTTAACTCCAACAACTGTGTTTCATGTTTACAGATTTCAACTGCAATTTGAGGTCGTATTAGAGTTATGGTACGACTAGCTTATATTTCTAGTGATGTAGCAGAGAAAAGTTAGCAGTATGTCGTGAAAGGTCAGAAATGTAACAATCTTGTAACTCAGAATTTAGTACTTGTCGAGGATAAAATAATTTTTTAACGACTTCTCAAGGTACTAGGAACAGAGAATCGATAGTAAGGAATCAAGAATGAAGTTTTCATTCTGTACTTGTCACATCATGAATTAGTAACTGCAAATAAAAACTAAGGAAAATTTCCTGGCATCACTTTGAAATAGAGACAATATAAAAAAAACTCAGTCTTCTCACTTTCAAAAGTTATTTTCCTTTATTCATGACTCACTATGCAAATAACACAGAAATGAACTGAACTTTCTAACAACTCAATGTTATGCAGCATCAATCAAAGCCAATATATTTTTTTATCAGAATTTTCATTCCCACATATCCTACAGGTTCCGAGAGAGAGAGAGAGAGAGAGAGAGAGAGTAAGTATACGGTTGCTAAGCTTGTTCGACAGAACGATTCTATACAAAGTGGAAGAAATCACAACTGTCATTAGCATAGACTTTGAATCATCCAGTCTGTTTCTCGCCGTTTTTCTTTCTTGCTCTGAGGAGGCGCTCTCTTGTTTCATTCCGGTGGTCTGAACTTTGGTGATCTATTCCATGACTAGGATGAAGCTTGGATGAAACTAAGTGGAGGTTCAAACCGAATCATGTTGAAGTGTCCATCAAAGAGTTAAGATTACTAATGTAATGCCACTAGATCATATTCTCCTCGAAATGCATTGAAGCGCAACAGCTGACAGGACATCAAAAACAATTGCAGCTTGGCTCCCCAACTTCTAGTATGTGCAGCATGTTGGTTTTCAAACTTCTACTGTTATTTCACATTATTCTCGATAAACGGTTCCCATCCAAAAATCTGTGATGTACTTATTCTACTAATTATTTTCTTCAATGACTGGAATACGTCTTCCTTTTAAGTGGTAGTGTTTAAATTAAGGCCAATTGTGATGGGAGTTGCGTTAAGGGAAGCACGGTGACTCCAGTTCTGCTCGTGTTCACTCAGCACCAGTTGATTATATTTGATCAAGTTTTGTTGCAGCAGATCTTATTTAATGATCCATTAACAACACAATTAATGCTATATAGCAACAATCTGTGGTAGTGAACCTCACCCATACATTAAACAATGTAGTCATTGGGTTCATTGCCACCTAGATTGGTTTAGCACTAGGGTGCTAATAGCATTACGCAAAAAGAATATGTACATCAGAATTCGTGGGTGAGGTGGTATTAATAGAAGAGGATAGAGAGGGAGAAAAGGTAAAAGTTATGCACAAAATTGGGCATTATACACTATCATTAATTTTCCAAATGGCTTCTATTGGTAACATAACAATAGTTTCAGTTTTCTCAACTATCATTAATTTTCCAAATGGCTTCTATTGGTAAGATAACAACAGTTCCAGTTTTCTCCCCTTTCATTCTAATTACACTATTCTATGGTGATTTCCAGAATAGTTGGAAGCCTGTGCTTTTTATATCTCCTAAGAAGCAAAGAAAAGAGCATACGATGCTTACAGATGACAAGGCCATGCATGCTCTGGAAACCCTTGGTGGCAACTTCACTTTTAACCAAGGAAATGAAACTCTGGTAGCAACTGGTGTAAGTATTATGCCCTAGGTCCAATCAACTTTGGGTATAAGTACTTTTGATATATGTTTAATGCATTTATTATAGTAAGATCTATTATATTAAATAATAGAGTCCGTAGATTCAAATCTCGGTAATTTGTTAATCACAAGGAGTTGTGATTGTGAGATACAAATTACATATGATTGAATCTTAAATCATCCGTGGTCGTAAGCAATAACGAGATATGAATATCGTTATTACGGATAGACCACCACGTGTGGCATTCCTTACTTGTGTAGTAAGTAGCTGATCTCACAAGTTAAAGTGTCACTTAAAAAACACGTGAATGTTTTGTTATAGAACAAAACATTGGAGACCCGCTGAGAGATTCCACATGGATAACTATCTGAGTGTCAGTGGTTAATCTCTAACGTTCGGTAGTAGAATTGATCCTTCGACTTGAGATCATTATAGTACCTTATGTGGGGATAGTCATGCTTTGGTGATACTGGAAGTTGCTCTGTCAAGGGCCGCTAATACGGCATTGTTCGGGTATGTCAAGAATCATATGAAGGTTGTGAATGATATAAGAGGATTCGTCGCTCTTAAATAGTAAGAATTTATGATCTACTTTTCATCCAGTTAAGTTGATAACGAAATCCTTGGCCAAGGTGTACCTATAAGTCTAAAAGGACTTTTCGACTTACATTGATTTAATAAGTGGAATGAAAGATATGATCGATAATCGAGATTGACACAATCCATATATCGTAATTGATCGGATCATATTGACGAAGGGATTATAATTTCACGATAAACGAACGAGTTTGGTTTTGTCATATCACGTGACATTTTCCGTTACATGTATTGCCCTGACACATTGCTAGAGGTCAATCTGGGACAACGGATGTGAATTAGTGATAAATCAAAAGGGTGTTTTGATTTATCAATTTTGATTAGATCAAAATAATAATTCACGTCATTAGGCATCGTGACTGGGAACCTAATGGGCCACACACAAAAGGAGAACTAGAAGATTGAGGTCTGCCAATTAATTAATTGACAAGCGTTGGATAATTAATTAATTGAATCGCTTATTAATATGTCCGAATTAATTAATTGAATTAATTAATTGAATTAATTAATTCATGAACCGAATTTAATTAATTTAATTAATTAAATATTGGACCGGATTAAATTGTAGGACGGACCAAACCCTTTTGGGCTTATATAAATAAGCTACTAGAGTTTGAGATTAGTTGATGGATTTTCATTATTCTTGTTAGTACAAGAAAAGTAAAACCCTAATTCTCTCAATCTTGTTTCCTGTGTGAATTCCATTGGAGGTTGGACAATTTGACAGCTGCGGAAGGCAGATCGGAATTGTTGGAACTACAGGAATAGCAAAAGAGTTTGCAAATCTGAATTAAGGTATAGTTTCTATCATAGTTTCTATCTAAACACAAAACAGATCATTGGATGAGAATTGAAATTTATTTAATTTTCTACTGTGCATGATAAGTAAATTCCTAACAACTGGGATATCTACAACACTGTAAGCCATAAAGGACGCACAATTCAATTTAGTCCTCGCGAAGGTCCTTCTTGAAAGATCCATTGCTTTGATGACATCTTCTAAATTGTTTCTCATCAGCACATAGTCAGCAACTTCTATTGCGATATCTGTCCCTGCCAGATTGCCATACCAACATCAGTAACAGGAAAAACCAATTTTACGACAAACATTTCTCCAAACTTCCTAATTAAAGCTTCTGCCCAAACTCAGTAACAGGAAAAACCAAATTTACGAGAAAGTAAGGAACAAGATAACAACCTCCTTAGCAACAGCCTGAGTCGTTCTCCAATGATACCCTATAACCGTAACAGGATTGACACCCATTTTCACGAGGCCATCTATAACAACAGCAGCTTCTCTGTTTTGTGTATACAGCCCCCAAGAACACCAATTAGTTCATTATCATACACCACAGGTATTTCAGCGTTGGCAATTTCCTCCAACTCTACAACAAAATTTTCCACATCACTTGAAATAGTCACCTGATTTACAGTCATTAGCTTTCCGTTACCAACCTGTTAAGTGCATTCAGCCTTTGATGAGAACAAACAATACAGCAGTGGCAGGTGCAAGTTCTACTACCTTATTGATAGCAATGTCTTTCCCTTTGCAACACTTCCCAAGTACTTACCAAAAAGTATAAATTGTATTAGCATTGCGCTTGTTTCAAAGTATGTAGGAGACCAGAACCCTATGATTGCACCATACAATAATGCATACACAGAGTAGAAGTACGAAGCTGTAGTTCCCAATGTCACCAAAACGTCCATGTTGGTCGAACCATTCCCAAGTGTAGCGATCGAGAATTTTAAATTATTATCTTGAAAAACGTGTCGTTAAGTTTTAACCCCGAATTTTAAAATGAAAGCGTGTTCGTCTAGCCGTTATAAAATCAATTTAAATCCATTCAAATCGAATCCAATCTCGAATATTTTTAAGGTATCAAATTCCTCATCGTTTTAAATCCGAATTTTAATAATATTAGATACGATATATTATTAATTAAAGTCCAAAATTTTTAGTCCAAATTTTTATTTATTTCGACCCAATTCATTTAAGTCCAATTAGAAAAAAATTTTCCAGCCCAATTTTTTGGCCCATTTAAGCTCTAGGGATTTGTGCCCTAGATTTCTACTGTCCATATACCTCATTTCCCCCCCCCCCCCTCACACACTCACGCAGCCTCCAAGCAAGCCAGGGTAAGAAATCCATCCATCTTCCTCAATGCAGTGAATTCCCAGTTCATCTTCCTAAATTGGAAACTTACAATTGATGCTAGAAAATCAATTTCTAGCATCAACTGGAAAATCACGTTGATGCTAGAACCAGTTTCTAGCACCAACCATATGAAGATTTCACACAAATCAAACCAGACACTAAACCCAGTTGCAACCTAGAACCACCAACACCAACTGCAGCCGTCCATTTCCACTACAGCCATCACCTACAAGGCCAAATGAACCACCACATCAGCACCACCACCTCCTTAGCCTAGAAAACACCAATACGACTGCACACCAACACCTAAGCTACAGCCACCACTCGAGCCACCTACAACCCCCCTCACAGACAGCTCCAAATCACTGCCCAACACCACAGACTCCATCACACCAACTCCACCACTTTAGTCCCCAAAACGCTGCCACAATAACACCAAAATCCACATGCCATTCACCCGATTTCGAACACCAACCACACACCACCAAATCGACAGCTTCCATTTTGCCCCAAATCAATACCAAATTGCCCCAAAACCAAGAAATAGGAAAAATCCATAAACTTACCTCATTCCCCGACCAATTTCCAGTCGACTTACCGCCGGGAAACCTACCAATTCGAGCTTCCAAATCCCTGGTCAACTTCAGTCGAAACACCAAAATCACCCCCTCCAGCCACCTCCACGACCGCTAGCGCCACTTCGTGACGGTGGCTCTACCACCTTGCGTCGGCCGAATCGAAGCCCCTTCCTTCCCGTCGCTCTTCTCCTCTCTACGTATATGAGAGAGAGAGAGAGAGAGAGAGAGAGTGATATATACGTATATATTGTAAATTTTGATTTTTGAAATTTCCTTTAAGCCCATAGTTTAGAAACTTGTTTATTTTAGTCCCTTTAGTTTTAAAGTTTTTTATTTCAGTCCCAAAGTTTCGATTTTAAAAAAAACAGTCCCAAATTTTATGTTTTAAATAAATCAGCCCCTGGGGTTCTTATTCCCCCACAGTCAGCCCCCTATTTTAGAAAAGTTTAATTTCAGCCCTTAAACTTTTATTTTCAGTTTTAATAAATTTCCAATTTAGTCCCTAAACTTTATTTTTATGATTTTAAAACTTTAAAATTTCGAAATACTAATTCAAAACTTATTTTCTATTTTGGCTTAGACGAAACGTACGGGCGATAGAGTTTGACGTTACTTCCCGCTCCACTTTTTACATGACTCGAGATAGATTGAGGTAGACTCGCCCCCATTAATTAGTTTAAATTATAATTGCGTGTATTATGTGACTTTATGTGATTTATATGCTTTAATGCATAAGACGAGAATCTCTTATGAGATAGATTATGTTGTTATGCTTGTCATAACTTATATGCTTAATTGCATGAGAAGAAGGAGAATCTCTTATGAGATAAGATGATGTTATGTATAACTTACTTGCTTAAATGCATGAGAAGAGACTACCCACACCCTATGATTTTAAAGAGCCTATAATTTTTCAAATAAAATAGCTTATGATGATGTCACTGTATAAATTGCATAGTTATGTGTTCAATTATTCTGTAAATTAATTACTGGCGTTGAGTCTACTGAGTATTTCTTCGAAATGCTCATTCCATTATTTTAACAATATTACAGATTTTGGAGACGGTCGAGTATGATGGGCAGTGGTGGCATGAATGAATAAATGTAGTTAACTGTTGAGATTTAAACATTATCAACTTACTTTATCTTTTTAGTTATTCCGAAAACTTGAGTTTTAAAGTTTAATCAATTTTCTTAAGTTAATTCAAATGAGATTTATTGCCATTAAAGTTCACAATTTTAAATGTGATTTTTTTAAAGTTAGTTATTTCCGCCAAATTTTTTAGTTAAATTAAGGCAAAAAGACAATGATGTGGCACTCCGGGTTCGCTGAACTCGGGGCATTACAGCTTGGTATTAGAGCCGGACTGCATTTTTGTAGACTGACAAATTTTCAAAAAAAGGAAGAAGAGATAGACTGACAAATTTTCAAGAAAAGAGAAATTTTCAAAGAGACATTCTACATTATTTAATTCTTATTAATGAGAGTAGCCACTGCCATCATTCGATCAGCCGACTCCAAAGGTAAAGAAGTTTATGAAGTTTAATGCTCTTTTAATTCAGATACATGTTTTGATGATTTATGAGACTTAGAAGAAAGAAAGAAAATGTATCCGAATTAGAGAGAGAAAGAAAGAAAGAGAAAGAAAGTGTGTCCGAATCGGAACGAAAGAAAGACGAGTTTGAGCATAACTTGAAAGAGTTTTCTTTAATTTTTACGTCCTCGTAATTTTAACTAGGAGAGATGAATAACCCCGCCTAATTGGACTTCGCATAATTGATTTAGGACATGACACCCATTCGTAAAAATGAACTCAGTGACACAGAACAAGCCATTAGGGATTATGACCGCTTCAGGCCCGAACTTGATTGGACAATTGCCCAACATGTAGAGCAGTTGAATGTCGTACGTGAGCGGGCCATACATCATGGCTACGTGACCAATAATCACCGGTCGATTCGTCACTTACTCTCGACTTTTCGAAGTGACTATGCGGAGGTAGCTCATAGCATATATGCAGATGCTCTAGTGTCTCTTAATGTGGAAATGAAGTATGACACCTTCTGCACGAGTTTTGTGGCATATTGGCCCATGTACTTTGAGTAGTACTTTGGGGTTGCTCCCGAAGAAGACCCAGAAGAAGACGAAACTGAGGAAGACGCTGATCCAGCGCTAGGAGAGTTCTCGAACGCTAAATTAGGTGTAACCAAAGGAGAATATAGAGATAGAAATTAGAGCATGCTCGACATTTTATTGTAAAAAAAAAAAAAAATTGTTCGGCATATATGCCTTCCTACTCATGTATTTTAAATGAAATGATGTTTTGGTTTCTAATTTCCATTTTTAGAGTTATCTTTTATCATCTACGTTGTTGGTACACTTAATTCCACCTTTATGAACTACTTTTAAATTTTATGAAGGTTATGACACCACCAACTCAAAGCGACATCATCAAGGAATTACTTAATGTGGTGCAAGAGATGAGACAAGCTCCACAGCCGGTTAACTCCACAGTACCAGTGATAGAACAGTTCAGGAGATACCGCCCACCTACGTTTGATGGCGGAGATAGTGCACTAGCAGTGGAAGAATGGCTCCAGGCCATCGTGAAGATATTCAGGCATATATCTTGCCCCGAGGATAAAAAGGTAATCTGTGCAGAGTTTATGCTAATCGGAAGAGCTGGTTTTTGGTGGGAATCTGCATCACGAACAAGGAGTGAAGAGCAGCTAGCAGCTCTGACTTGGAACGAATTTAAGGCTGAGATCAGGGATAAATTTTTCCACAAGTCCTCAGAGATCACAAGGAGTCCGAATTTCTACGTTTGGTACAAGGTGAAATGGATATAATCGAATATGAGAGGAAGTTCGAGGAACTGTCACGTTATGCTCCACATCTGATGGAGACTGAGTTCAAGAATGTACGGCATTTTGAGAGGGGTCTACGCCTTGATATCCGACAGATTGTCAGTTCACATGAACTGCTAACCTACGGGGATGTTATGAAGAAGGCTCAAGTAGTAGCCTATGCCGGTGTGAGAGTTGGGAACCAAGGCAATCATAACGAGCAGAGATATCAGGGAAAGAGAAAGTGGCAAGGTCCAGATCGCAATCAGAACCAGAATCAAGCATTTACCAAGAGGCTGAATCTAGGACCAACAGGGAAACAGATGATCAATTTCACTCCACCCTGCCCTAAGTGCCAGAGGTCGCATAAAGGGGAGTGCCTTTTTGGAAAGGGTGTCTACTACAAGTGTGGCCAGCCGGGTCACTTTGCATCGGATTGTCGTGCCCCGTTCGCCCAGGGTTCCAATCAGAAGACGAACCTGGACCAGAACAGAAAAGGGAAAGAAAGAGTATTTGCTATGGATGAGTTGAGGATTCTGACATGATTGCAGGCATACTAGTTATTCTGGTATTCTTGTGCATGTCTTAATTATTCTCCATACTGTATTTCCTTTCCCATTTTGAGCATGATAATTGATAACAGGTATACTATCTATTTCTAGTATTCCCGTATATGTTCTAATAGACTCGGGAGCCACACATTCATTTATAGCTGAAGCATGTTTAGGAAGACTGAACTTAATAGGAGAAGAAACTAGTAGTACTCTCAAGGTTAGTTTACCGTCAGGAGGAACTATCGATACCAATAAGATAGTCAAAGTAGTACAAATAGATTTTGATGGCCAAGTTTCGGAGGCAGACTTGAATATTATCCGAATGAAAGATTTCGTTATTATTCTGGGTATGGATTGGCTCAGCACCAACCGTGCCGCAATTATGTGCCACGAGAAAGAAGTTAT
Source organism: Osmanthus fragrans (assembly GCA_019395295.1). Taxonomy (NCBI): domain Eukaryota; kingdom Viridiplantae; phylum Streptophyta; class Magnoliopsida; order Lamiales; family Oleaceae; genus Osmanthus; species Osmanthus fragrans. The sequence goes on along the minus strand of CM033350.1, from coordinate 20,770,595 downwards.
TTTTCACAAAGACGGTGAAGAAGTATTTAGGTTTTACGGGATGAAGATCAAAGCACTTCCTCGCCTTATCTCGGCTTTACAAGTGGAGAAGCTATTAGCCAAGGATGATTGTCATGGCTATTTGGTTAGTCTTCAAGTTAAACCTGAGAAGAGATTACTCAAGAACTGAAGGTGCAGTTGGAGGAATTGCTAGAGAAGGGTTTCATTAAGCCAAGTGTATCTCCATGGGGAGCACCTGTTCTATTTGTAAAGAAAAAGGACGAAACCATGAGGAAGTGCATCAACTATCGAGAACTTAACAAGTTGACGATAAAGAATAAGTATCCCCTTCCCAGGATCGAAGACTTGTTCGATCAATTGAAAGGTACAACTATCTTCTCCAAGATTGATTTGAGATCTGGTTACCATCAGCTAAAGGTTTCGCCAACTGACGTACCAAAGACAGCGTTCAGGACACGATATGGGCATTATGAGTTTACAGTAATGCCTTTCGACCTCACGAACGCACCTGCAATATTTATGGACTTGATGACATACTGATCTACTCCAGAAATTCTGCACAACATGAAGAACATTTGAGGATTGTGTTGGAAACACTTAGAGAGAAAAGTTGTACGCCAAATTCAAGAAATGTGAATTTTGGCTTGAGCGAATAGGTTTTTTGGGTCACATTGTTACAGCTAAAGGCATCGAGGTTGATCCTTCTAAAGTTGAAACTGTAACGAATTGGCCAACACCTGCAAATGTTAGAGAAGTAAGAAGCTTTCTTGGATTAGCTGGATATTATCGGCGATTCATAGAGGGTTTCTCTAAAATAACAGGTCCTATGACTCAGTTGACCAGGAAGAGAGTTAAGTTTCAGTGGACAGAACCATGTGAACAAAGCTTTCAGAAACTTAAGAACAGACTTGTCTCAGCACCAGTGTTGACTATACCAGACGGGTCCGATGGTTTCGTTATTTACAGCGATGCATCCAAACATGGTTTAGGTTGTATATTGATGCAGAATGTCAAAGTGATCGCATATGCTTCAAGACAGTTGAAGCCACATGAAAAGAATTACCCGACGCATGATTTAGAGCTCGCAGCTGTCGTGCATGCTCTTAAGATTTGGCGACAGTATCTGTATGGGAGTAAATGTGAAATCTACACCGATCACAAAAGTCTCAAATATTTCTTCGCTCAGAAGGAACTGAACATGAGACAACGACGATGGCTAGAGTTAGTAAAAGATTATGACTGCACCATTATTTACCACCCGAGTAAAGCAAATAAGGTTGCAGACGCTTTGAGCAGAAAGAACGCTGGACAGTTATTACTATATATGATATACCCTTCCGATCCTCCAGGTATGGCTAATACAGGTGCTAAAACCAATCTTTGCTTTAGTTCTTGAAAACTTTGCTCACACTTATCCGTATATTGAAACTTTATTCCTTTCCTTGTCAACTGTGTCATTGGTCCAGTTATTTTGGAAAATCCCTCTATAAATCTTCGATAATAACTGGCCAATCCCAGAAAACTTCGGACTTCACTAGCATTAGTCGGTGCCTTCCAGTTTGTTACCGCCTCCACTTTTATTGGATCTACTTCAATCCCTTGGCTAGTAATAACATGACCGAGAAATCCAACTCACTCGAGCCAAAATTCACACTTCTTGAATTTGGCGTATAATTTCTCTTTGTGTAGTATCTCTAACGCAACTCCAAAATGTTCCTCGTGTTGCTCCTTACTCCTGGAATATATCAAAATGTCATCGATAAAGACTATGACAAATTGATCTAAGTATTGGTGGAACACACGATTCATTAGATCCAAGAATACTACTGGTGCATTAGTCAATCCGAAAGGCATCACCGTAAACTCGTAATGTCCCTATCGAGTTCTGAAAGCCGTCTTGGTTATATCACATTCCTTAACTTTCAATTGATGGTATCCAGATCGTAAATCGATCTTGAAAAATACTTTCGCTCCCTTCAATTGGTCAAACAAATCTTCGATTCTCCGGAGAGGATACCTATTCTTTATGGTCAAATGGTTCAACTCCCGATAATCAATACACATCCTCATGCTTCCATCCTTCTTCTTTACGAACAATACCGGTGCACACCATGGCGATACAATTGGTCGTATAAATCCAATATCCAAAAGTTCTTGTAACTGGATTTTCAACTCTTGAAGTTCCTTGGGAGCCATCCTATATGGGGCCTTAGATACTGGTGCTGTTATGGGAACCAGGTCTATCGTGAATTCCACTTGTCTATCTAGTGGAGTACCAGGTAGATCTTCTGGAAACACATCTTTAAATCCTCGTACCACTGGTACATCCTCAATCCTTAACTTTTCTTGTTTCTCTCATGAGATATTAACTAGAAAATCTTGACATGTTTCCTTCATTAACATATTCTTGGCTTGTAAGGCTGATACTAGTCGGAGATGGGGTTTGGTCTTTCTTCCAAGAAAAGAAAATTGTTCTTCTCCCGGTTTCTGAAAAGACACTTCCCTTTCTCTACAATAAATAGTTGCATGATTACTTCCTAACCAATCCATGCCTAATATCACATCAAAGTCATTCATTTCTATGGCACACAAATCAACTTTCAAGATTCTTCTCTCAATTTCAAGACTCACCGACTTGGCTAACCTATTAGTGCTCAATGATTCACCTGAGAGAATACTAACTTCTAGTATACTTTCTGCCCTGTCACAAGTAATACTAGTCTTGGTAATGAATGTAGTTGATATAAAAGAATGTGTAGCTCCTGAATCAAACAGTTATAAGCAGGGGTACTAGACATTAGTAGAATACCTGCTCTCACATTTGTGTTCTCATCAGCATCCTTCTGAGTCAGTGTAAAAACTCTTGCTTCCCTTCTTGTTTGGATCCTTGTCTTCATCCTTCTTCTGGGTAAATACTGGACATTCCCTAGCCATATGTCCTAGCTTACCGTACCTAAAGCATGTATTCGTCCCAAACAAGCATTCGCCACGATAAGACTTTCCATACTTAGCACATGGTGCTATAGTGGTAACCAAAGCCTTACTAACATCAGATCCGACATTGGTTTTCTTACTCTGCCACTTGCCTTTCCCTTTGTCCTGGCCATTCCACTTTCTCTTCTCCGAACTGTCCCTTATCTTGTCGGTTGTCCAACTGGGCTGACTTCTCCACATTAGCCTTTTGATACCAAATGGCCTGAGCTCGTTCTAGTATCTCACGGTATGTCGTGAAATTATGGGACATAAGAATCATACTCATGTCTGAGTTCAGCCCTTGCCCGAACCTTCGTATTTTCTTAGCCTCCGTGTCTACCAAATGTGTAGCATACCTTGAGAGTTGGTCAAACTTCCGTTCATACTCCGTCATGGTCATGGTTCCCTATTTGAGTTGAAGAAATTCGCCCTCTTTGAAATCCCTTAGAGATTGGGAAAAGTACTTATCCATCACTTCCTCCTTGAACTGTTCTCATGTTAGTGCCAATTGTTGCTCCGGAGTCCTAGTTCGAGACATTGATTCCCACCAGTGACTTGCATCACCGGAGAACATAAACTCAGCACACTGAACTTTTTGAGCGTCCGTGCACCCTATCAATCGGAATATTTTCTCCAACTTGCGAAGCCACTCCTCGACTGCAAGTGGATCAGTTGCTCCATTGAAAGTAGGGCTTGTGCCTTCGAAATTGCTCGACCACTGAAGCATGGGTTGGAAGAGCATTAGGAGCTGGTGGTAGGGGTTGAGCTTGGTTCAGGTTCTGTCTTCCTAGGTCTTGGACTGTTTGGAAGAGATCTGTTATCAGGTTGTTCTGGTTGGCTCACGACATTTTCCTCCGGATAAGATGTAAGGTTTCCTATTAACTGCTTTTTTTGTAAGGAAGAAAGATAAGATCTTTATTTCTCATACTTCTTGAAATCAGGATACATAATAGTTTGATAAACTTAGCATGAAAGAAGACAACATAAGGTAATGGGAATATCTAGATCTCTAATCCCTATGAGTTTTATGAAGCTTCCTTGGTGGAGTTTCATTTTCGGAAGAATCTTCCGCATCAGGCCCGGACTCTATATCTATCACCACTTGTGGTTCTGGTTCCGGCTCCTGCTCCTCCTCGGGTTTCTCTTTAGTGTCCTCTTCCTCAGCCATAGGTTCTTCATCAGGCTCCTCATGGATTATATCATCCCATAAATCTATCAGGGCATGACAATATCTCTCAAATTCGAACATGTTTGGATTGCCTTCTAACAGTTCATCTCTAACTGTGACTCCCATATCTCCCCATTGAGGTGGGAAGGAGTGGATGAGGTTATTTATGGCCTCAATATGCGTGATCTCCATACCGGCATTAACCGCCGTCATGCATTTATCATAGATGTCATGCACATGATCGCTAAGCGGTCGGGTCGGATCAGTTACATAGTTTTCATAGGAATGTATAGCAATTCTACAGTTCAACTCTGCCCTAGCCGTTCTACAAGCCATATCTGTTGCATTTTCACATACATCATACTTTTCCTTTGTTTAAAGAGAAATGCAAATATTATCATGCAATTCCCTTTAAGCCCTTAGCTTTTGCCCAAATCCAATACATGTCTTTTAAATCATATACTTGAAAAGAAATCAAAGCATCATAACATGAACATAATCTTGAACATAACATTAACTTTGGACATACCTGGGCCGTAGGATACGATTGATGCATGCGCGATGCTATGCAGAGCCGTAAACATTTCATCGTCTCATTTTAACTTTCTTTCATATATTTAGATTTTCATATGCAGAATTTTTTTTAAAACGTCGAGTCTTCAGAATCAACTAAACCTTTGCTCTGATACCACGCTGTAACGCCCCAACCCATATGGATCGGGTTGCTACTTATCTATAGCTGTCGCCTTAGTGCATATATGTACTTTGTATGTACTATTGAGTGAAAACATCATAGAAAATTTATGAATTTAAAACATCTCAATTTATTTTTAGAAAACATGGGTCCTAGTTTCGACTGTCTTTAACATAAACGTTTTGTAGAAATAATTCCATACACATTGGAAAAAACTGAACCTTAATTTAAAAAAATTCAACTGAACTTTATTTAAAGAAATTCGTAAAACATGTAAAAATCACCGGCTTCGCATAGCATTTAGCATCTTCCTCAACCGTCATCCACGTCCCACACATCATCACATTAACCTGTAGAAGGGATTAAACTCATGAGTTTGAAACTCAATAGATATCATAGGTGCATCGTTATCAAAATATATATTTTCAAACTATAGCATTTGCATTTAAAAAACGTTGCGTAGAAGGATTTTCGGCAAAATCCAATATCTGTTGAGTCATGACTTAACATGATGCCTCGAGCCGGAGAATGACCAATCAACTATAGCGAGAATAATCATTCAACTGTAGAGAGGTGCCGAAACACCGTACCCGGAGGTACCATAGCATTTACTGTTGAGGGTGCCGAAACACCGTACCCGGACCGAAGATACCATAGCATTCATTTGAAAAACATGTGAAAACTATACTTTGAACATGATAATAGCACTTTTGCACCTCCACCTACTTTGATTTGATGCTTTGAAAAGAACTTGATGTTTTGACAAAACTTCGAAAAGAAACTTTGATGACTTTGATGAAGTTTGGACGTTGGAAAATGTACTCATTGGATGTTTGAAAACCCTTGAGGATTGATGCTTGAAAACACCTCTTGATAGCACCTAAAACTTCTAGGAGAAACACTAACTTTTCTCCCACTTTTTTTCTCACTTGAAAACTCTCTCTTTTGTATATGAAAGCTTTTGCTTTTGGTGTGAGGAAAATGAGAGTGAAATGAGGTCTATTTATAGGTGAAGTTTGGGGAAGGAAGAAAGGTTTTGAAATAAATTTTTGAAATAAATAGGGTGGCCATTTACTTCTCAAAAATCGTGGGTTTCAGGCAGTTTCGATCGACCGGTTCTACCTTTCGATCGATCGAAACTCTGCAGGTAACCAAAAGTCAAGTTGCGGGTAAAGTCGGTCGACCGGTTCATCACTTCGGTCGACCGGTATTCTGTCGACCGGTAGATCAAAATTCGATTTCCTCTTTTCTTTGCACATAAAATATCAAGTCAATGAAAATATGTCATTTTGATGAAAACATTTGCATTCCATCCAATCTTCATCGAATCACATTTTTACTTTAAAAACGTATTGGACCTTTTATTGGGTTTTCATTTTACTGGGCCAAACATATAATCATGGGCCTATCTTTAGTTAAAATTTCGAGGTTCTACAAGTGAGTTCGTCAGTTTTGGGTATTCCTTCTTCCTTAGAAATACACGTGTTTTTCTCTTTTCCCTCTTTTAGTCTTTAAGTTTTATAAGTTCAGACGAGTCTAGGGTTTTGTCCTGGGACAACCAGCAAGAAGAATCAGTCTCCCCTCTACTTCTCTGTCTTCTTCGTCCTTCTCGAATTGTAGGGAAGTATTCACTCCGGTACCTATAAACGTGATTAACCCATTAGACATAGGTCGAGTTAGAGGAATGAATTTTGGTGGTGAAGGGAGTAGGGTCGAAGAGACAGGCTCCCAGAGTGACAGTGGGGGAAACGAGTATGAAAATTGGGGGGGCGAACTTGTATAGATCGGTGGTGACGGGGGACATATTAGAGACATGGCGAGGTCGTTATGGAATCCCTAGGTCGATAGAAATGGTGGTCCCAGAACCATCAGACCGAGCTAACGCTCTCCTAGAGGGTTGTATTGCTTTGAATTCGGCAATCCTCAATGCTGGACTTAGATTGCCATTTCTTAGGGTCATCCATAAGTTTATATCTTCATGGGGCATAGCTCCAACTCACTTATGCCCTAATGGGAGGTGAACTCTGATTGCCACCATCGTTCTTTGGGATAATATGGAGAACCCTGAGATGGGTGTTGAGCAATTCAGCTCCCTATTTACTTTTAAGGAAGATGGGAAGAATTCGGGCTGGTGGTATACCAGTGTTAGGCCGAGGACGGGGGGTTCTTTAGTTTTAGATACCCCATCATCAATAAAAAGGTGGAAGGAGGAGTTCTTCTTCATTTTTGGAGATTGGCAGTTCCACCCTGCCGGGAAGGATAGGAAAGACGTCGTTCTATCATTGTATCACCCTTTACGTAAGTCTCGCATTTTACATCCTTACCGAATTCCAGAGAGTAATCCCTTAAAAGTTTTTGGTTTATTTTGCAGACTATAAGGTCGGTACTTTGAGCTCGGAGGATAAGAAGCGAGCTAAGTTAATCAGAGGATTATCAAAGGGGCAGAGGTCTTGCAGATTTTTGATTTTGGAGGATAACCTCTTCCGGGCTGGTCTTCTTCGAATCCTTCGTACGAGTTCAGTAGGTGGAACATCTTCTTCCTTACCCGCCTCATCCCGTAATTCCTTCTTTCTTTTCCTTTTTTCTTCTTATTTCTTATTTCTCATTTTTATTTTTATGATGATTGATTGATAATTTCTTCTTTCCAGACTATCACCACGAGATGCTGAGTTTGAAGGCAGCAAAGGAAGCTGCTGCAAGGAGGGGTAAAAGAAAGGATATACCGACAGTGACCATTGTCCGACCTCAGGAGGAAGAGGTTGAAGTGGAAGATGAGCTCACACTTCTAAAAAAGAAGAGCACTGGGACACCTCAGGCTGTGAATTCTGCTCCGGTGGTCACTGTCGAGCTATTATCTCCCGAAGCTATTCCACAAAGGTTATCCCCAGCTTTTTCTCCTTTGGCCACAATGGAGGTCGGCTCTTCAAGGGCACAGGAACGGTGTCCTGATCTGCAGAGGCCGAACTTGGAGGGTTTGCTTGGTCATCGACCGGAGATCTTCCTAGACTATCTTAGAGCCCCATCTCCAGCGAGAGAATCTACTGCCTCACTCCCTCCTCCCCTTAGAGATTCCGCCAATCTGCTTACTGGAGGTTGGAATGAAAAAGAGCAGAATTTTATGGCGAAAATGCCAGTGGGTGAAGCCATAGTGGCTGTCCAACTTCACAGCCATAGATCTGTCCTATACATAATGTCTGTGGCAGAGAAGGTGAAGTGTTTTAAGCTCGACATTCAGCTACCTGCTTAATTTCTCTAACTTGACTAATGATTTTGTTTCTTTTACTGGCACAGTTGAAGGCCGAGCTGGATAAGATGTTGGATGCAAGGGACCAGGCTATGTGCCTTTATAAAAAGATGGAGCTCAAAAGAGCTGCCTTTGCTGAGGAAATGAGGAATTACGAGGACAGACTGAATAAGATGGGCATAGAGCTGGAGGCAAAGTCGGGATCCGAGCTCAGACTTTTGGATGATAATATGGCTCTGTAGGCCTGGTGGCGGAGAGTAAATCCAAAGGCAGAGGAGGAGAAGAAACGAACTGATGAGCTGCAAGCTCAGCTTGAAACGGAGCGGGCAAAGGCTGAAGAGGAGCGAGTTCGAGCTAAGAAAGCAGTGGAGGAGGCTGAGGCTAAGGTTGCAAATGTTGTGGACCTTTGGAGGACTTCTTCCGAGTCGATGCTGTTTCCCAAGATGCCTATGTTATAGCATTAGAAGAAATAGTGAAATATATTCGCAAGGAGAGGCCAGATTTTGATACAGCATTTCTTGAAGAGGCCTTGGAGGATCAAAGAAGAGAGCTAGAGCACCTATCCAGAACAGCTGGAGTTCGTATTTCTCCAGCAGATGAGGATATTGAAGAAAATGCTCCCCCCTCAGGCTCCTTAGTTTAATTAGCCATTTGTTGTCTTTGCTTGTTTATGTATCTAACATCAAAACTTTTAATAATTATAGAATATGATTTTGTTTCTGTCTCAATGTCTTATTTATTCAATGCAAAACTTGGTTGTGTGTTGCTTTATGTGTGCTTGGGGGAGAGAAACTTAGGGCATTTCCGTAGTAAGAAATCCGTCCAAGTGTTTGTATGACATGTGACCTTAGCTCGGTTCACTTGAAGAAGTGAGGATTGGATTATTTCCTTGAGAGAAAATCCGCTAAGTATTGTAGCACTTGCAACCTTAGTTCGGCTCACTTGAACAAGTGAGGCTTAGATTATTTCCTTGAGAGGAAATCCGTCGAAGCGTTGTAGCACTTGCAACCTTAGTTCGGCTCACTTGAAGAAGTGAGGCTTAGATTATTTCCTTGAAAGGAAATCCGCCTAAGTGTTGCAGCATTTGCAACCTTAGTTCGGCTCACTTGAAGAAGTGAGGCTTAGATTATTTCCTTGAAAGGAAATCTGCCTAAGTGTTGCAGCACTTGCAACCTTTGTTCGGCTCACTTGGGAAGTGAGGATTGGATTATTTCTTTGAGAGGAAATCTGTCCAAGCGTTGCAGCACTTGCAACCTTAGTTTAGCTCACTTGAAAAAGTGAAGTTTAGATTATTTCCTTGAGAGGAAATCCGCCTAAGTGTTGCAGCACTTGTAACCTTAGTTCGGCTCACTTGAAGAAGTGAAGCTTAGATTATTTCCTTAAAAGGAAATCCGCCTAAGTGTTGCAGCACTTACAAATTTAGTTCGGCTCACTTGAAGAAGTGAGGCTTAGATTATTTCCTTGAGTCATGTGGGAACAAAGAAACATTTTTATTAATGACGCAATCTCCTTACAAACATTTTCAGATCTCCTGCATCATTGGTAGTATTGTTGGAGATGCTTTGCATTCCAAGGATGTAGCAAAGGCCTATCTTCTATGTATTTTTGTTCGTAAGCTCCTTTTGGTAATACCTTTGTTACGATATAAGGTCCTTCCCAGTTAGGACTGAGACTTCCTGAAGCGACTTCCCTTGTGGCAGTACAGATTTTTCACAGGACAAAAGATCCCACCTTAAATTCTCTTTTTCACATTTTTTGATTGTAATAGCATGCGTTCGTTTGCTTGTAGACCGCATTTCTAAGAGCTACATCATCCATTCTTTCTTCTAGCAAATCCAACTCTCGTCTTAGAGCCTCTCCATTTCCAACTGAGTCATAGGTAGCAGTACGGAACGAAGATATCCCCATTTCCAAATGGATTACTGCTTCTACCCCAAGAGCTAGGGAAAATGGCATTTCTCCTGTGTTTGTTCTTACAGTAGTTCGGTAGGACCATAGCACACTGGAGAGTTCATCCACCTATCTGCCTTTGAGAACGTCCAGCTTGGCCTTCAACATGTGCTTGATGATTTTGTTGATAGCTTCAACCTGACCATTAGCTTGGGGATGGTTAGGTGTGGAAAAATGTTTCCTGATGCCAAGTTCTTCGCAGAAGTTAATGAGTCGGGTATTATCGAACTGCTTTCCATTGTCGATGGCAATGGAATAAGCTATCCCAAACCTGCATATGATGAACTTCCATAGGAAGTCAGTGGTCTTCTGTTCGGTAATCTTCACAACTACCACTATGGCGTACTTAGCCCCACCTCATCCTGTGGGCATTGGGCCAATTAGATCAACCCCCCATTTCGCAAAGGGCCAAGGTGCTACTACAATGTTAAGCTCTTGTGGAGGAGTTTTGGTGAAAAGAGCAAGGTGCTGGCACTTGTCACATTTCTTCACAAATTTGAGGGCATCTTTCCTCAAGGTAGGCCAAAAATATCTTTGGCGTGTGATTTTGTGAGCCAAGGATTGCCCACCGGAATGGTTTCCACACATTCCTTCATGGATTTCTTGAAGGGCATAAAGAGCCTCCTCTTCATTCAAACATCGTAATAGGGGGGTTGAGTACCCCCTCTTGTAAAGAATGTCATTTACCAAAGTGTATCTGGCCGACCTGGTACGCAGCCGCCTTGCTTCCACAGGGTCACCAAGACAGACCCCGGTTTTTAGGTAGAAGTTGATTTCGCCAAACCAGGTGGGCTTTGGATCTATCATCATGGACTCTACTTCTTCCATTTCTATTGCAGACCGTGAGATCCTTCCAATAGGGATGCTATCGAATTCCTCAATTCCTTCACTGGTAGCTAACTGAGCTAAAGCATCTGCATGTCCGTTTTGCGATCTCGGGATTTGTTTTATTGGAATGCTATGAAAACCTTTGAACTCCTTTCTCACCACTTTGAGATAACTATTCATCCTTTTCTCCTTAGCTCGGTAAATATTGTTGATTTGATTGACCACCAACTGTGAATCGCTGTGAATTATCAGGTTCATGATCTTAAGTTCTTGAGTCATCCTCACCCCAGCTATTAGAGCTTCGTACTCAGCCTCATTGTTTGAAGTGTTGAAATCAAAAGGCAAGGCTTCACAAAATAACTGGCAGTCCGGGTTGATTAACACTACCCCAGCTCCAGACCTGGTTTCTGTGGAGGATCTATTGACGTAAAGGTCCCAAGGAAGGCCTGAATCAATTCTTTCACTGGTTCCACGCTGAACTCAGCTATAAAATCAGCAAGGGCCTGACCCTTGATGGACGTGCAGGATTTGTATTTGATGTCAAACTGTCCCAGCTCGACAGCCAATTTCACCATCCGTCCTGATGTGTCAGGCTTCTACAAGGTTTGTCTCAACGGAAAATTGGTCAGGATTTCGATGGTATGCTCCAAGAAATAAGGTCTTAATTTTTTGGCAGCTATGACAACTGCATGCGCCAATTTCTCCAAAGGTGAGTATCTGAGCTTGTCCTCGTGAAGAGCTTTGCTGGTATAGTAGACAAGATGTTATATGCCATCTTCTTCAGTTGCCAAAGACCGAGCTGATGGCATTTTCTGATACCGCCAGGTATAGTAGCAAAGTTTCTCCTACTTTAGGTTTGGACAGCACTGGTGGCTGGACCAATTGCTTTTTCAGTTCGTCAAACGCAGTCTGACACTCAGAGGTCCATTCAAATTTTCTTCCACCTCGCAGCACATCAAAGAAAGCCTTACACCGATCTGTAGATTTTGACACGAAGCTGCTGAGGGCGGCTACCCTTCTAGTTAGGCTCTGAATCTCTTTAGGCCTTGTAGGAGCCTTTATGTTGAGAATCGCTTGTATTTTTTTGGGGTTGGCTTCGATTCCTCGTCTATTTACAATGTATCCCAAGAATTTACCCTAACTTACTCCGAAAGCACAGTTCTTTGGATTGAGTTTCATTCTGTATTTCCTTAGAATCTCGAACATTTCAACAAGGTGTGTTTGGTGATCCTCGATCCTCATGCTTTTCACAAGCATGTCATCAACATATACTTCCATGGTTTTCCCCAATCTGTTGAGCAAACATGGAGTTCACCAAACGTTGATACGTGACTCCGGCATTTTTGAGCCCGAAGGGCATCAACTAGTAGCAGTAGAGACCTCGGTCAGTGATAAAGGAGGTATGCTCTTAGTTTGATTCATGCATGGGTATTTGATTATACCCTGAGTAAGCATCCATGAATCTGAGAAGCTCATATCCAGCAGTAGTATCCACCATTTCGTCTATACTTGGTAATGGAAAACTGTCCTTTGGACACGCCTTTTTCAGATCGGTAAAATCGATGCACGCTCTCTAGTCTCCATTGTTTTTTTACGAGAAAGAGGTTTGCAACCCATTCAGGAAATGAGCTTCGTGAATACATTTGTTGCGGAGTAACTTCTGTATTTCATTGTTTAAAGCCTCGTATGTTTTCGGATTTAGAGGTCGGCGCCTTTGCTGTTTTGGCCGAACTTCCGGATCAATGTTCAGCTTATGGTAATCGATCTTTGGATCAATTCCCTCCAAATATTCATGGCTCCATGCAAAAATATCCAGATTTTGTCAGAGGAAAGCTAGCATTTGACATCGAATCGTAGGTCGCAGCTCTTTTCCTATCCTGAGCTCTTTGGTAGGGTTATTTTTACAAACTGATACTATTTCTCGCTCGTCCACTGGATCTCCTCCTTTGGGTTTTATACGAGGATCTAGTGGACCGAAGTCGAGCATCATGCACGTGGCAGGTGGAGGCTGATTGTTATGATGTGTCTGAGATGGGCCTGTCCTTTGACATATTTCAGCAAGTTCCCAATTTTCTTTGATTGTGCCTATTCCGTGGGGTGTTGGGAACTTGAGCGAATAGTAAAATAAGGATATCACAGCTCTGAGGTTGAATAGTAATGGCTGCCCCATTACAGCGTAGTAGGGCGAAATGGAATCTAGTACCACGAACTCAGCATTAGTTTTCCAATGTCGCGGGGCTTCCCCAGCTTCAACAGTAAGCTTAATCGATCCTCTTGCTTTGACCAGTGCTCCACTCAATCCTTGCACCATATTTGGGTAGGGTTGAAGGAAATAAAGAAGAATTCTCATCCACTTCAGTGTGTTGGTAAAGTATATTGAGCGCACTTCCGGTGTCAACCAATACTTTTGGTATAGTGATTTCGGCCACGGGTATGGAAACCACCAGGACACCAGGATATGGGTTTGGATCTGCTTCATCGTCATTGAATGATAGTTAGTCATTCTACGATTTTCTGTGGTGTTTCGCAGTGATGCCGATCTCAGATAGGTCAGCAACAATTGGTCTTTTCAGCTTCGCTTCTCTCCTTGCTGCATTCTGCTTTCCTTGCATCATGCAGATCTGGCCTCAGCTTGGTTTCCATGTACCCTCCCAACTCTGTAAGGTGTGAAAACTTCATACAGTAGTGGTATATCGAAGTGGCAACTTTGAGTTCGTGCAATACGGGTCTCCCCAGTATTGCATTGTAGTTGGACGGCAGATCAACTACCACGAAGTCAGCTAGAATTCTCATTTGGCAGGGAACCTCGCCAGTTCTACAATAAGGACGATCTGCCATTTGGCTTCAATAGGATCTCTAAAACATTCTTGCAGCCTTTTGTAGTATAACTGGAGGTAGCGCTCTGAGATTTCCAGCTGTCTCAGAGTCCGGGAGTACAGTATATTTACTGAACTCCCATTGTCCATAAGAGCTCGATGCACCTGTACTCCTGCAACGGGCATGGTGATGACTAAGGCATCACTTTGATCCTGCAAGACTCCTTGGGAATCTCCCTCTGAGAATCCAAACCATTCAGAATCAGGTGCTGAATTTCTGATATCGTAGTTCGGCCAGATACGTGTATCTCGAGCTTACCTGCGCTTTTCTCTTCTGGACCCCTCTAAATATTGATTTCCACCAACCATCATTCTTATTTCTGCTCAGAAAGGAATATTTCATTCAGGTATAGCAGGTTGAGCTCCGTTTCCTTGTATTTGCTGTTGAGATGGTTGAGGATGTGTTAGGTTTGCCTCCACGGGTTTTGCTACAAATTCTTGGAGGCGACCTCGCCGTATTAAAGACTCAATCTCATCATTTAGGTCTCGGCAATCATCGGTGTTGTGTCCTGCCGACCTGTGATATCGACAGTATCTTCCTGGACCTCGTCCAACCTGTTCTTTCTTTGGAAATGCTGGTTTGCAGAATACTTCTTTGTCTCCAGATTGCATGAATACTCCTTCCAAGGTGGTTGTTAGTGGGTGGTAATCATGGAATCTGTGAAGCTGACGTTTAGATTGGTCATTCATCATTCGATCTCTCCTTTGTTCATGTGGAAACCCCTTGTCTGGCTTTCTTTCTTTACTATGATTAGTAAGCTGTGGATTGGTTCCAGCATCTTCCTGGTCTGAAGCGGCTTCCTCTGCACTGATGTGTTTTTCAGCTTGATTTTGGAACTCATGGTACGTCCTGGGTCCGTCCTCATGCACAGACCACCAGAATCGTGTTCTGGGTCTTAACCCAGAAAGAACTGCCATGAGAGCTACGTCATCGAAGATTTTCTCAACCTCCATAGATTATTTGTTAAATCTGCCGAGGTAACTTTTCAGTGACTCGTTTTTTCCTTGTTTAATGCTTACCAATCTTTCCTTAGGTGTTGTCCTAGCTTTGGAGCCCATAAATTAGGCGAGGAAAGCTGTGGCTAGGTCGTTCTAGTTTTTTATAGACCTTTGTTGCAGCCTTCTGAACCATCTTTGTGCCTTATCTCCCAATGTTAGTGGAAAGCTCGGCACATGATGGCATCACCTGCACCTTGCAGCTCCATCCATGAGGTGTACTTGTCCAGGTGGCTAAGGGAATCTTCTTCTCCTTCGTACCCTGTTAGTTGTGGCATCTTGAGCTTTTCAAGTAAGGGTTCATCGAGGATATCCTCCGAAAAAGGGGAGTGACATTTGGTGAAATAATCCCTAGATACCCCCTTGCATTTTGCCTCTAGGTCGGCAATACGCTTTTTTAAAGCACTTATTTTAGGTTCTTCTTGTTCCAATGGACGCTTTAGGTCGGATCTGGTATGTTTCATCCGAGGTGTTAGTGACTGTTGGGAACCCAATCTGCTAAACACGCTGCCAGTTCTTTTAGTGGTGGCTTCTTTCCTTGGTGGCGGACTCTTTACTCCGTCAGTGTGGCTTCTGGAAGACTCCCCTTTGGAAAAATAAAGGGATCTTCTGGTAGGAGGTCTTCCCATTTTTCTCCTAGATGGAGATCCCACCTTTGTATGTGGTGGAAAAATTGGAGCTTGATTTCTTTCCAGCCTACTGACTGTGTTAGTCAGTCGTTCAATAGCTTCCCTCATAGCAACTATTTAAGGGCTATTCATGTTAGATTGGTCTTGCCTTCTTTGGAAATTGCGAGGAATATTGGTTTCGTTGGGGGCGAGTGTGGGATTCACTCTTCGAGGTGTGGTTGTGACTCATTTTTCTAGTTTTTTGTGGGAAAAGAGACTGTTTTCACAAGTCACCTATCTTTCTAGCGCCAAACTGTTGACGTAAAAAAATGTAAATATTTGTTCTAGGTCAACTTTAAGAAAAAAGGTTGGAGTGTTTGTGCTAATTTCGTATAATTTTAGGAATACAAGTTTAGTTGTAGATTCATATTTTAAGCATACAACTTGTGTCCCCTTAAAGCAAATGGGATTGACCCTTTTATAGGTGAATTAAGCTAAAAATGGTAAGAAAAATGTGTAATCAATCTTAATACATCAGGCCGAGCTCCGCTTTATGTGCCGCCATCGTTTGTTGTGATTGGCTAATGAGGTTGGCTCCCATCAAATCTCCATAATTTTGTTTTCATTAGGTCATCATGATTTTGCATGGGAGTTAGATACAAAGGTGTTTAATTGGACGAGGAGGGCGGTGCTGCCATTTTTCCCTCCAAGTGTGCCTGATTTGACTAGACAGGGTATTAAAGACATGATGTTCCCCTGGATAACGGTGGTAATTGGCCGAGCTCGAGATGAAAACTGAACTGAAACAGTAATACCGAACTGCGAGATGCTTAGTATTATTATTAAGTATGTTTTATCTGAGGTCGGAGATCGGTGGTCAACAGGTATGATCGACTTGAACATCCAGGAGCTATAATGATGCATCGAATAATTAACAACTCATGTGAACATCCACTAAAGAACTGAAAGATTCTTTTACCTAATAATTATTCATGTGCTGCTTGTTTGCAAGAAAATTCAATCATTTTTTAGTAGAATGAGGGCGGTACCTCCGATAGTTTATTGATATGTCCTCACTTGTGGAGGAGGAATACCGTGGTTACATATGGGAAAAATAATGATAGCGGTAAATGA
This sequence comes from Osmanthus fragrans, assembly GCA_019395295.1. Lineage (NCBI taxonomy): Eukaryota > Viridiplantae > Streptophyta > Magnoliopsida > Lamiales > Oleaceae > Osmanthus > Osmanthus fragrans. Next base: position 20,754,124 of record CM033350.1, on the reverse strand, counting down.
GGAAGACTACTTCCTTTGCAATTAAATTTGAAATAACAAAATGACGTCTAATATAAGGTAATTCCAAACGATTCTGTACATACAAAACCTCTAATAAGACTTGGCAACTGTTTTTGTGTTTTCACCACAATGACACTTCAACATCTAAGGTAAGGTAGTTCCCAACGATCAGTGCACAATATTCCTCTAAGAAAGGTCAGGGCCTTATAGCCGTAAAACATATTAGTTGAAGATCCTCCACTTGCTGTTTTTGCTAGGTAGTCGGCTGCCATGTTAGCCTCTCGAAACACATGATAAACTTGGGCATTAAGCAAACGAATCAAATCCATAATATCATCCCAAAAATCCCACAGCTACCATAAGGAGCAAGCACCTCTATTCACCCAATGTACCAATACCTTTGAGTCCATTTCAACAATGATATTTCCCAATCCCAGATTTTTACATATGCGTAAGCCATCAAGAAGAGCTTGGGTTTCAGCCACCATATTACTACACACTCCATAATGATGAGAAAATTCGTCCCAACAGGTGCCTTTGGAATCACGTATAACTCCTCCACCCTCGACTAGTCCCGGGTTTCCTTTCGAAGTGCCATCAACATTTAATTTGAGTTTGTTACCCAGTGGCTTCTTCCAACTTACCATTTGTACAGTTGGTTGCTTAACAACAATTGTTGGGCAGTTTAATGGGCACAAACACTGAGTATCCCTGTCTGAAATGTTTCTGGCCTTTGTTATCAGACTTGCAATTTGAGATAGGGAAGATTTGGTCATCTAAATAACTTTATGCCAAATGATAGGATGATCTTCCAGCCAAGCTTCACATCTTACTTTCCGTAGCATCCATGTGATAATAAGCTGTATGATACCCCAAAAGATTCCCAGCTGTGATTACTGAGACACATTTGTCCACCATAAGTTCATTCTGCCTTTCCATGTTGCAATCTTTGGCAAGGATAAAGTACAGTTGGTTTCAAAATAATGCCATACTTTTTTAGCCACCCCCACCACTTAGCACATGATCAATAGTTTCGACCGAGGGGTTCGCATAACATTCACATTTAGAAACCAGCGAGATCCCAATCGCTTGAACCACTATATTGACTGGTAAGCAATTTAATTTGGTTCTCCAAGACACAAATGATACTCTTTTCAGCACTTGACTATGCTACAGCCACCGTTTCCATGTGAAAGCCATACCCTTTTTTCAAATCACTTCCCAAGCAGATTTAGTCGAGAATACTCCATCCTTGCTGGGCTTCCAAACAAAAATTGCCACGATTTCTCTTAATTTCATCTGTACACTGCAATGGAGCAAGCTTGGTTTTCACCCACTAACTCCCTTAGCCGAGCTCCATTCCAATTCCCATTAGCCACCAAAAGGTCCTTTATTTGTAGTTTTGGTTCCTGAACATGAATACCAGTTTCGGCCAAGCTTTGGGATCCTAGCCAATTGTCATACCAAAAGTTAGAATATCCATCTCGAACACATCAATAGGAATTTTGCCTAACAGTAGGCAATTTCGAAACAACACCCTTCCAAAATCGAGAGTGTATAGGGGACACTTTCGCCAACTCAACAGGAGTATTTTTCAAATCATAAAATTCAAGCTCAATTTCTCGATTACTTAATCATGACAATTCATCTTGATAACACTGGTGAATTTAGAGCACAAGCATTAGATGATTACCGTGTGTCAATTGAGATTGTTATTAAACATTCTATTGCACATGTCCATACACAAAATGGTTTAGTGGAGTCGTTTTATCAAGCATCTATAACTTATCGCTAGACCATTACTTATAAAAAAAAAAAAAAAACTCTCGGCTTCTGTTTGATGCCATACTATATTATATGCTACATCATTGGTTCGTATATTACCAACTACTTATTATCAATATTTCTTTTACGACTGCATTTGGTCATGAACATAATATTTCTCACTAACGAGTTTTTGGTTGCTCTGTCAAAGTCCATATTTCACCCCCCATAATATACTAAAATGGGCCCCCAACGAAAACTTGAAATTTATGTTGATTTTGATTCATCATCAATTACTAGATATCTTGAACTTTTATCGGGTGATTTGTGTACTGTACGTTTTATGGATTATCATTTTGATGAAATGACTTTCCCAACTTTGGAAGGACAAAACTTGTTGACCTATGGTTGACTTCACATTTTGATTATAACAAACAAATTGTTTTTATCTCTAACAATTGTATTTGAGTAGTTATAACTAAAATTGAGAATGGAAAGATTATTATCGAAAGACTCGCAAAAAGATGCTCAATGAAAGTCAAGATAGAAGCCAAGCATGCATGTCAAATTATTCAAGACAAGCACTTCAATAAGTCAAACATTGAAGATATTAGACTTAAACTTTTTGTATTCATATGTAAAGGTAAAATACTTTAGGATTATGCCCCTTGTACACTCTTTGTACACAGCATACCTTACAACAATTTAAAAATTGTGGGACCCACCTTTTAAGTGGGAAATAATGAAACACGTTTTTGGAAGAAAATAAGAAACAAGGAATTAATGGAAAAGATGCCCTCCACAGTAACCATTAATTTGGGAAAGGACGAGAAGCTGAAATTAAGAAAGGAAACCCTCCACAGTAACCATTCATTTGGGAAAGGACGAGAAGCTCTTCCCAGCTGCGTGAATCCATAAAACCCAGCTGCGAGTAGCGGGCATTGGAGGGTTATAGGAGGTGAAATTTGTCTATACAACCCAAACAACCCAAACTCGCCTTTGGTTATTTTTTTCGGTCGTGGCGACTACGTGAAGCAGAGATTGGAGGAGGATGGGAGGTGAAGCATGGAATCATCCATAAATTTCGACGCCCCTCCACACCCAAACAAGTTGCTTATTTTACATTTTTCAGTTTCGGGGTAGCCGCGACCGACATCGACGACCGGTGATTCAGCTACTTCATTGCGAACTTGTCGGCGACGGGGATTCACCTATGTAACCGCGAAAGGTAATTTCAATTTAATGTTTATCAACTTTTATTGTCTTATAACCTTACTATACTCTTTGTCGAAATGGTACACAGTTTTAGATATTCACCTACTTCACTTGCGAAAGGTAATTTTGTTGTAACGTGTCTGAACTTGTAGTATGAAACTAAAGGCTTTGCTGCACTTGATCGACAAAATGACAGAGAATGGTAAATTCGCTGCACCAATTTCTTTGTTTTGTACAGAAAATTTAAAAGTTTGTAAAGTTCTAATTTTTTAGCCGTGAAGAAGGTAAAATGTTTTAGCTATATGCATAATTCATATTTGGCTGCCATTTGATATAGGAGAAGAAATAGGGGAAGAAATGGTTGATGAAGTTGTAGTAGATTCCTATAATGACAACGATGCTGAGAATATTGTCACACTGGACGTTGATATATTAGGCAGTGATGGTGTGGTTGTGCCTACAGTTGGTATGAAATTCAAAGATGAGAAAGAGGTGTTTGAATTTTATAAGAGGTATGCGTATGACGTTGGTTTTCCGATTAGGAGACGTAATTCCAGAAAGGGAGACGATGGAGTAGTTAATTACGTTACATTGACATGTTGTCGTGAAGGACGAAGAAGTAGTAGTACTTGTGCTTTGTTGAAGCCGCAACCGACAATTCAGACAGGTTGCAAAGCAAGACTTACTGATTCTTCAGATATTCGGGGAGTATGGAAAATTTGCACAGTTGATCTCGAACATAATCATAAAACAAGTCCTTCCAAATCTAGGTTGTATCGCTGCAACCGAGAATTGAGTGCAAATGTCAAACGCAAGCTCGAAGTGAACGATATGGCTGGAATTTCCCTGCACAAAAGTTATAACTCAGCAGTTGTTGAAGCGGGCGGGTATGAGAATATGACCTTCGTAGAAAAGGATTGTCGGAATTATGTAGAATGAGTACGGCGATTAAGGCTCCGTGAAGGGGATGCGGCAGCAATACAGTCATACTTTTCACAAATGCAAGCGCAATGCTCGGACTTTTACTTTTGTATGGATTTGGACGAAGACTCAAGGCTCAGAAATTTATTCTGGGCAAATAAAAGGTGTAGGGAAGCGTACAAAGAGTTTGGGGATGTCGTGACGTTTGATACCACATATCTGACAAACAAATATGACATGCCTTTCGCACCCTTTGTCGGAGTAAATCATCACGGACAATCAACACTCCTCGAATGTGGTTTGCTAGCAAATGAAGATACAAATACATTTGTCTGGCTATTCAAGACATGGATGTAGTGCATGCAAGGGCAAGCACCAAATGGAATTATTACTGATCAAGACAGAGCCATGCAAAATGCAATTGAGATAGTTTTTCCGAAGACGAGACATAGATGGTGTTTGTGGCATATATTGAAGAAGTTGCCGGAGAAGTTTGGGTATCATGTTGACAAGCGGTCAATTTTTTCATCGATACATGTCTTAGTGTATGATACACAAGCCGTTGAACAATTTGAAGAAGGTTGGAAAGCTATGCTTGATACATATGAATTACATGATAATGAATGGTTTTCGGGGTTGTATAATAATAGGGGTCGTTGGGTGCCGTGTTATTTGAAAAATAATTTATGGGCGGGGATGTCAACAACACAACGCAGCGAGAGCATAAATGCGTTCTTTGATGGGTACGTGAATTCGAAGACATCGTTAAAACAATTCATCGAACAATATGAACGAGCATTACGAAATAAAGTAGAAAAGGAATTCCAAGCAGATTTCAAGTCTTACTCGCAGATGATACCATGTGCGACAAGATATGAAATGGAGAAGCAGTTTCAAGCGGTTTATACCATTTCGAAGTTTCGAGAATTTCAAGATGAGATTACTGGGAAGGTGTATTGCGATGTGATCTCCAGTTCAGATAACTGTTCAGAAAAGGCATATGAGGTTGAGGAGGATGTAATATACGAAGAAGTTGTTAGAAATAAAAAGTTTTATGTCACTTTTCGAGCTGAGGATTGCAATGTGATCTGTAGTTGTCATTTATTTGAGTTCCGAGGTATTTTGTGTAGACATGCTATATCTGTTTTGATGCGTAATGGCGTTACATCACTGCCTGAAAGGTACATACTGAGGAGATGGAGACGAGATATCAGTAGAGCTCACACTAAGGTTGCTGTGTCTTACGACGGTTTGGGAAGCACTCCTAGCCAGATGAGGTATGATAGAATGTGTGACGTATTTGCTACGTTGGCAAACATTGTTGCAGATGACGAAGAGCGCACTCGTGCAATAGTAGAGTGGATTGGATCGCAAACCGCAGACATTATGTCAATGACAAAGACACATTGGGGAAGTAATAGCATTTCGCAGCCTAGTTTGCACTTCGGCTCTCAATCTAGAGCGTCGCATGATACTAGCAGCGATAGCATCCAAGATCTTAAATGCTCAAAACGGAAGGGTGCACCCAAGAAACTTCGGCAAAAAAGCTCATTGGAGTCTACCTCGAAGAGATACAATGTTCTCATTTCTGAAGTTTTCATGTTGCATATATTCTTTTGAACGAATATACAATGCCTTTTATTTTCATTTCATACAGGGAGCCTCGGCGCGTGGCAATGGACGGAGATCGAGAGCGAGGAAAAGCAATCTTCGACCAAGCACACCTGTTGTTCAGTTGTCACCCCAAGTAGACGTTCCGATTGTGACATCGTAATCAGACACACAGGCCGCATTTGTAAGTATTTATTATTGATTTATCTACTGAAGGATAATTTTTTTAAAATTATAATGTCATGTCATGCAGGGCGACGAGGAAACTTATATACTTCCACAACAAATGTCGTCAACAAATTTAATCCCGCATCAACGACAAATATGATGTTCAATTATCACGGTAAGTGTGGTTTAAGTTGTGAATTTCCCATTGTTTGTGTAATTTTCATTTTATGGGATAGCAAGGCATTGTCCTATAAAATCACCTTGTTGTTTGAGATTAACATTTTCTTGTTAGGTAATACAATGTCAGGCTATTACTCCGAATGGCCGTACAATGTTCAAGCGCATTTTGGAATGATGAACGAGTCCCTCAGGCCATCCACAATGGGGTTTCTCCCTGTTCGACATCATGGTGTAAGTCCAGGACTAGCTCACCAAGTGTCTGGAGGTCCAGCTAGTGTTGTTCAAAGTGCAAGTCCAGGAGTGGCTCCTCGATTCGATGCAGGTGATATAGGAACGACCTCTGGTTCATCAACAAGAGTACTATTTAATCATTATAATGCAACTCCATAGGCAATGTTCTGGAATATTTATTTGCAGGTTAGCATGTTATTACTGATTCATTTGGAATGGAATGGTGTTTTAATTTTCTCTATTTCCTATACTAAAGCATTCACTTATTTGTAGTGTCAAAAGCGTTTGATGATTGAGGATCTGGAAATTTAATGGAGTGTCATCTAATGAAGTTGAAGTTGATGTTATCGACTGGGAGCTACTTTGCCGAATCAAGATGCTCCTGTGTAACCCAGCTTTGTTCAATGCAACTTTTGCATGCTAAATGAATGTATTTGTATATACTGCAGATGGTTTGTAGTGTCATGTAGGTGAATGATGTATTATATTTTGTCTTGTTCACATGGATGCATTTGGGAATCATGGAATTTATTCTGGAATGACAAGTTTATTTCGGATGAATGTCTTCTTCAGATTAAAAGCATTTCATACCAATGATTCAGAATACTTGTGCAATGAACGATTCAGAATATTTTCAACCAATTATGACAGGAACAGCTAGATTAAATCTGCTTTGGTGAATTCAATACGAGCCATGCAGATAACTAGTTATCATAACAAGGGGAATTAAAACTCCAATCCCAACAGAAATGGTTTTGGAAAAAAAAACACAAGGTTTATGGATATTTATTAGTCTTTCTTTCAAAAATATTCAACATGGACCTCATTTCCAAACAATCTATTTCCTGTCAAGCATATTCAACATGGACTTCAACATGGAATGTCTCTCTGTCAAAAGCATCTCATTTATGTAAGGAATATATGCAATTATTCATCAAGCAATCTATTTCCATGTTGCAAATTTAAAGACAGCCATAGCACATTTTCAGAAATGGAGATAGCAAACATTTTTTTCACATTAACTAGAGCCTGTAATTAACAATGAAGTTGCTTGATCCAAAAGTTTTTAACCAACAAAATACAAGTTTATCTTCAGGAGGCAACTAAAATACAAGTTTTTTGCTACTACATTTAAACAACAAGCTGCTACACATCAATACACATTTGTAGCTACTAAAATTAAACACTTGCTAGAGCAAATGTCTGACGTAGGCCGTTTCTTGCTACAACTTTTAAAACCATCGGAATGCATCACATTTCATATGTCGTTCTCCAAAACAAGCTTCCCTTTGCGCATATTTATTTTCAGCGACACCTTCAAGTCATTTTTGTCCGTTATCTTAGCAAGCGTTTTTAACATTTGCGACAAACCATCCACGTTTTCACCTCCATTTGCGATGCCACTTGATTCCCCATCGTCATGCAATGGACACTTTTTGTCAGGGGAATTGTTACACCACTTGAAGTACCTACAGTCGCGAGTACAACAATGGAACAAAAGCCTTTTATGCTCATTGTTCTTTTCAACTTCCATCCATTTGACGAAGCCCATACCACAATTTGGACATCTTCTCTTACTTGGGCATTCCGGCAGCATATGTCCCCTTTGTCTACAACAATGACATATTCCCCTATTCTTGCCTGCCATCGACCTAGTATAATTCAACCACGTTAAACGACCACATCAACATGTAAACATATTTATTCTCACAAACAAACTTACAATACCATTGAAAAACAACCATTTTTCGACCAACACAGCGAGATATCCCATGCTCTTTCATGTATGCCAATTCATCCACCAATACAAAAATACAACAATACAACATTTCATAACCACGAGCACCAAGTTTCACCAAGATTGAAGAAGCAGATGATTTTTCATCCACCAAAACATGAAATCGTAAGAACATCAAGTTTCACGAACATTTCATAACTCAAATTTTCCTTACAACTAAATAATTCATGAAAACTGAAGAACCAAATGCGTTGAAAAATCGAGGAATGTTTTAGCCCAGTTTGTCCAATTGGAGCACAAACCAAATCTGTCTTCTAATAACTAAGGCTGAACGAAAATTGAAAAATCTTAAATCCAAACTTTTGTTCACACACAGTAAAGCTACAAAATTTCACGCAAATATCATAAACTCGTATTTCAAAACCTTGAACATACCCAGCCATGTCTCACAATTTTTATTTCCAAAAACTACCTTTCACAGAATATCATAAACTCAATTTTCATCTTTCGAATACAACGAAACAATAAATTTTTGGGCTAAACACGAAATAATATCATAAAACACAAAATTCCACATCGCTGAAACAATTCGTATCTCTTACCTATGCGATTTTCGTATTCAGTTGTCTCTTGCCAATTACGAGGGAGAAACTCTTCTCTACCAGTGGACGAAGTGGACGATGAAACCAGAGGTGCCGATTATGTAGGTCGTCGCTTGGAGATCGTCGCAGCTTTTGCGTTGGGAGGTCAATGGTAAAGTGAAATGGGTTGGGTCGAATCTCATTTTCGGCTGATTTTGTTGATTGAACCGGTTTTCTTTATCGGTTTGTTTTGGCTTTTGCGTTCATTTTTTTTTAAAAAACATTTTTCACATAGGACTGTATGGTATGCTTTGTAGGGCGCTGTACCTGAAGCGCGATTGAATACTTTAATACTTGACAATAAATTGTGAAAAGTTCAAAATTGATTTTATGCACGAGAAAAATAACTTTACAAAAATGTATGCTTAAAAAAATCATTTCTCAAAGGTAAATATTTCAACCTTATATTTAAGAAGTGTCAATTACCTTGAAAAATCATTTAAAAATATCTTTCAAAAGATTACATTTTTTCAAAACAATAAAAGAGGAAAAATTATGGAAAATTTGCCGTATCGAACGGTCCGATAAGATTGGCGGACATCCGGTAGGCTCCAATGGTCAAAAAATATAACCGTTCTGAATTTTGACTCACAACAGCTACTTTACCATCTGGTACACTGACGGACGTCAAGTAGGCTCGTTCGATTGGAAAATTTTTTAACAATTTTACTGCTATAAATACCATATTAGTTTGCATTCATTTATAAAATTCAAGAGCATTAAAGTGAGATTCTTTTGAGTTAAAATATTTGATCTTTACTCTTTATTTATTTTTATCAATTCAATTAATTTTGAAAATCTCTTGATTGATCTTACTTTTGAAAATCATTTCATTCTTCAAAGTTTTTTAAACCTAATGCTTGAACTTTGCTCATTGCTATTTATTAAAATGTTAAACTTACTTCTCTTGTTGTACCCAACTTTGAATATATCATTTATTGTGAGAGAAGTTTCAATTTGTAAACTTTTTATTCTTCAAACTTGTGGGGTCGTGTTGAGGTCTCGAAAAGTTCAACGATGTAAAAGGATCGGTCATTCTCGTTTGTAAGTCACCAGAAGCATTGTATAAGGTTGGATTGTACCATAAGTCAATCAAATTTAGTGAAAAGTCATTGCTCATGCCAGAGAGCTTGGTAACAGAGGACGTAGATAATTACGTTGGATCGAACCTCCACAATTAAATTGTTTGCATCTTCTCTCCCTTCTATTTACCATTTTTATATTGTGGTTATTAATTTTCCTTATTTGATTCCAGATTTGTGTATTTGTTTTATTGCTACATTTACTAGTACATTTTTATTTAGACTTGAATTAATTTTCAAAAAAGATTTAAAAACCAATTTACCCCCCTCCCTCCCTCCTTCCCTCTTGGTTAGCTATTATTGGACTTTCAAAACTATATCCTGAAAAATAAGGTAAAATTTTTAAAATGAAATAACTCTATTCCACTTTGATCCCCACAGCAATCAATGTGAGCAAGTTATTGAAAAAAAAAATCATTTAGTTAAAAAGAGTTGCAAATCAATTAACCTTGTTGACATAAGAAAAATGACAAAGTGTTAACACCTGAAAGTTTGGGCCAAATAATTATATTTTGATAGAGCAAGATTTAGTATATCAATATTGTACTCGTTGGATAGCTCGTGTTTAATCACGCATTTTAGGCTAAACAAAAGTTAATTCGGATAAGTTAGACCCAAGATATTGAAGTTTTAAAATATTATCACTTATTAGTATTTAATTATATCAATCATGGCCACGTGTAAAAATGTAACCCCATTTTTTATGAGTTCAATTTCAACTTTTTTGGATTGTGATAAAACTTTACCACAAAACCATCATTATCCAACTCCCTCTTTGGTAGGACTTGACACGACACTTCATCCTAAGCAAACTAGAATTTTAATTATATTCCAATCCAAGCACGTGTCATATTGTGATTTGTTGAATCAAAAATTTGTTTCTATCCAAGTTGGCACACGTTTTTTTATCCCATCACAATTGTACTATGAATCAACTATTATTTTTTTTACTATAAATAGTGTGCAATTGTCCCATTATTCTCCACCAAGAATTTTTTATGAGAGAGAGAGAGAGAGAGAGAAGCATAGAAAGAGGGTTATTCACGTGCATTCTTTTACAATATTTCAATAAACGAGGTAAGATATTTTTGCGCAAGTGTTTCATTTCCTTATGCATTTATATTCAATTAAATATGCATGAATTGTTAGTGACCTTCGGGTTCTTAAGAAAGAGATATGAAATCCTATGAGATTATAAGAGGACCTAAGATGGGTGTGTCGCTTAGTCATCGATATACTCCATAATAGCAAAGTGGTAGGAAGTGTATAATTTTATTGTTATGTATTTGTATATGAAAACTGCACGTATCTTACTACGTGTTTATTTTAAATACTAACTCTTACAAATTTTTACAGGTTTGTTCGGGTCGATTGGAACTGTGGCGGGATGGTGATGCAAACTGCCAAGTGAATCGAAAAAAAGGGAAAAATGAACACTTATTATTATTATTATTATTAATTTTTTTTTTTTTTACGTCTCTAGAATTATTTGTTTCATTTAAAGACTCGTTTGTTGATTGGTCAATTGATTGTGTTTAATTTTCTAGAAACTCAAATCTCGCGTTTAAATTGATATTTATAATGGAAAATAAAGAATTTCTTTTAATTGTGTCATTTTGCATTCATTACAAAGAAAATTGACTTTTTCGTAACGCTCTAGTATTTAAAAAAAAAAATTGGCGTTACACAAAGTCATATATACAAGCAAAAAATATTTCAACAAAAATTGATGTCCCGAAAGGACAATATGCTATAACTAAAAATCTCAAATACGGCAAAAGCGTGGTCGATCGATTGGTTCAAAAGACTCTGTATTAAAAAGAAAAGTAAAAAAGCAAAATCAACCAAAAATTTCGGAAGAAGTAATATTAAAAAAGACTGATCAATCAAATATTGAAATTATGGTTCTTATAGAACCACAAGTGTGTAAAAATAATGAAATTTCAACAAATTATCAGTTATCTCATAAATAATGATAACGGAATAATATTGTTATATACAATATTTTTCATTTGTAACATTGCTTTTGAACTTATGTAAAATGGGAATCCTAAAGTTCCGGGAATAATTGATACATGTCCGAAAACTATGTTTTCAATTAAATTGTAAATGTTATTTTATAGATTGAAACAATTTCGACGCATGTAGTATAATCGACTTAGCAAATATTTATTGAATGTGGTTATATATATAATGACGTCTGCTCATGTGCTTTCATAAAAAAAAAAAAAATATTAAATTTGTAATTGTGATAGTTTATATTGATGATTTAAATTTAATTGGAGAGCTTAACAAAAAGGCAAATTATTTGAAAAATGAATTTGAGATGAAAGATTTGGGAAATCAAATTTTATCTTGAGTTGTAGATTGAACAATTTTTAGAAATATTATTTTTTTATCAATCTTTTTATATTGAAAAAATCTTAAAACATTTTTGTATAGATAACTTACATCCATTGGCACCACTTATGGTTGTTCAATCACTAGATAGGAAAATATATATATATATATCATTTTGTTCACTTGAAGATGAAAAAAAAATATCTTGGTCTTGAAGTACCATATTTTAATACAATTGAAGCATTAACCTTTCTTGAGTTAATGGGATATGCAAATTACATTTCTGATTTATATAAAACTGAATCACGAGCATGATATATGTTTACATATAGAGGAACGGATATATCATGGAGATCTGTAAAGCAAATATTGAAAGCAACATCTTCAAATAATTTTGAAATTATTTTAATTCATGAAGCAGATCGAGAATGTATATGATTGAGGAATATGACTCATCATATCCAAAACATCATGCAAATTAATTTCAATAAAAGATAGTTCAACAATTTTGTATGAAAACAATGCAATTTATATTGTACAACTTAAAAGGAGGTTATATGAAAAGGAACTCGACGAAACATATATTTTTTAAAATTCTTCTATACACATGAGTTAAAAAAGAATGACGACATTGATGTTCAACAAATTTACTCAAGTGACAACGTAACTAATTTATTCACAAAAGCACTACCGACATCTACATTTAAAAAGTTGGTTCAAAAGATTGGATGCATCAACTCAAAAATTTCATTGATCAACGCCACGGGAGTAATTGTACTATTTTTCCTTCGCTTAGATTTTATCCCATTGAATTTTTCTAACAATATTTTATTAAGGCAGATTTACTTTTAATATTCCAATATAATTGTAATTTTTTTCTTTGTTTGATATTTTGTCTCGTTGAATTTTTATTAAACAAGATTTTAACGATACAGATATTTTATAATGTGTCATTGAAGAGGGAGTGAAGCAAATAATATCATTATTAGACAATGATAATTATACTCATGCAGCCCTAGTTTTTAGGGATAGCAACAGTCGTTAACTTTTAACGTTTTTTGCAGACTTTACCTTAACCATCACTTTCTATCACCCACAGTCCCAAACATTTGAAAAATATGCATCCGAGGCCCGAATGGATGTTTTCCATCCATTTGACCTTTATTGACCAAAAAAGTAGATTTTGACCAAATTTCAAAAGGGTAAAATGGTAATTTTGCTATTTGTTCTCATTTATCCCCTATAATAATTAATTAAAATTATAATAAAATAAAATTATAATATTTAAAAATAAACCACCACAAAAATAAAAATAAAATACAGTTATGATATATAAAAATAGGCTACCATCATCCATATAGCTCCTTCTTTCACAGCTTACCGACACCATGGTCGGCATTTTCGCTGCCACCACGCACACAACACCAGCACCTCCACACCCAATGACTCTCTATCTCCACACCCGACTCCACCACCTGTCAACATTGACAAAAAAATCCCAAAACACCCAACTCGAGTTGAGAAGTAGGTTTTGAATTAGGGTCAAATCTTCATCTCAGCCCAAATCTCAATAGACGTCGAGCTTTTGTAGAGTTCAAGAACTGAGTTTGGCTCGTATAGAAAGGTTATGGCGACGACGATGATGGGGTTATCTGCAGCCACTGAAGAGAATCAAAATGAAAAATCAGTGAGGTGATGTGGCTAGATGATCCGATTTCTGGTTTTGATTTGGGTGGTGTGAGATTTGATTTCTATATTTGATAGATATGAATTTGATTTTTGGTTTCAGATTAACAGTGGTAGGTGTGGGCAGGTGATTTTTCTTCGAATGATTTTCGAGTGTGTGAATGAGTTTTTTTGGTTTTGATTTTCAAATGTGCAGTGGGATCGAAGGTAGCGATGAGTGAGTGGGAGTTGTGGTGGCGATGTGGGTCAAAGGTGGCGACGGTGACGATTTCTGGTAAGGTCTTGCCGGAGAAGAAGAGTTGCTCTTTTTTTTTTGGTTTTTGTGCACGCTTGCCAAAAAAAAGTATATTATAGAATTGACTTAGGGTCTGTTTACCATGATTTTTGAAAAAATAAAAGGAGTTTTTGAGATTTAAAAATTACTTTTAGACCTGTTTGATTAATTTTATATAAACGTTTCTTCTAATTAGAACTACTTTTAGGTTGTGTTTGATTGACTTTATTTTTCATGAAAAATGACATTTTTCTAATCAAGTTCCTACTTTTGAAATGTTTGTTTGATAACTTTTTTTGTGAAAATATTTTTCAAAAGTTAGTTACGTAACCATATTTTCTCAAAAATAAGGAAAATATTTTCTTTCAGAGGGATAAATTTTTTATTTCCAATCAATTCACACACACTCTTTCTCATGTATCCTCTTTTCTTATCTACTCACCAATAAAAGATGGCAAGTATAACATTTTTTAGGTTAAAAATTAAATTAATCAAATACATTTAATTAATAATTTCCATACAAATAAGTTCTAGAAATTTTAATTGGTTAGAACTTATATTTTTTCCATACAAATTTAATGCTTACAATCTAACGCTTCTTTAGGAAAACTTATGTAATGCGACTTTTCTAAAGCCTCCTTTGAAAGAGTAAGATTTTTTAGAAATTATTTTTCAAACATTAAGTAGCTTCTTTTCAAGAAAGTCTTCTACAAAAAGTAGATGCAAAAGAAGAAGCCCTGTCAAAAGAATCATTATTCCTACTAAGATCTAATGTTGAGGCTCTTTCTATTGCATCCTTCAACTTTCACAAGAAATAAACTCACGAGTTTGTTTATCACAGAAATATTGCACGAAGTATGAATCAAGAGATAATATACTTTGAAACATAGTCCATTTTGGAGGAACTACAACAATTCCTTTTTACAAACATAGTCCGGTTATCTCTCTTTGAAAAGAGAAGACCTAACTGATATCGTATGTCTTTTTATGTGGTTATGGACGTACTATATGTGTGTGGGGGGGGGGGGACGAGGCATGGGGGGATGAATCTCACATCGAAAAATTATAAAATATATAATCAACATATAAGACTATAAATCTTAGTAAGGTTGATATTTTAAAATGAACCCCTCAAGTCTTAATAATTTTTTGGTATATTTAGATGAACTAATTAACGTTGAACGTGCGTTGCACGCTATTCTATAACAATTTATGAGTATAATGAAAGTAATATTTGACCTCCCATTCATCATTTTGATCAAAATATGAGACTTATGCAAGCATTTGAAAATAAAATACTAATTATTATACATGTAGTAAATAGTAAAATGCACTTAAATGTGAGTATTCGAATTACAACTAAATGTATAAATGAAGATGAATGATAAATACGGTACATGAATTAACGTGAATGTTAATTAATTTAGAATTAATACCAATGAATATATACATGACAATGAATATTAAATCATTTATAGTAAGGGTGTGTTTGATTGAAGAAGTTTTCCATGGAAAATGGAAATTGTTTTCCTTCTTTTTACTATTCACTTGTTTGATTGCACAAATTTTCTAGGGAAAAGTTTTCCAAATTTTTGAAGGTACAAGTTGTTGATGCACAAAAGTTAGAAAACGCCTCCATTTTGGTGAGAAAATATTTTCCAACTTTTTGACCGATTCTTTTAAAGCAGTTGGAACACATTCCAAAGTCAATGGTAAAAAAAATTATCCATTTAATTGACAATTTGCGTAAAAAGTAAAGGCAAACGAAAAATTTGTCAGGTGAAAAATTATACCAATCAAACACTATTAATTACGATTCCCTCTAAAACAAATTCTATTCAATTCAATTCTCTGTCATTCATTTTCTTTCCACCCATTTTCCACCCTTACAATCAAACGGACCCTAAGACTATGTTTGATAGCCTAAAAAATGGGTGGAAAAGGAAACCTAATTCCAATTTCATGCTTAATTTTAGTGTTTGATTGTCAAATAATGCCATGGAATTCATTTCCACCCAAATTCTAGGTACAACCATTTAAAGCACATTTTTCACCTTTTATTTTCTTATTGTTTTGGTGGGAAAGTGATTTTCCATCCCTTTTTTTTTTTTACCTTTTTTTTTAACTTTTTGGCAATGGAAACATATTCTAAATCTAATGATAAAAATTTTTATCCATTTAATTGGCAATTTACATGAAAAACAAAGTCAAACGAACACAAAAAAAATTCAAAAATTACTTTTTCAATTATTTTCTTTTTACTTTTTGGCATTCCAAACAAATTTTAATACAAATTGTAAAAAAATTTATCCCAAAAAGTAACAATTTGCATGAAAAATAAAGTCAAACGGATTAGGTAAAAATTATACCAATCAAACACCATTAATTACAATTCCCTCTAAAACAAATTTTAGGCAATTCAATCCCTACAATTCGTTTTCTTTCCACTCAAATTCCACACTTGAAATCAAACGCACCCTAAATGAATATGGGGAATACATGCATCAATAAGAATTTTGTAATATTTATTACATTTTGTAAATTAAATACATGTTGAAAAACGAAAAGTTGGATATTATTGAAATAATTAAATTGTAATGGGGTTAAAATCCTCCAAAACATTATTCTCCATTGATGAGATTTTTACTATATTATAGATAATATTTATATAATTAATATTTGTTGACATTCGTGTTGGTTATATAAAATTTTGACTATTGATTCTATACTTTTTTTACCCATTAATACTTGAATTTAAAACTATAAAAAGGAAAATATTACTTAAAATGTATTTGAAAATAGAAAATTACAAAAGAGTAACTTCAAGTTTCTTTTATGGCCAGACTCAATGCCAGGCCAAGTTCCCTATTGGAGAACAACCTCTCCCCCTTCAATAGGGGGCGCCATGGCATGGGGCTTGGTCCCATAGCACGACTCTTTCTTTTATACCTATAACCTGATGCATAGTGGTGGGCAGGAGTTTGTTTGTTTCAATGGTCAAATTCGACTCAATTGTAAGTCGTAACGAAAATCTTTCCTATGCAAGTAAATTTTGTTCAAAACATTCATAATTGAAGAAAAGGGAAAAAAAAATTAAAGAGTGAATGCAATAATATATTGCTTGATAGGCAACACAAGGAAAGAACTATGACATCTTCGACGAAACTTGGTAATATACCCAATGGTGGATTCGGAATTTTGAGTGAGCACGGGCAGTCGTTGGCCGTAATAAAATATTAAAAAATAAATATAACAATTATTTCGCTAAAACTGACATATATAATTTTGTTATATATATTAATAATATTCACCAAATGATATAGTGACCAAATTTTGGATAATTCAAAGGAAGAGTAGATTTGTATATCTCCAATTGCATTAAAACCACTAAAATAAACATATATTATTTTGTTACATTTAGTGTCAAAATTCAACAAGTGTCATGATAGTCAAGCTCTCAATAATCTTAAAGAATGCTCACAAATTCGAATCCCCTTCATATTGCATTAGTTTTGGTAAAAGTTGTAGAATCAGAAAAATTGCACAATAAATTGGTTTTGGAAGAGATTCGATCCTAAGACTTTCAATTTATGTAATACTCCAAAATTCTATGCTCGTTTAATTTGCTCATTTGGTTTTTTTATATAGCAATTTAACTGTTCAAAATTTTAATATGGCCAAAGTTATTAATGGTTGCCAAATTTGCATTGATCGATTTATTAAAAGTCTATCAAGATTAGTTAATTAGGGGTTCGGGATAATTGTCAAATTCTACATCTATATTATTATTATAGATAAACAACTTTCTTGTCATCCACTTGGCCTAGAGAAGGGGGGCGTTACCTTTGTAGGGAATATATATATATATATATATATATATATATATATATATGTATGTATGTATGTATGCAAGGGGTATTTAATGTAAGCATGCATGAGATGTTGTTAAGAAAGTAGGAAGTGCTTAATTATGAGACAAGCTGAAATTAGGGGCTGAATGCATGCATGAAGAGAGGAATTTTCGGCCCACGTGTTGGCACAATGTTGGTTTGGTGAGTAGTCATCCTTAATTTACTTAATTCCTAAGTTTCTTACCTTTATATAAGGGATGATTTCCTACATTTTATTCCACACAAAACCAGACATTTCTTGTAAAAATTTTGAGAGATAGAGAGAATACGTAAAGAAAAAGGAAACAAAAGCCTAGCACATTTCAACAAAATTTCTTCAAGTATTTTAAGGTAAGATACTTTTTATGCTTAAGTGGTAGGATTTCATGATAATATTTATGCTTAAGCTATGCATGAAAAATCATAATATGAATGTGGTGGACAAGTCCACAAAGTTAGATATCTACTTATACTTTAGGATAAGTCCGAAGGGTACCGGCAAGCCGGAATGTGCAAGTATGTGTTTGATTGCATTCTTTTGTGTAGTATTAACATGTTAAATTCAAACATGATATCTTACTGAGTATTCTTTATACTCATAGTATTCCATACTAAATTTTCAGATCCATAATTGTGGAGTTGGTGGAAGTCAGTCCGCATAATCGATGATGGGTTAAGGACAAAATTATTTTACATCGAAGTTTCATTTTCGCATGTTTTGTTCGACTGCTTTCCATATGTTTTTCTTATGGTATTATATAAAAACATGTATAAGACATGATGTAATATGGTACCGGAAGTAAATTATGTAATCATATCTTTCATGTTATGTTAAGAGACATTTTTATAGACTTTTCTTGCAAGTGATAAAAGAGGCAGAAACGGGACAGTTTCTGGGTCAACTTCAAAACGTTATTTCTAACTCCATAAACGTCTATTTGAGACTCTAAAAATATTTCTGTGCTTCTTTTTGAGTTGTCTTAATATGGGCACAAGAATCACTCAATTTGGATATCCGTGGCCTTAGATATAAATTTTTAAGCGTCGAAGGGTCAAACTGAATTTTCTGTGCAATACCTCACTGTTTTCAGTAAAATGCCCATATCATATGATCTTGGAAATTTTTCATATTTTGACCTACAAAACTAATTGAAAATATCTTTCTAATTCCATAGATTTCATAGAAAATGGAGTTGGGATGAATTTTATAAAAATAGTTGAACTTGCTGCCCCAACTAACCGTGGCAGTGCCGAGTCCGTATATGTGAAGTATAATTTCATGTCGACAAGCACTTTTGCTGGCCATTAAATTTTATGAGAGATATTTTACCAAATTGAAAATAAGTTTCTAACGTGTAATACCTTTAATTAAGAGTTTTTACATGTAGCAAAGGTAGAAGTTGTTATGTTTAGTATGTGACGCTCGAAACTTAAGTTCGGAGTGTCACAACGTGGCATCAGAGCGGTTATACTTTTCTGTAGCCTTTTTTTTTAAAGAAAGTTACTGTCCTTCTTTATCGAGCAAGCTAGCAACTGACTTTCAACCGACGATCAAGGTAAAAAAAAAATTTAAAGTTTATAAGTTTTCTTATGCAATGGACTACTATATCTATTGTTGAATATAGGAATATCTTGAATCAAGTCATGTTTGAGATTATGAAGTCATTAACACTTATATGTAATTATTTATTAGAGTCTTGTAGAGTAACATAATCAATTTTTGTCCTAATTATGGTACGAATGGTAAGAAACCCCCACAAAGACAGAAGCTTGTGATTTTGCGAAGAAGCGTGACATATTATTGGCATTTTACTATAATTATTGTATGCATCCGCTTCATGGCCCCGATCAACATCTTGATCTGCTAGACTGCATTATTGAGATGTTATGGGAATACGGAGGTTATATGAAACTGTTCCAGAACCTTGGACTTCAGTCATAAATGAGATTGTGCTATGGTCTGATGATGACCTTTCATATGAGGACCTTAGATATTTACTTCAAGAAAGTTATGAAACTAGCTGCGATTTACAGCGAAACTTTAAGAAGACTATAACATTATCCATGAATGTTAGCTTACGAGCTACCAATTCTAGGCTAGATAAGGGACCATTGGCTAAGTGCTTTTCGAGAGTTCTAGATGAAAGTTCTCCCGTGCTATTACCAGATTGTTCGGAGCAAAGCATGTTAGAGAAAGAACCAGAGAAAGACCCAAATGAAGATCCCGAGGAGGATCCAGAAGAAATAGAAGATTAGACACCATCTTATCTAGCTATCTTTGTTTTTGGAATATAATAGGATGTAATACGTACATCTACTTTTGAATGTATGTACCGTACCGTAATTTGACTTTTTTGAAAAATAATAATGTATATATATGAAGAAAAGTTGTTTTGGCCTTTGGATTTTTCTAAAGTTAGTATTACGTTTTGAAGTAATTCTAACTGGATGAATATTTTTCATTCAAAGGAAATGTCTCCAAAGCACAACCACGGCAATGTACCAAATTTCACTATGAACTTAGGCAGTGGTGGCGAAGTTAATATAGCAAACTTTGCACGAGAACTGCTTGCCGTAATGCGGGAGTTGGGACAGCAACAACAGGCACCACCTTTGACTGGGCAACGAACACTAAATCAACAAGTACCAACTGATCATCAGGAGCCCAACCAACCTGCTATTCAACCTCAAATAGTACCTAATCTGAGGGATCGAACTGCAATAATGAGCAATTTCGTAAGATAAACCCTCCATCGTTCGAGGGGAGTGTGGATCCCTTAGCAGTTGAAGACTGGTTACGAGAACTAGAACGTATCTTTAAATTTATAAGATGCGAAGATGCTGAAAAGGTAACATTTTCAGTGTTTATGTTAAAGAAGGGGGATAGTCATTGGTAGGACATGATTACTAGGTCATTAACATCTATTGAAGAATAGGCTATAACTTGGGTGAGGTTTAAGAAACTCGTAGAAGAAAAATTCTTCCCGGCAGCTGTGAAAGATCAGAAGGAGATGGAGTTCATCAGACTCCAACAGAGAACCATGACCCTCGTGGAATATGAACGCAAATTTGAGGAATTATCAAGGTTTGCTCCACATCTAGTGGATACGGAGGAAAAGTAAGGTAGAAGGTTCGAACGCGGGCTTCAACCTTATATTCGTGATATAGTGTCAGTTCTCGAGCTAAACACTTATTGAGAAGTCCTGAAGCGAGCACAAACTATTTCCTATCAAAGAACTCAAAACATTGAAAATTCTTACCAAGTTCAAAATTTCTCCGGTAAGAGAAAGTGGAACTTTGATAGACAGAATAACGGTAAAGGAAAATGGAATAATGTGCCAAAGAAATGAAAGACAGATATAGCAGGAATTGGTGGTGATAAGCGTTGTCCTAAGTGTGATAGACCTCACAAAGGATAATGTCTATTGGGAAAAAATGTTTGTTTCAAGTGTGGAAAATCAGGACATTTCGCTAAAGAATGCCCCCAGAATCAGACACAGAAGGCTGGAGATGACAAGAAAGGAAAAGTAAGAGTTTTCTCCTTATCCAAGCAAGAAGCTAAGTGAGACCCTAATGTCCTAGCAGGTATCGTCTCTGTTTCCAATATGCCTGCATTTGTACTTATAGATTCTGGAGCTACACATTCGTTTATCTCTTTTTCGTTTGTTGCAAAGTCTAAAGTAGAATGTGAATTCCTTCTGTATACCTTAGAAATCTCTCTTCCCTCTAGAAAGATACTTGTTGCTCACCAAATAGCTAGAGATATTAAGATGGAAATTGATGGTAGAGGTATAGCGGTAGATTTAATTTTGTTAACAATAAAAGACTTTGATGTTACCCTTGGTATGGACTGGTTGTCAAAAAACTATGCAACTATTCATTGTACCGAGAGAATAGTGATTTTTCAAAAATCGGGTGAGAAAAAGTTTCGTTTTGTAGGAACTTAGGCAGATACTTTGTCTCGTATAGTGCTAACAACTCAGGTTGAAAGGACATCGAGAAAGGAATTATGTCAAAAATTTCTAGTATCGATGACCAACATTAAACAAGATAGTTGTCAGTTGAGGATGTTCGAATAGTTCGGCACTATGAAGATGTTTTTCCAGAAGATCTTCTAGGTGTACCACCAGACAGGCAAGTAGAGTTTACCATCGACTTAGTACCATGAGCAGCACCTATTTCAAAGGCTCCATATCATATGGCACCATTGGAACTGCAAGAGTTGAAAGTACAGTTGAAGGAGCTTCTTGATAAGGGTTTCATTAGACCAAGTGTATCACCTTGGGGTATACCTGTGTTATTTGTGAAAAAGAAGGATGGAACAATGAGAGTGTGTATTGACTATCGAGAATTGAATCGCCTCACTATCAAAAACAAATATCCACTTCCAAGAATAGAAGATTTGTTTGACCAGCTCAAGGGGGCAAAAGTATTTTCAAAGATCGATCTAAGATCAGGATATCACCAATTGAAGGTTAAGTTAGATGATATCCCTCAAACGGCTTTCAGGACACGTTATGGGTATTATAAATTTTTAGTGATGCCTTTTGGATTAACTAATACCCCGGCAATATTTATGGATCTAATGAATAGGGTATTCCATGAATACTTAGATCAATTTGTCATAGTTTTTATTGATGAAATCTTAGTCTATTCAAAGAGTAATGGGGAACACGAGAAACATCTCACGATTGTCTTGGAAACTCTAAGAAAAGAGAAGCTTTATGCCAAATTCAAGAAATGTGAATTTTGGTTGGATAAAATAGGTTTTCTGGGGTGCGTAATCACAACACAAGGAATTGAAGTAGACCCAACTAAAGTAGAAGCAGTGAATAATTGGGTAAGACCAACCAACGTTAGAGAAATACGCAGCTTCTTGGGATTGGCTGGTTACTATAGAAGATTTATGGAGGGATTTTCTAAAATAGCATGATCATTGACCCAGTTGACCCGTAAATGGCTAAAATTTCAATGGACAGAGAGATGTGAACAGAGCTTCCAAGAGCTGAAACGAAGATTAGTCACTGCTCCAGTGTTAACAATACCAGATGGACCAAAAGGATTCGTTATATGCAGTGATGCTTCGAAACAGGGCATAGGGTGTGTTTTGATGTAGAAATGAAAGGTGATAGCCTACGCTTCCAGACAATTGAAACAATATGAACAAAACTACCCAACGCATGATCTAGAATTGGCTGCGGTAGTTCATGCCCTTAAGATATGGCGTCATTACTTATATGGAAGTAAGTGTGACATTTATACTGATCATAAGAGTTTGAAGTACTTTTCACCCAAAAGGAATTAAATATGAGGCAGAGGAGATGGCTAGAGCTAGTGAAGGATTATGATTGCACTATCCTTTACCATCCTGGTAAAGCTAATGTAGTAGCAGATGCTCTTAGCAGAAAAGTGGTTGGGCAATTAGCAGTACTAATTACTATGCAGGACCAGTTATTAAAGGATTTCGAAAACTTACATCTAGAAGTAATTGCTTCACCAACCCAAACTACCACCAGGATAGCGGGTCTAACGATTTGACCAACACTTAGAGATCGAATAAGAGTAGTACAGGATGGTGACTCCTTCCTTCAAAAGGTCAAATCTGGAGTTGGTACTAGCAAGCGAAAGAATTTTGAATTAGGCAGTGATAAAACCTTACTCTTTAAGGGAAGGTTGTGTGTGCCGAAAGATCAGGGACTGAGGAAAGAAATTCTTGAGGAAGCACACTTAACTCCATATACTGCCCATCCAGGAGGTACAAAAATGTATCGTGATCTAAGAAGTATGTTTTGGTGGAGAAATATGAAACGATGCATAGGTTTTTTGTCAGGAGGTGTATGACTTGTCAACAAGTGAAAGCTGAACATCAAAGGCCATCTGGATTGTTGGAACCTTAACGATTCCACAAAGGAAATCGGAGCATATAACTATGGATTTTGTTATGGGTTTTCTAAAATCAGTTAGGGAAAATGATGCTATGTGGATTATAGTGGATCGGTTAACAAAGTCAGCTCATTTTCTACCTGTAAGAATGAATTTTAGTATGGATCAATACACGCGATTATACATCAAAGAAGTCATCTGTTTGCATGGTATCCCAGCCTCAATTGCATCGGATAGAGATCCAAATTTTACCTCAAAATTTTGGAAAAGTTTGCAAAGAGCTATGGGAACCAAGTTAAACTTTAGTACAGCTTTTTATCCTCAAACTGATGGACAATCGGAGAGGACTATACAGACTTTGGAGGATATACTACGTGTCTGCGTCCTTGATTTAGGGGGTAGTTGGGAAAGTTATGTACCATTGGTAGAGTTTGCCTATAATAATAGCTATCAAGTTACGATAAAGATGGCACCTTACGAAGCTCTCTATGGCAGAAGATGTAGAGCTCCTCTTTATTGGGATGAAGTAGGTGAACGAAGAGTTGTAGGACCCAAAATAATTGAAGAAACTAGCCGAGCAATTGATAAAATAAAAGCTAGAATCAAGGCAGCTTAGGAACGACAAAAAAGTTATGCTGATAAGAGAAGAAATGATTTGGCATTTAATGTGGGTGATAAGGTTTTCTTAAAAGTGGCACCGATGAAGGGAGTTCTTTGCTTTGGAAAGAAGGGAAAACTTCGACCAAGATTCGTGGGTCCTTTTGAAATTTTACAGAAGGTTGGAAATACAGCTTACCGAATTGCTCTGCCACCAGATTTGTCAGAAATTCATGATGTGTTCCACGTATCAATGCTTCGACAATATGTGTCAGATCAAAGTCATGTGGTTAGTTACCAACCATTGGATATCAAACAAAACATGACTTATGAGGAAAAGCTATTAGCAATTTTAGATCGCAGAATCCAACAACCGAGAACGAAAACAATTCCGTTACTAAGAGTTCAATGGAGAAATTATGGTGTCGAAGAATTAACTTGGGAAAGGGAAAAGGAAATCAAGACCAAGTATCCAGAACTTTTTAACTAAGTTCAAGGTAATTTCGAGGACGAAATATTTTTAAGGGAGGAGAGATGTAATACTCCAAAATTCTATGCTCGCTTAATTTGCTCATTTGATTTTTTTATATAGCAATTTAACTTTTCAAAATTTTAGTATGGCCAAAGTTATTAATGGTTGCCAAATTTGCATTGGTCTATTTATTAAAAGTCTATCAAGATTAGTTAATTAGGGGTTCAGGATAATTGTCAAATTCTACATCTATGTTACTATTATAGATAAACAACTTTCTTGTCATCCACTTGGCCGAGAGAAGGGGGTCGTTACCAGACGTTTCTTGTAAAAATTTTGAGAGATAGAGAGAATACATAAAGAAAAAGGAAACAAAAGTCTAGCGCATTTCAACAAAATTTCTTCAAGTATTTTAAGGTAAGATACTTTCTATGCTTAAGTGGTAGGATTTTATGATAATATTTATGCTTCAGCTATGCATGAAAAATCATAATATGAATGTGGTGGACAAGTCCACAAAGTTAGATATCTATTTATGCCTTAGAACAAGTCCGAAGGGCACCGGCAAGCCGGAATGTGCAAGTATGTGTTTGATTGCATTCTTTTGTGTAGTATTAACATGTTAAACCTAAGCATGGTATCTTACTGAGTATTCTTTATACTCATAGTATTCCATACTAAATTTTCAGATCCATAATTGTGGAGTTGGTGGAAGTCAGTCGGCATAATCGATGATGGGTTAAGGACAAAATTAGTTTGCATCGAAGTTTCCTTTTCGCATGTTTTGTTCGACTACTTTCCATATGTTTTTCTTATGGTATTATATAAAAACATGTATAAGACATGGTGTAATATGGTACCGAAAGTAAATTATGTAATCATATCTTTCATGTTATGTTAAGAGACATTTTTATATACTTTTCTTGCAAGTGATAAAAGAGGCAGAAACGGGACAGTTTGTGGGTCAACTTCAAAATGTTATTTCTAACTCCATAAACGTCTATTTGAGACTTTAAAAATATTTATATGTTCCTCTTTGAGTTGTCTTAATATGGGCGCAAAAATCACTCAATTTGCATATCTGTGGCCTTAGATATAAATTTTTAAGCGTTTAAGGGTCGAACTAAATTTTCTGTGCAATACCTCACTATTTTCAGTAAAATGCCCAAATCATATGATCCTGGAAATTTTTCATATTTTAACCTAGAAAACTACTTGAAAATTTCTTTCTAATGCCATAGATTTCATAGAAAACGGAGTTGGGATGTATTTTATCATTATAGCTGAACTTGCTGCCCGAACTAACCGTGGCAGTACCAAGTTCGTATATGTAAAGTATAATTTCATGTCGACAAGAACTTCTGCTGGTCATTAAATTTTATGAGAGATATGTTACCAAATTGAAAATAAGTTTCTAACATGTAATACCTTTAATTAAGAGTTTTTACCTGTAGCAAAGGTAGAAGTTGTTATGTTTAGTACGTGACGCTCGAAGCTTAAGTTCGGGGTGTCACAATTTATATGTGGAAGTTCTAACCACTTGAGATACAAGAGAAGTTTAAAAGTAAAATGGATTACTAGATATACAACCTAAAATATTTATCTATTGTTAACAAAAAAATTTATTCTCAGTGGATCTAGCACGCAAGGCCCCTGGCCCTCGTGTGTTGTTAGATCCGCCACTGATATGTACCCAAGGCCGTATCCTAGGCTGCGGTCCAATTCTTATCAAAGACAAGATCAAATCACTTTTTCACTCTAGTTTTCTCAGCACGATTTTGAAATTTACTTCTAACATATTCAAATAGTTTAAATTCTCCAACTCCCAATACATTTCTCTGTCTAAGGTTTCTATGGGTGTAATAATAGGTGGGTTGGTTTAATGTAATGAATCAACGCAGCCTGATCCTATTAAAGCACTAGCACGTGACAATTCGTGGGTGAATTGAGATTGGCCTGTAAAAAGTTGAATTTACACCCTCACAGTACATAAAGATTACATTTAATAATTCAGTGCCAAAGTCTTCAAGTTTTAAACATTTTAATTAAATATTAAATCTTTTACTTAGGCGTATCCCGAAAATTAAGCATTCAAATACGGGATTATCATAAATTATTTTATCATTTGAAATCCTCTTCTCAAACGCAATCTCCTATGAAACCATCTTCTCACACACAATCTCCGTCATTTCCTCGCTCAACTTCCACGATTTTTCAAATTTAACTGTCATAAACCTCCAACTTTCGAAACTGAAAGGTAATGGTGAAATTGAAGGGTGAGATTAAGGCAAAGAAGATGGTGGAGACGCTCGGTAAAAGAAACAAAAGAAAGTCCGATGATAGTCAAAAGAATACGCCGTCGAAAAGGAATAAATTGTTTAGGTCGGGCAAAACAGTCCGCCGAGGTGATATTTTCAATGTTTTCATTTTTTATTATTTATTTGTGATATTGATTCAGTTAAATATTGGTATCAAAGGAAATGTGTGGGGAATTTTCTGTGAAAGATATGTTCTAAATTGTAGAATGATTTATAGTAGGCCGTATGTGACATGTCAATCTAAAATGTGACCAAGATATTATGGATCTGTAACCTATCTCAATAGCGTGACATTGCATTTGTGACCTTGTTGCATGATAGTTATACGAATATATGTATATGTGACATCATTTACATAGTTGTCTGAGAACTTATGTCTATTGCCTAATTTTAGTCTAATATTTTTCCACTTAAAAGTGATATTTATGGATCTGTTAATAGATTGCATTCCATTCTCTGTATATGTGGCATTAAATGCATGATTTATATAAGATTATATGTATCTGTGACCTATTGTTCCTATTTGTCTGAGACTCTAAATGTCTCTGGCCTGAATTGTTATAATTTTTCAATATGTGACATGATTTAAGTAAACATGCAATGCAGTTATGGAAATTAATCATACCACAAGATAGATGGTTTCCTAGGAAAATTACCAATTCAATGACAAATGGTGTTTTGACAAACCTCAAAAAATATCTAAGCATAGCCCAACAACGTATACTCATAGGAACATGCTTTGGGCACTTTTTGGAATGCCATGAAATTGTGGTTCAGTCACAATTGAAACATTACTTTCTTCTCAAGCAGGTGCATCAACCTAATGAAAATGAATTGTGGTTTTGTATATTGGGTAGATTTGTTAGGTTTTCTCTGGATGAGTTTAGTTTAGTAACAGGACTGAGATGCTCGGGAAATGGTGATATTCATACACTTGAAAATACTTCTTCACTTTTAAAGCAAAAATACTTTAGTGAGCTGAAGATTGTGACACATGAAGATGTCAGGGATGCATTTATATAAGCTTGCCAACTACCAGACCAGGATGTTGAAGTCCTTATAGACCAGGATGTCGCAATACTTGGAGCTCTGTATTTTATTATATCTTACCTGTTTCCAAGAGATTACAAAAAGGTTGTCGATCACTACATGTTTGTACTTGTTGAAGATTTTTCTTCAATGAACATGTTCCCATGGGGGAAAATCCTTTTTTATACTACCTTGACTGCATTGAGAGATGGTCTGAGTAAGAGGACAAGTCATTATAGACTAAGAGATCTGTTGGTAGCATTTCAAGTGTAAATATACGAGACGATTCCTAGTCTCGCTAGAACTATTGTTAAAAGGATGTCCAAAATGTACCCTCGAATCAGCAACTGGATGGCAGATGAGCACCTATCTGCTGCTAAACTTGAAGGATCTGAATGTTTCTCTAACCTTATATAATCTGTCAACTATATTGAATTACTAGTGTATTATTTTGTTTATTGTTAACAATAGTTTTCTAGCAATCTTATTGAACTGCAGATTCAGATATGTGACCTAGACCCATAGAACATTGAGATGGCAATGCCATAAATGGATGTGGTCCAATATATCAGACTAGTACAACCAAATAATACACGCAATGGCCGGAGAAATAAGGGTAAGAAGTAAAGTTCAGTTGACTGTGCGAGAACAAGTGGAAAACCAGGTTCATCTGGTGTAAAAATATCTACATTAGTGCGCAAGATAACCAATGGTAGAATTGGTCGTGTTGTTGTGTTTGAAGACGATGGTGACTTTGCTATCCTCCATCGAGATGTCAGGAGACATCTTTCTATGTAAATTTTCCAACAGGCAAGGATGCATCAGCTGACCCTCGTAATCCACAGGAACCATATTTAGCTGAGCCGCCTCTAGATGACGTAAGTTTTTATCATAGGTCACATGTCATTTTAATGTATAGAAGTCGCATATATTTGTGCACATGTCACATGCACATTTACACTTCACATGTAACTGATTTACTGTTTACAATTTAAAGATGGTCGATGAATTGAGAAAAGAGTTCAGTATGTAGTTTGATGACATGAAGTCACACATGTCATCTCTAAAGGGTGAACAGATCCTCAAGATAAATCAGATTGTCCAAATACAAAGTGAAATTGAAGTGACATGCTGGACATCAGGACAAACATGCAGTTTTTGTCTGATTCTATATCTGCTATGATTTCCAGTGCAATGGAAGAGATTCTGAAAAAAAAAATAATGATACATCGAAAGATCATGTAATTGGAGATGCCTCTCCTGTAGTTT
Organism: Osmanthus fragrans; assembly: GCA_019395295.1. Lineage (NCBI taxonomy): Eukaryota > Viridiplantae > Streptophyta > Magnoliopsida > Lamiales > Oleaceae > Osmanthus > Osmanthus fragrans. Next base: position 20,724,815 of record CM033350.1, on the reverse strand, counting down.
AAGAGTCGGAAAAGCCTGATGAATTAAGTACAATGTATTTACAATATTTTTGAATGGTATACAGTTTCATTTAACAGTTGACACTTGTTCCAATTTCAGGCTAACATTGTGGGGATGAATGTGGTTAGTAAAGGTAAGAGTAAGTTGGATACTTGTGACAATCTTGAGTTCCTATACAGTCTTGAACCTCCTTCCTTCGATTTGGGTATTGGATCTACACCACCCGACCTACTTGATCAATTCAAATCCAAAGAAATTCAGAAGACGGTTGACTTTGTTATAGCTAATGTTGTGCAGGAAACAAAAACTGCTGAGATAGAGGTATACACTAATCCAATTATATACACAAGCTTTCTTTACATCATCGGTCACAGATAACGTATTGGTCACATATGTCAACTGTTGGTATGTCCCACAGCACACACATATCAAATTTGTATTAGTAGATCAATAAACTTGGATGTTTTACTGTTACAACAATATGCAGGGATCACCGCTATCTGATCCGAGTTCAGGATTACCAGTTAAGTGGGTTTCAAAACCAACGAGGATACTACAGTCTCCGTTTGTCACTGGAGAAGGAAAATTGTTTAAACATTCAGATAGAGATGTGGTTTTTGAACATTATAATCGTTATGCCGAAGATGTTGACATCACTTCATTTTCAGAGTTGGTTCTAGAGAGGACACAAACCAAAAAATAAGTATATACATTTTGTATTTATGAATTTTGCTTAAGAACTCACTTTAATACATAACTTATGCATCATGCTAAATTTACAGGAAAAAGTTTAATGATGTTGACGATTGTATCAGTCCTACATTTCTTATTGGTTCATTCCCAGTGGGACATAAAACGTAGTTCTATGAGCTCATCAATTCAAAGTCCTCGTTGAGCAGCACAGTATGACTTTTTATAAATCTATAGCCACAGATTTTATTCATTGGTCACATATCATTTCCACTAGTCATAGACGATATGCCAATTAACACATAGATCACTATATAATGACCACATCTTAGTGAACTAAGTTCACATATCACTGTATTTCAGTCACAAATCATATACAACTTGATACAGCTTAGTGAACTGAGGTCACAAATCACTGTGTACTAGTTACAGATCGTATGTAACTTGACACATCTTAGTGAACTGAGTCACAGATCACTGTATATTGGTCACAGATCATATGCAACTTGACACCGCTTAGTGAACTGAGGTCACAAACTACTGTATATTGGTTTCAGATCATATGCAACTTGACACAACTTAGTAAACTAAGGTCACATATCAGGGTACATTAGTCACAGATCATATGGAACTTGCACATCTTGGTGAGCTGAGGTCATAGATATTCCTGAACAATATATGACAAATCATGATATCATAACAATTTTTATATTTCTATTATGACAGCACATCGATGTTTGTTTCTACTACATCCGCCAGTTGGCAAGGCATGGGAAGAATGTCAAGTTGAAAGCTACGATGACGGACTCATGGTTCCAGATGAAGCTAAAAAACATATACCCTAGATTCAAGTAGGATCCTACTTCATTGTTGTCACAGTCCAGTTTGATCGACGTTGTTACAAATGGTAGTTTGCCTTTAAGTTCTCCCTGGGCCGATGTGAACTTTGTTTTTATGTCAATTATACCAACGAACAAAGCACATTGAATGTTTTCTATCCTTGAATTCAGTACACATGCATTGTATTTGTTCAATTTTGCTAGGAATGCCTACCAAGACTCCATGGTTCATATTGAAATTGAACCATTTGTCAAAAATTATTCCTCACCTAATGAATGCAGTGGGACTTTGGAAAAAAATATTGACCACCATGGAGATGATTGCATGGACTTGAGGTTAAGGATTGATAGTAGCCTTTCGCAACAGAATAATGGGTAAGTCTGTGACCATTTTTCCCATTACAAAGCATTTGGAAGAGTATCGTACCTAATAAATTATGTTGTGCTTCTGTTCAAGCATGATTGTGGCATATTCACGATTAAATATGTTGAATACTTGCTCCACGACGATAAAGACTCTATGCCGGAGAAATTTGACATTGAGAGAACTAGGCTAGACATAGCGTCCCGGTTATATAAACATCGGGGTATATTCAAGCTTACAAAGGCAGAGAAGCATACGAAGGGAGATGAGATTGTCATTGAGTGAGGATTGACAATGTATATAAAATTTAGGATGATGATAGGATTTTGTAAATGATCTGAATATTGGCCTCTTTTTTATTTTCACTTGTAGCAGTTTGTGCGGTGAAACCAGTTGTAATTGTTGTGATACTGTGGTTGTACATCAACATGTTGGAAAATTGTTAAGTTTAGTATTTGATCAATTCTGGTGTCATTTTTATTTCAGCAAGTTTGGTTTTCTATGTTTTGTTATAGAATTTAAGATGTTTTATGGATGTTGTGTCTTATTTCATTAACAGTTTGTGAAATGTAAATAGTTTGTGTCAAATAATAGGATATATATGTCTGTCTTCGGGTCACATGTCAAACTAATTCCACACCACATAGATCACAGGTAATAGAATATGTCACTGATCAATGTCACAGGTCACAGGTACGTAATTAATCTGCTCAGGTCACCGGTAATTTAATTGATCACCAACTGTCTTCAGATGGTCACATATACATACAAATATTTTTGAAACAATTGTACAGTTCATTTGCAAAAGTCACAGACTATAATAATTAGTCACATATTTGGGTCATTAGGTCACATTTGCTAAATTTTTTAAATTACATGTTATACAGTATATGACCATGCACTGCTCACATAAATAATATGCACAGGTCATAGATATCTTTATATTGGTCACATATATCTGTATATTGGTCACATATATTAATCTGATGGTCACAGATTATATGATGCATAGTTAACCTTTCACAGGACACATTTTACTGTGTTGGTCACCTAGCATAATATCAAATCACATACTCTGCTTCAAAAGTCATATGGTATTCATTTGTATCACTATTATATCAACGAAAATTTTATTTACAGTAAATTAATATACCAATTAATACATACAACCACTTTATGAAGTGTTAAATGCTATAAAAAGATCTGTCTACTGCCTAATTGTGTCATCATCTGAATTCTTGTTCTTGGGTTTTTGTCCTTGCTTAATTTTGGCTTAATGGAACCAAATTACTACATCTTCTCCAGTTGTGACCACGTCCTCCACAACGTCCACATTTGATAGTTGATTTCCCATCACTGGATGACATTCTCCTCTTTTCAGCCGGTCTTCCAGAACTCCTCTTTTGATTAGGAGCTAATACAATTGTGTCTGGAAATTTCCCATCCGTTGTCCATTCAATTGGATTTCCAACTGGAAATATGGAATCCTGATATGCATTCATGTATGCTTCTTTTGTGTAATAATAAGAACAATAATCATAAGAATCCCTCTTAGAATTTCCAATCAAAGCTAGTGCGTGTGGACATGAAAACAGATCAACTTGAAGCATCCTGCATGTACATGAACGTTGATCTATATCTACAACAAAGGACGAGTATTCATCACTGACTGAAAACATTGCCTGGTTTAAAGGAGATATCTGCAAGAGAAGTTAAAACTCATACATATATCAAGTCACATAAATAAAATTATAGTCACAGTAAAAGAGTTCAGGTTACAGATCATAAATTACCCTCAAGCTCCTCAAATTTGTGTCCATTTTTCTCATCAGTTTCTCATACTTGGTTGACAACCTCGTGAAGGTGCCACGTGCATCGTCACGGTGTTTATAGAACCAAGCTTGTATAGTTTGTATCAAAGATTCCAGTAAGGATATAATAAGGTAATTCTTGGCTGCCTTTGTGACCGCATTGACTGATTCTACTATATTTAATGTCATTGTAAAATATCGATTTGTTGGCATGTGGAATCATGACCACATTTCGGGTCCAACGTCCTCCTACAAACATAATTCATGTTGATAAATATCATATCAATTATTCCATTTATATGTACGTAAAATGTAATTTGAAGTAATACATCACCAGGTAACCTCTAATCTTGTCATTCATCATGTCAAGCTGGTGCATGTGATATTCAAATTCTGTTAATGTATATGCGCGAATAGCTAAATTGAAAGCTTATGTAATGTTGTGGCCTGATTTGCTGTAATACGATTTCAGATTTTGTAGCAAATGATACGAACAAACCCCATGACTGATTCCCGGATATACATGTTCTATTGCATTCTTGATACTATTGTGACGATTCATATGAAACACAATCTTCTCTATAACCATAAGCTTTCTTCAAGTTCTCAAAAAACGATGTTCAAGATCTATCGTTCTCATTATCTCCAACACCAAATGCAAGAATGAAAATGCTATCATTTGCATCGTGTGTACACGATGTGAAGAGAGTACCACCATAGTGTCCATTTAAGTAGGTTCCATCCACCACAATTACAGGCCTACAATTTGTCCATTCTCGAATCGATGCACCAAGCGCCATAAAGTAATATTTGAATCTACTGTGACTATCAAGCTCCAAACATGTGACCGTGCCAAGATTTTTTTGTTCAAGCATGTAAAAGTAGCTAGATATCTTACTGAATGAATCAGTTAGATCACCCCTAATCATCTTCAATGTTTGTTCCCGAGATTTCCAAGCTTTAGAATAGTTCATAGAAACTCCATAAGTATGCAAAATATCACTACATATATCCATCGGAGTGTATATAGTACGTGACGATGTGTACTTGTGTTTGATGCTGGTTGACGCTATCATAGTTGATAATTGCCTGTGAGATCCCAATATTATGTTTGAGCCACATATGTGACCATCATGATTTTTTGAATCATAAATAGACCTATTTTACCCCATTTGAGGATCTACACATCCAACTACACTCATCATGCACACACCTGACAACATACTCCTTGTCCAACTTAACAATCATAAACTCAAACATGTTCTTTATTGCGAAAACGAAAGGCTCAATTTCAGAATTTCTTTATCATGGAAAACCCTTCATTCTTCAACCTCTCTGGTATCAGCAACATTTACAATTGTGACTTCTTATTCAAATATGTGACATGCTGGTTCAATTGATACATTGCAAATGTCTGATGCCACATCCTATAATGAAAACAACTCTCCACTACTTCGTACATCAGTTGGAACTGTAATAGTCCATTGCTCAATTTCTATGGTTGTAACATCAATACTTAACGGGTATTTCGAAGGGCCACGATCCATTTCTTTAGCGTAATAGTACATTACGATCACTTCGTATTCTTACTGGGAAAATCATCGTTCAATGCATACTTTATTGTGACAGCTACATCAGCAAGATCGAAACTGAACTCGGAGATAATGGTATCCACAAGCTTACTATAAGTGCAATTACGATCCAGCAAAACCAACGACGATTGTGATCCATTTAATAAATATACGTGCACGTACACCATGTTTGCACCTTCAAAGATAAAATATCGGTCACAATTATGAATTCATGCAAGTCACAATGTAAATATGGGCTACAATGTAAATTCATGCTGGTCACAGAATTATATACGATACTATAAGGTTTTATTAATGTAATGTATGTCACATATATAAATGCATCAAGTCATATTTTTATTCATAGACCATATGCAAATTGACACAGCTTACTGTACATTTATATTGGCCACAGACCATATGTAAACAGATTCCAGGTGACATATATATGCATACACTATGAACATTTCAATGATTAGTTAAATAACAAACGTATAGATGGTGATCAAATGTTTTAATTTTGCAGTCCACTATATTGAATTCACGTCACAGACACATGCTTCTTTATAACATTCAAGTATGTGTGTGTGAGATCAGTTATAAACATTGACCATAAGTGAATCAACAATGCCCTGGGTTTTTTGTAAAACAAAAGAAAATATTGATCACAGAGTTGAATATACCTGATTTCAATGAATGGGTGTAGTAATTCGTTAAAAACGTAAAATTTATTAATTCATAGCATGACTTATCGACGGCAACGACTATATGTTTTTTTTTTACACAGATTCAGTTTGAAATCTTCGATTGCAAGTCAACAATCTTCCGAACTATTCCCAAAAATGCAACACAGCCATGTGTTGACCTATGGTTGACCTCATGTTTTGATTATAACAAACAAATCATTTTATGTCTAACAATTACACTTAGTGTTATAGCAATCATGGCATAATCGATCAATCGAAAACAAAAAAAAATCGATGTTGAAAAACGTGAAAGACAAGAAGGAAAGCATGCTCGTCATGTCGGATCTCGTCAAATCAAACATCGAAGATACTAGATTAAGACGTTTTGAATTCATATGTAAAGGTAAAACGTTTTATTTTTTGACAATGAACTATTGAAAGCTCAAAGTAAATCTCTATGCACGACAAAAGCGTTTTTACAAAAATTATTTGCACAATTGTTTTTCAAAGGTAAAAATCTCAAAATTGCATTTAGAAATAATCACTTACCTTGAAAAATATAGTTGAAAATATCCCTCAAAAGATTACACCTTTTTAAACATGAAAAAGAGGAAAAATGAAAATTTTTTGTTCAACCAAACGCGTCCAAATGTCAACTGTTAATTCATATTTATCAATTCATTTACTATTGAAAAACTTTTGATCAATTCTACCTTTTCAAAATCAATTCATTAAAGTTTTTCTGACCAAACACTTGAGCATTATTCATTGTCATTCATTAAAGTGTTTGCCTACTTTTATCTCTTTGTACTCAACTTTGAAGATATCATTTATTGTGAGAAAAGTCTCAAATTGTAAACTCAAACTTTTGGATCGTGTTGAGCTCCCGAAAAGCTCAACGTTGTAAAAGGATCGATGCTCCTTGGTTGTAAGTCACCGGAAGCATTGTAAAGAGTCGGATTGCACCATAAGTCAATCAACATAGTGAAAATAACCTTGCTCGTGCCGGAGAACTTGGTAACGGGGGACGTAGATCATTGCATACCTCCATAATTATATCGTTTATATTCTCTATTCCTTCTACTAAACTTGTTTACTTTGTGCAAATTACTTTGTTTTACTTGTTTGTATATTTGTGCATAGTTGTACTATATTATTTAGTTGATTATCCCTTTAAAACTTGAGTTATTTACGAAAAAGATTTTAAAACAATTCATCCCTCTTGGTTAGCCAATCTTGGGCTTTCACCATGGCATTAACTTTGTTATACTGTCATAAGATAATTCAATTTGTGAACTTTCGAATTGTGACCTTAAATGTCGATTCCGCCACTGGTTTACCCAAATAGAGGGAAGGTGAGTTTGTAATTTAGGGAGGTGAATTTGTGTTTTGGGGAAGTCCAACTAAAAAAGGTAATTGCATGCTTGTTTTGAGGAAACTAATTTCACAGAATATATATATATATATAAGACTCTTATAGAGCCTTTGGAGATACACCATTTGATAAGACAGTCAAACATGAAACAGTTTCTTATGGAGGAGGTTTCCCTCCAAGAGGAGCTTATCCTTTTTATAATAACACAGGAGAAAAACTCTTAGAAAAGGAAATAGAATTTCAATCAGACCATAAAGCACAAATTTAGGGTTGTACTAACTATGGACTTCTTGGGCTCCATTAGTACCTTTTGGATATTGGACTTTTAATCCAATGATCTCTTTTTCAAGCGGGGCTATTTTATTCTGTAGTTGAATTCTTTCTATTGAAAGATTCTGGTTTGCTTCATTGACAACTTTAAAATTTCTCTGCATACACTCACAGTATTGACATAAAATATTCTGGTCTTTACTCGGAGAGAAATATAATGGAAGATCTGAGTATTTCTTTAAAGAATGAGATAAATGAAAATTTATTCCTATATGTTGTCTTGCAGCATCTAAAGTTTCTTGGAAATTTGTAAAGCCTTTGTAAAGTGGATCTGAAAATTTTTTAATACAGTCCAAAACTTCTAACCAAGAATGAAAAATTCCTGATTTTTTGCCTTTAACAACATAAAATTTAAATCTGTTTTTGTTTTGACAATGCATTTATGCATGCAAGAAAATATTCCCAATCTTTAGGATTCTTACTATATGAAATCCATAAATTGTCTAATATACATTTTTTCTTCTTTAGTGAAAGAAATCTGAGGTAAAATCTTAAAAGAAATATTACTATTTAGAAAAACTAAAAGTTCTTGGTTTCCAAACCTTAGTTTGTCTTGTAACATTGGTCTGTTCTGATTAGATTGAGTCTGAGGTAAGGAACTTGATGCAAATGAATTCCCTGGCGGAATTTCTAGTCTTAAAAACCTTGGTCTTGACATCTGTATAACAATATTATGTTAAACAAATTTTAAGGTTGTGGACTTACCAAAAGCCCAACAGACTCATAGGACTGTTGATTCCTCTACTAAATCAAATAATCAGACTCAGCAGACTGATAAATCTGCTATAGACAAAGGTAAAGAGATTTGGGATTTATTGGGATAGCCCAGTAGTAAATTTGATTATTTTGTTAGGTATAGTCCACCAAGACATTCTTTAGACGATCCAAGTTCATCACAGACTCAAGAAGTTCAATCTAGTCAAGACAAAGGAAAGATGATTATCCAAGATAACCAAGACTTAATACTTCTTCAAGATGCACAAGACCAAAATGAAGATGTTGTTTCTTTAGAAAATATGTTTGCACAAATTGAAGAATTCCAAAAACAATCTAAGAAAGATGAAGGAACTCTATCCAGAAGAAAGAAAAAGATTCATGTTAAGAAGAAGAAAAATGATGAAGAACTGAAAGAACAAATTAAAGTAGCAGTTGAACAAGCTTTTGAAATTTTTTTTGAAAAGAAACATGAAGAAGAAAAAGAGATTCCAGAAGTACCACAGATAGAAAGTAATGCAGTTGATGGATCCCAACCAGAAGATGAAAATGAAGATCCAGACAATGTAATTCAGATAGTGGGATGTCATTCTCACCTACAGCAGAACACAATATAATAAATGCCTTAGAAGGATAAGGTTAGCCAACTGTTACAAGAAGACAAACTACTTTTCCACAGAAGTCAAAAGAAGTAGATGCTTCAATGAGACATAAAGCAAAGATCATGGTAGACAAAATAGATAGTGGTAGAATTTTTTCAAAAAGAAAGATTCCCATTAATTAGACATTTGATTGGCTAGAAGCTTCTCGGTGAAGTGAGTGTCTTTCCCACTAAGGATAGAATAAACTTTTGCTCCCAAGAATTTCTCTATATAAGGAGAAAGTTTCATTTGGTTAAAGCAGAAGTTTACAACCTGTGTAATCACTGCTCAAAGAAAATAAAAAGACCTTTGAAACATCTCCTCCAGAAAAATTCTCAATCCAAAATCTATTGTATAGCTGAAAAGCATATATATATATATATATATATATATATATATATATATATATATATATATGAAACCTGATTTTTGAATTTTGGAACTGTCTGAGCTAGAAATAGAATTGAGCATAGTTAATCCCTGGTTTATGAATTTTTCCCCTGTAAAAATATGCCTAAGCTCGAGCCACGCTAGAGGCCGAAACAGTTTCGGCCCTGGCTGGTTCATGATTTATGTCACCAATACTTCATAAATGGTTAATTTTACTTTTTGCTTCTAGAATATTTCAATAGATTTTGTTTCAATATATTTTGCTGTTGGATTTTCATTATAATTATGTTCAATGTACACATAGGTAGAAATAATCAGTTGTACTAGGTAGGGTTGCACAAAAAAATCGTGGAACTGCAAACCGAACCGAAACCATTGATTTGAAACTGTTGGTTCGGGTCTAAGTGGACCCATGATTTTTTTCAATCAAACCGTTTTAAATGGTTTGGTTTAGGTTTCAATTTTCAAAAACCACACAAAACCGAATCGAGCCGTTTTTTTATTTTTTTTAGTTAAAATATTAATTTTATTAACTTATAAATTTTATAGTTTTTACTTTTCAAAAAAAAAAATACTAATTTAGCAATACAAATTACAACCAGTCAATTAAAATAATCATAGAAAGTACATTAGATTAATAATTATTGGCTCATGGTTTAACAAGTTCACAACACATGTCCTCATTCGATATCTAAACTAAACTAAAATTATTCTCAAATCATATGAAATGAAAAAAAAAAAAAAAAAAAAAAAAAAAAAAACTATTTTTGACAATCCAAATAATAATTCAACAAAACTACAGTAGCAAATTACGTCCAAAGTTTTAGAAGCCTTAACATAAACTCTCATTTCCCAAACATTTGACACTTGTCTATTACTGCTGAACAAATCTTCATTCGCCTTTTGCATATCTACTAATTTCTACCTGAATTGCTTCTTTCTCTCCTCTCTTTTATTAAGTTTCAAATTCTCATTCAAGCAATTTTTCTATTGTTCTTTCTTTTGTTTGTTGTTTTTTAACATATTATACATTTTTGAATTGTAGTTTTAGATAGAAAAATAACTGTTTGTGTGCCTAGATGATTAATGAACTTGTTTGTGATTTGTAAAGAATGAAGGACAAAGAGTATTGATTGTGCGAATACTACTACCTTCTACTTTCATAAAGTAGTCACAGAATGAAATTCGTCAATTTCTAACAAGCTTGAACTCTATCAATCTTTGTACATCTAAACATATCACGTTCAATCCTTATTTAACATCTCATTAGCAAGATGAAAGGAGTTTAACCCAAATCTATAATATGATAATGTGATTCTACATTTATCAACCGCTATGTGACAATATGAAAGGCAAACAAGCAAAGGTAAATAAAGAAATGAAAAAATATGTATTTGTTCTATTAACATCTTTTAGTAACAAATTTTGAAAATAATTTATTCATGAGTTTCATGCTAAATATGAATGTAATTTAACATTTAACATTACTAATTCTCGTTTAAACTTATATGTTAACTGGTTTTAAATATATTACTATAATGTCGATAGGTAAACCGCGGATTAAAACTGAATCAAACCGGAAATTATGGTTTGGTTTTGTTCGAAAAATAAAATAGTTTGGTTTTATTAAGAAAAATTTCAAACCGCATGAAATGGTTTGAGTTGAAAATATAGTACAAACTGTCCAAATCGAACCACGTTCACCTCTAGTACTTGGCACATTTTTTCCTCATCTTCATTATTATAAAGTTGAAAATATAGAAGTCATTATACAATTTTTTACAATATGTTTTTTATATACATTTTAACTATAAAAAAAGAATAAATAACAAAGATAAAATTAATATTAACAAATTTAATAAATTACATTCATTTATTTTTAACTTCGTAAAAAATATTGAACAGTAAATATAAACTGCAACTGAGTGACTATAGTTTAAGTATATCTCAACTAGGTTGACAGATTCTTAACTATCAATAGTTTGCATTTATATAATTCAAGTGCATCCGATTTAAGTTGGAATCTACTTAATTATAATTCAGTTGTTTAAATTATCAAGTCCCTGTTTAAGCCTCTTTTTTAAAAACTAATTTTTTTCTAACTCATTTTCATCCACACAATGTACCAATAGAATAATTTTACACATAATCAAAAAAAAAATTCTTAATTTTTAGCTACACATTATTCAAAAAATCACATTTACAAAATCAAATTTCGTAAAAAAAAAAAAAAAAAAAAAAAATTGTGGCTCAAACAAATCCTACATGTTAGAAAACCGATCTTCTATGATATATTTTACAAGATTTTTGAAGTCTTTAGCAATGTCAATTATTTTATCTTGCATCCTCATAGTTGTGAATATATAATCTTTCACCATACAAGAGCTTATAAATGTCTTCCTTGAATCTCGACATTCTTTCATTAATACCCTGCCACATGCACTAAAAGTAAACTCAGATTGCATTGTTGATGCCAGAACTGTTAGTAGATCTCGTGCCATTTTTTATAATATTAAATACGATCATACATTTTTTTTTCAACACCTTAAAAATATTTAAATTTAATACAGTATCTTCAAGAATTAAGCTACAGTGATCAAATTGATAATATCTTTTTAATTCGGCAAATTTGGTGTTCGTGATAGTGTTAGAATTTGAATTTTAAGAAGATTATGCGCATTGTAACGTTTCTTAGCTATCATGGAAAAAAAAAACTTATCTTTAGAAGTTTCAGAAGAACTCGTAGAGGAACGAACACTTTCTGTTGGGTATTGGTGACACTTAGTTGTCAACCAAATTATTTGTAATTTGTGGTTTTCATTCTAAGTCTAGTTTGGTAGAAATCCAACTAGCATATGATAAAAATATTTAAATAATTAGGCATTGTACTAGCCTAAGATAAGGGAAGTATGACATGTAAGTTGGTAGAATAGTTGATAGATTGACTACCAAATTTGCTCTATAAATAGAGCCACTCTATGTAATCTCGTGATGTACAGCAAATCAATAGAAAATACACAATTGAAATATATCAAAATGTAGTCTCTTGCTCTCTGTATCTTGTCTCCTCTGCTGGTTCATTACCAGCAGAGTGAGGTTGTTTATTGTTTATGTTTCATACTTGTTTTATATTAATGTTCTTTATGTTTAATGTTGCTCTTCACCTCTGCCATCTCCCCACATTGAAAACACCATTTTGCTAAGTTATTATTAAGTTGAAATCAGCTCCAACTCCCCTCAATCCAACCAATTCTTTACACTGAAGATGGTCATCCTGTAAAAGGATGAACCAGCCATTTCTTCATACCAACAAGTCTTCCGCTTTGCTCATCAAAGAATCTTTCGATTCTTTTATATTTTAACATAGTATTAGAGCTACAAATGATCTTAAGGGCCAAGAAAACGTTTCCAAAACACTGCATTTGCTCTATCAAAAATCAGATTTCATCACCCCTTTTTTTGTCTTGGTATTTTTATCATTTTTCTGAGCACTCTTATAGAGAGTTGCCACATTCTGAGAGCTCTTCCACAGAAGGAAGAAGCCACGACCTAGGAAGATCAAAGAATCAGGCCCAGTTAACAGGTAGCGAACAACCTATTTTTTTCGAACATTTTTTCAGTGAGAAATATGCCACTCAACTTCGCTCCAAGTCCTCCCTAGTGGTTTTAAAAAGTGACTGAAAGCATGAGGATCAGTAGCAGCCACTCTTGAAACCTTGTAGAGACAGCCCTCTTAACAATGGCTCAAGAACTCTTGGATAAAATCAGTTTAAAGGTACTGTGTTTCTGGTGGTGCAAATGGCCATTGAAACCTTGGAGTGACAGCTTGAAATATAGCTTAAGGACCCTTAAAAAACCAGCTGAAAGCTCTCCCTTGTGGTCTTAAAAAGTAGCTAGGAACCTGTGTCTCAATGTTGCAAAATGCTGAAAAAATCTGAGGCGTACCAGCACCCTTCATTATGTTAAATGGCTGATCATTTGTTCAAAAAAAAAAGATCATTTTGACCTTGTTGATCTGGCAAAGGATCTTGCAAGTATTGTTCAAAGTTGAGAAACTAGACAAGGGGAGTTAAATGTTGAAGAAGAAGCTGAAATCAGCTCAAAATCGTGTTTAAAATGGTTGAATTTTAGTGAAAAAATCTGGAGTTTAAATGGCGAAAAACCGGTATTCAAATGTTGATATACGATAAGCTATTATTTGAAACTTAAATCCGGTATTGAAAAGCTCAAAATCCGATAAGCGCCAAAACAAAGTTATATCCAGTATGCAAACCAAAAAATCCGGTAAGCCATCATTGCTGAAATCCGGCAAGTGCCAAGAATATGCTAAAATCTGGTATGCATTGAAAAAAATCTGGTAATTTGGCTAAATCCAAATCCGGTAAGTCTTAAACTATAAATTCGGTATTGTATCAAAACTTGGAAAAATCCAGTATTTCAAATGGCACAATTTCAGCAGCAGCAATGGCCAGAAAAATGAAGAAAATGAAGAACAAAATTGGTGAAGAATGGATCGAATTTTTTTGAAAACTTGACACAAAAAAATTTGTTTTCCAATCTAAGTGTCAAAGAGGAGTTTGTTGGGTATTGGTGACACTTAGTTGTCAACCAAATTATTTGTAATTTGTGGTTTCCATTCTAAGTCTAGTTTGGTAGAAATCCAACTAGCATGTGATGAAAATATTTAAATATTTAGGCATTGTACTAGCCTAAGATAAGGGGAGTATGGCATGTGAGTTGGTAGAATAGTTGATAGATTGACTACTAGATTTGCTCTATAAATAGAGCCACTCTATGTAAGCTCGTGATGTACAACAAATCAATAGAAAATACACAATTGAAAGATATCAAAATGTAGTCTTTTGCTCTCTCTATCTCGCCTCCTCTGCTGGTTCATTACCAGCAGAGTGAGGTTGTATATTGTTTATGTTTTATACTTGTTTTATGTTAATGTTCTTTATGTTTAATGTTGCTCTTCACCTCTCCCATCTTCCCACATTGAAACCATCATTTTGCTGAGTTATTATTGAGCTAAAATCAGCTCCAACTCCCCTCAATCCGACCAGTTCTTCACACTGAAAATGGTCATCCTGTAAAAATATGAACCAGCCATTTCTTCGTACCAACAAGTCTTCCGCTTTGCTCATCAAATAATCTTTCGATTTTTTTGATATTTTAACACTTTCATTATAACTATATTTAATTAAATGAGAATTGTACATTTTATTTATAAAACCTTCCAAATTCTTATTTTGTAAGATTTATAGTAAAAGCTAAACTTTCTGAAAGTTATTCCATAGAACCCTGAACTCCAAATAATTTAACGCGAGGGTACGGCTGCGATAATATGAACAAGAAATATAGTTAATATCCTCTCTTAATTCTATGAATTTATTATATGCTGTGATTTCTAACCATCTTGCACAACTAAAATAAATATGTGATAAACACACCGTATATAAAATAATTTAGTATCAATTTTGGCTTGAAGAGTTCTAATTAAAATCTCAAGACATGCAATATCAAGTTTAGCATAATCAAAACTAATGCAAAATAATTTATTTAAAACGCCAATTTCATTGAAAATTTGCAACAAATTATTATATAAATTTACACCATTATTTATGATATTCGAGATCAAAAGTTATTAGGAATTCTGTGTCTCCATGATATCTGGATTGTATATGAATCAAGACTTCTTGAAGGAGCAAAACATTTGATGTGATCTCGTAGGTGGTTGAACACATCTTAACTCTTTGCAAATGATCTTTTATTTTTCATTTCTTTTTTTGCTTCCTTATCTTTTACTGGGCACAATAGATGGGAGTGGGAAACAAGTGTATCAAATGTTTAGCTGATTGTTGACTGTCACATGTATTTCTATAAATATTTGCTTGTTTAATGAGTTTTAACTTAGTACTTGTGTTGATTTCGTACACACTTTGCTGCTCATCCTGCCAAATAACAAAACTTGATAACCAAGCGACCGCATTGTACAAAACTGAAGTCGAATTTCCTATTTTTGACGAGAATCCTAATTTCCTTAGAATTCTAATTTTATTGATGTTTTACCATATTTTGGAGATTATGCACAAATTTTATAGGTTTTCTAGTATTAGTATAAATAGTTTTCATAATCATTATTGTAGGAACCTTTTGACAATTTATTAATTAAAATGAGGCTATTTGTTTTCAATCTTGTTCTTCTTAGAACGCCGCTAACTTATCAAGATCTTCTTGTGAAGATCACAGGGTTTTGTAATCAAGAGGTCTTTCAAGCTTCGTTCTTGATTGGTTGCTTGGTTCAATATTTTTTGTTGAATCTCTAAACCGGGTTATCTTTGGGCTTTCTTGGGATCGCCAATCTTGTTGTGGGGTTGCGTAGTATTCATTGTTACGTGGTCCTCATCATATTTCCTTAACGTGTTGTAAGTTATAGTTTTCCCTTGCTTATGTATCATACATTTTTCAACAATTTCTCCATTTTCTTAATTTCGTGTAGTTCTTCTCCAAAGGGCAGCTTGGTATCAAGTTTAAACCATTTTCAAAGGTATGACTCGTTATGTCTCCCAAATATGATTAAACTTGTGTAACTATATTCAAAGAACACAATTGTTTGTAGGAGTTGGACCTCACAAACACGATTTAATTCTCTGTCCAGTTTGTGGCCTAAATTAATATGCCTGTACAAATTTCTTTTACAGTGTGTTATCTATACACTTGTGTTTCAAAAAAAAATTATTCGAATACTTTACTTTGTTTCTAGATCTATCAAAGTAGCACTTTTGATCTCGTCTCATAAAAACTCGAATAATTTTACTTTTGCAGTACCCTCCATGTTACAAGGACATGAGTTTTTGGATCAGTGATTCATTTACTGAGAACAATCTCTGTGAAGTTGTGAGGAGTATTGCTGGGGATCTTGCGGAGGAGGTATGTTCATTTGATATTTTCATTATTAGACCTTTTCTCCGGTAGAAGCTTGGTAAGAGTTGAGCGAGTGTAAGTAATCTATAACTTTTTGAGTGCTTGGGAACTGGCTATGAAATATGTATAGGCTCGTAACTTCATGTAGGCTGAACACAAATCCTTGAAGATAATTTGACAAAATGCTGACAATGACTGTCATCTTCGAGGACCACAGAAACTTCTCTTCACTTATCCCAGCAAGACTGTGCCACCATGCTGAGTTTGCAGTAGAATTAGCTTGAACTTTCGATTCAAAATTCGAGTTCTAATTTGAGTACCATATGTTTTAGATGACCTAATGAACTTGCAACACGGTAGTGACAATGATCTTATCACTTTTAGTTAGGAAAATGTTGCACAATTTTTGAAGTGTTGAGGTAACTTTTGAACCGATGAAAAGATATGTCAGATTTGCATGATTTGATTTTTTTACTTTTTTCAATTTTTTGCACTGAATTATTCTGCTCGAAAGAAGGACAATGCATCTGTAAAGTCAAGCAATGCGCTTTCCTTTCACTTTTACTAGATTTTCTTCGCTTCACTAGAAAAGAGCTATAGGGTAGACGCTTCTGATTAAAAAGATATGATTTGTAATTCAATAATATTATCCGAAGTATATAGTTCTAGAGTCTGTAAATGATCCTAATTTGCCTTGCGGAAGGAAATAACAAAGCTATATGTACAGCTTTTCTTACATCATGGGTGACAGCCCTCTCACATAGGAGGGACCCCATGTTGAATAAAAAAAAATTGGTGGGACCCCCTCATGTGAGGAGGCTGTCAACATTAATGTAAAAAAAAAAATGTGCAAATAGCTTTTTCCGGAAGGAAATTCTGCCTTTTGTGATTTGTTTATCTAGCCCCTGTTTGGTGTTAGCTAAAATCAGGGGCGAATCTAGAGTTCGAGTTCAGCTAGAGCGGACCGCGAATATTGAATACTTACTGTCAACGATCAACGTCCGTGATAGTGGTATTGTTTATTAATATTTAATTAAATAATATTCAAAAAATTGTACAGACTAGAACTAGATGAACTAAATACACCACTAGAACTAGAATTAGGTACCAACTTTCATTTCAGATGAAAAAATCGTTCTATAATCTATAAAATGTTCTAATTTATTTTTCAATCAAACATGCAATATATATTAATAAAATGTCAATATTCAGTTTACAATTAAAGTTAATTAAGCAAGCATTATTATATTAATAAACTTGAAATTATTTATATGTTTATATCAATTTTATGTGCTTGTGTAATTTCACTTTTCGCAATCGATTTTTCGTGAAAGAAAAATGGAACATTCTATTAATTAAATAAGTTTTGTTAAAAGACTCCATACGACATTCAAACCAATTTTTTTTTACAAATTCATTCGTCATTAATTGACCAAACTCTCAAATAAATTGATTAGAGAAAAAAAATCAAGAAGAGAGATAAATTATCGGTTAAAATGTTTCTATTTGCATTAAAATCGATAAAATGAAAATATATTATTTTGTTTCATTGAGTGTTACACATCAATGCTTTTCATAATGATAAAGCTATTAATATCGTTTAGTTAAGGTAACAGGTTCAAATCCACTTTCTACTTATTTTTGGTAAAAATTGTTTACAAAAATTACAAAAAATATTGTCATTGAAAGGTTTCGAACCTGAGACCTGTGGTTTAAAAGAGGAAGCACTAACCAACTAAGCTATCAATGATGATTGTATATAAAATGAATTGTCAGATATATAATATAAATTGTTTATTCATTCTCAAAAAAAAAAAAAAAAAATTCTTCTCGACGGATCCAGCTAGAGCGATCGTTCTAGCTCACAACCACCTAAATCCGCCCCTGGCTAAAATTGATGAAATGTGTGTTGAAAAGTTTTGGATCCTATGAAACGTGTGGTTAAAATTAATCGTTGACTTTGATTTGAATTATATTATCAAGATTTAATTTCAAAC
This sequence comes from Osmanthus fragrans, assembly GCA_019395295.1. Lineage (NCBI taxonomy): Eukaryota > Viridiplantae > Streptophyta > Magnoliopsida > Lamiales > Oleaceae > Osmanthus > Osmanthus fragrans. Next base: position 20,706,480 of record CM033350.1, on the reverse strand, counting down.
CAAACATGGACTTAATTCACCAGTTCAATTTTCTTGCCCGGTGAAATTGATAGACAACTTCACCAACAAGAAAGGAATGACCAGTCACTGTTATCGGATTGCATATCGGTCAATGGAGCCTTCGCTCACAGATGAGGAGATAAATGACTTGCAGGTAGAAATAAAGCGAATAAATTTTTTTAGAAGTTATTATCTTTGCTTTTGTTCTTATATAGACGATGATTTTTGTTAGCAGTGGAGGGTACGTGAACAAGTCGAGACCAAGTTGCGCGTTGTTCTAAGATGAATTTCTCTTGTACCAGACTACCAGTCGCTAATACACACCATGTAAATTTTGCATCTCATTTTCTTGAAGTTTCTGGGATGTGTTTATTTGAATTTGCAAACTAAAAATTGAAGAAATTGAAAAGTGGTGCATGACAGGTTAAAAAGGGACGTTTCGATGGTAGCATCAGACACCTATGTTGATGAGTAGAGGCATAGATGACCTAGGTTTGGTTTAGTACTAGCACAACAACAATTGGGTCCACTGAACCATTTTATATGCTTTTGACAAGCGTAAAATTACCATTCGCTAGAAGGGATTGAGAGGGACTCGTGAATCGTGATTTTATCAACCGCTAGACTCTAGTTGTATTTAGCATACGTAGATTAAGGCTTTTTAGGGTTAAACCAACGAGACTTAAGTTGTGATTTACGATGGCAACATTTAGATCAATAATTTTAAAAACAATTTTTGAAACCGATGAAAATCAATGATCAACTTAGTTTGTAAACGAACTTTATAAATAAAATTTGTACAACTAGATCAATTCTAAACCAATTGGACATTCGTTCTTTCCATGTCAATTTTAAAGATTACATTGTTATCGAAACAAAGGTCGAGTAGGGGTCATTGAAAAATGCGGGAGATAAAGTTGTTTGTCTTATGATCCACTAACTCAAAATGTGCCTTGATGTGATTCCCGTTTTAGGGCACCAAACCGTCGAAAACATGATGCGCATGTTACATAATATGATAGTTACAATTGATATTAGAGTATTTGCCTTTTTAGTAGTGATCATCATTGTTAACGGGGAGGTCTAAAGAGGGTTACTTCCGGAAATATAGATTGCTATTGATTTCAATTTTGAAATCCGGGAGTAAAATGTAATAATTCTAATTGTAGTTTACATCGTTAAGAAACATTTGGAATTTGAATTATAATTATTCAGTAATACTACGGCCATATTTAATCCCCATTAAATTAAACTTCATTACATTCCATTTTTCTCTCTTCTATTTTCAGTCACACAATCTTTCATAAAATAATATTACACATAATTCGTAAATTTTTCCTTCTTTTTCAACCACTCATTTTTTTTTAAAAAAAAAAAACATTATCCCTCTCATTTTCATTCCAAAAAATGGGGTTCAAAAGGGGGCTACATGTGCATAATAATTTACATAAAGACGATGAGGTGTGATATATATTTGGGTCAGAATTTCTTCAAATAAAAAACAAAAATAATTATCCAATATCTTTTTGATATCATATTTGTACGTAAATCATTATATAAAATTAGCATTATTCTATAATTAATTGGGACTTGGGACTCTCTTTACAAACCAATATTAAAAGCAGGGTTGGGCATATCTCCCGAACCAAACTGAACCCAACCGGATCCGAATCGAATCGAACCGAGCAGTTCTTCGTAACTGAAATACCCAAATGGGTATCTAAATTGAGAACTGACGGGTTCAGTTCGATTCTCGATTCTAGACCCAAAATCGAAAAATCGAATAAGAACCGATTTTTTTAATTTTTTAATTTTTATATATGAGAAAAATTAAATTATTTTAACTTTTTAAAAATCAATTAGCAAAGATAGAGTTTGCATTGAAGACACTGAGTTCTATGAGGACATTGAGACAGGAAATAAAATATACATATTATATTTTTTCTTATTAAATCTTATTAGTTGAACAATTTTTAGTTTATTTATGTTAGTTAATTGTGATTTTTCAATTTTTCTTTTAGAGTTTCTGTGTATCTAGTATGACAAGTCAATCAATGGATAGTTAAATCAAATAGTTGGTAAGTACTACTGTATTAGCAATATTTTAAAATATTTTATCTGTACGAGTCTATGACTTCTACTTTATATGGATCACCGATGTTTTAGTATTAGTAATTTACTATCTACTTTTTGTTATTTATATACATTGGTAAATTAATTTTATTGGACAACTTGTTATTTATATGTATGGAATCGAACAGACCCGAACTGAACCGAACATAACTGAACCGAACCTGAACGGTTCCAAAATTATATTTGAACACTACGGCTATGTTTACTCACTACCCCGAAATGATATGAGTCAGGATAGATCCCGGACGATCAAAAGTGCAATGTTCATTAAGAAGAAGTTGAGGGTTCGTTCTAAGATGTTTAGGGCCGATAACGTGGTTAATGATGTCGCACAAAGTCATACAAATGTATGCTTGGGAAAGGGGACACATGGGATTGAAGACAACATGTCAATGAACAAGTTTCATGTTTGGGTCAACGTCGGAAAACAATTGGATCAACACGAAAGTTATGCAATTATTTTCAGTCTTATATTGAAACCTATTTTTTGACCTGGTAAATGATCGAATTAGAGGATTATTTCTGAATCAAAGTTGTAGCTCTTTGAGTTATCTTTCCAATTCACTTTGAATCACTTCAATCAAATATCAGTAGAGAAAGTTATTACCAAAATACTAAAAACTGTCCAGCGGAGAAAAAGTTGTTCCAAGCGGTCGCTTGGAACAAATCCCAAGCAGTCGCCCAGAACCATTTAGGGAATCCAAGAGGTGAATTTTACAAACTAAGCAGTCTCTTGGCTTATAACCAAGCGGTAACTTGGTACAAAACTGAAGCCGATTTTCCTACTTTGGCGAGATTGTTTATTTTGACTATAATTCTTATTTTTGGTAATTTCTATATTTTAGGACTCTAAAATTTCGTATTTTTCAGATTTCCTAGGATTTATTGCTTTAGTATAAATATGATTTTTATTCTCATTATATTAACAACTTTGATATTGAATTAAATTGAAAAACTTTTGCTTTCTACTTTGCTCTTCTATGAAAAATTTTATTGAACTTATCAAAGATAAATAATCTTTGTGGAGTTCAAACATTAGTACAAGAGTTTTTCAATTATGTAATCAAGGGTTCAGCGCATCATCGTTATCGTTGGATTTTTTGGTTCACTTTGTTGGGTTTAAGTCCAACCCGAATTTTATTGGCGTTTTTAGGTTCCGCATCAATTTCGTTGTGGGTTTCATAGTCACCGTTACTATGGGGTTCGAATCAGTGATACCAACTGATGCGAACCCCATAACAACAGTGACTATGAAACTCACAACAAGATTGATGCGGAACCCAAGAACGCCAATAAAATTCATGTTGGACTTAAAAATAGGTTCGGTACGGTTATCTTCAGAATCGAACTGAATCGTACCGTGCCCAGGCCTAATTAAAGGTATATTTTACTATGTATAATTATCAGGCATAAGATTAAAATGAGTGTTGTTGGACTAGTCATACTATCTATTATCAATATCATCTAGGAAAATGCTACGTGTGCATTGTGGGGTTGATATTATTGTGTACATTTCATTGGAGTTCAAAAAGTTGTGGACAGGAAAGTGCATTATTTAAAATTGTTCAGTGATGTGTTATCATATGATACAATGTAGACAAAAATGTCAAAAATAATGTATATATAGTATGATTGATATCATCTAATATAGTTCACATGCAGGGGCGGATGTGGGGAGTAGCCGTACTGGGCTAAAGCCCAGTACAGCCTCAGCCCAGATAACAATTTTTTGGAAAAAAATTTATATCTCGGTCCAAATTTAAAAAGTCCACTATTTAACCTTTTCAATATTTAACCACTTTAGCCCAACTTAAATGGATCAACTTTTAATCCAATTTTTATAATTAGCCCACACACTGACACACCAATTTAACCCTTAAACCGATTCCATTCCAAACTCATGGTGAAATAAAAAATAATAAAAATTTAGCTCAACTCAAAAAATAATTTTAGCCCAACTAACTTCATTCTCAACCCAAGTCCAATGTTCAATTATTCAAATTTAGTTTCAAATTTAAAGAGTTCACTTATAATCAAATTAGTTTATTGTATAACAAATAATTTTTATTGATTAAAGTAAAATAAATGACTTATTTTAACAGATGCCACGTGTTTGACTAAGCTTAAAAGTTATTAAATTTTTTCTAACTTATTTTTTTTTTTCATATATTACTTATTTACACTTGTGAGATAAAATATTATTAATTTCGACCATGAAATGGACATTATTAGAAAAATAAGTAACATGCTCTATATTTACTTTTATTAGTTAAAATATATTTGTTCAAACTTTATCATGAGTGTTCAAAAATATATTTTGACCCACTTTATCATGAATTTCACGAGTTTAACCTTTTAAACTAAATTTCGTGTGATAAAAAACATCTTCTATAGTACATAAAAAATTTAAATTTCAGTCCATCTTAACATATCTTTCTGGCTCCGCCCCTGTTAAATCACATGAGAGTGAAAACATTACTATCTCGTGACCATTATTGTTGCTAAATAATATTATTAGAGTGAGATAGTACCCTAGATGGATGGCACCTCAAATGAGCCAATGGTAATTATTTATGACATGTTGAGGTGAAAGCCGCCAAGTAAGAATACTGCAGAGCGTAGAAAAAAAAAAGTGAATCGCCTGCTGCAAGTTGAGAAAAAGATAGTGCTCTGTCTCTGATTAGATGAGACATATATAGGCCCTTAGTTTCTCTCTCTATTTCTTCGATCTTCACTGTGTCTGTCAGACGGGCATCAACCCACAGAAATAACCGAAGTTTCCAGATATAACCATTCAACTATGCTACATAGACATGATTATTGATAGGATTAAAACTCAAGGCGCTGTTTGATTTGTACGTTGGAGAAAAGAATATATTTTGAATGATTGATTGATAGAGAATGTATAATTAAAAATTTAAATTTTTTTTGAATTTTTGTGTAATATTATTTTATTAAAAAATGTGCGATTGAAAAGAAGAAAAAAAAATAAAATTTAGAAAAACGAGAATGCAACACTGTCAAAGGTTCCCGTAAATAACCCTGTGCAAGCAGCATATATTCTATAACCATGACCTCATCTCATGTTCCCCTTCTCAACAACCAATTTCATTATGAACTTAGCCGACCTTTATTTGTAAAAAATAATTTTTTAAATAGTAATCTTTTGGAAAATTTATCATTAAAAGGTTTAAAAAAATTTATTTACGTACAAAATATTTTATTTTGTGAACGTATTTTTAAAAATGGGTACGTGAATTAAGAAATTTTAAGATAATGACATCCAAATATGAGGTTAGTACAATTTTCTATTTACACGTAGTATGATTTTTTTATTTAAATCACAATATTTTAAATTTGAATCGTGAAAGTAAGATACTTCGGATGAAAAGTGAGTTCACTCATCCTCTTTGTTTTCTCTCTCTTACCCTTTTAGTAATTGAGATATTCTGGCTTGAATGGTTCAGAGTTTGAAGTGTCGTGATTTGTATGAATGAGTCTACCACATTTGCGCATAGACCATCATAGTGTACAACATGTGTTCAATCCCAATAGGGTATTTTGATAATGAAGCAAATATAGTAAAATTAAATAGAGAAGCAAATATAGTAAAATTAAGATGTTTTTTTTTTTTTTTTTTTTTTTTTTTTGGTGGTTGGTTCATTATACACTAGAGATTTTCGAGTGCGAATGACGTCTGTGTCTAATTTTTCATATGAAAATAGTGTTCAGCATGGAATGGCAAAGAAAGGGGAGGTCTCCTTAATAGAAATTTCAGCTAGCTTGCTATCAGATCGTTCACAAGGTAGTGGAAGCAACTTGTCGAGTTCATGAAAATAGTCCATAATCTTATCCAAAATCAACTTTCAGGCTCGTTGGATCGGACAATGGTTCATTAACAACAAATTTACAAATAATTTTCAGAGAGAATACAATTAATCAAACGAAACTACATGATTCTGCAGATAGGGCTCAGTACTTGGGTAGCACTCGAGCAATAATTGTTGGGGGAAATGATAAAAGTGTACCTTACAAAATTTGGTCCCGCCATTTTTGAGCCAGTTTGACCACAAATTGTTCGATGCAACGATGATTTTTTGTTGGAGTGAATGAAACATATCACGTGAAAATCGAACAAGTTCATCAGTTTCCAGAGCTGTTTTGGATTTGATATTTTCATTTCTTCAAATTGAATTGTCCGACTCCATGCTTAAATGTACATTAATCTTAGGGTCCGTTTGATTGGACAAGTTTTTCTATGAAAGGTAGAAAATGTTTTCCTTCTTTTTACTATTAATCTGTTTGATTGCACTAATTTTCTAGGGAAAATATTTTCCAAATTTTTCAATGTACAAGTTGTTGATTCACAAAAGTTAGAAAACGTTTTTCCACTATATTGATGGGAAAATGTTTTCCAGTTTTTTTTTTTTTTTTTTTTTTTTTTTTTTTTTTGCAATTGTAACACATCAAATAAAAAAAACTATCCATTTAATTTACAATTTGAGTAAAAAACAAAGCCAAACGAACACAAAAAATTTCAAAAATTATTATTTTTATTTTATTTTTACTTTTTTGCAATCAGAACAAATTTTAATACAGACTGTAAAAAAATTTATCCAAAAAAGTAATAATTTGCATGAAAAAATAAAGTCAAACGAATTAGGTGAAAAATTATACCAATTAAACACCATTAATTACAATTCTCTGTAAAACAAATTCTAGGCAATTCAATTTCCTACAATTCATTTTCTTTCCATCCATTTTCCACCCTTACAATCAAACGGACCCTAGAGCAAAGAGAATAGTAAATTCCTCGCATTTTAAAACAAAATCATATAAAAATTGTTAAGTTGTGAAGTTGCTTTGTAGTGTTTGTATGTGAATCGACCTTCGCGGTAAAGTAACATGTGGAGTTTGGCAGAAGGTAGGAAGCTTTCTTCCGGGGGTGCAATTGTCGGAACCCCTTGACCAAAATTTCATTAAAAATAGTTTTAAAATTTCACACACTTTGTAATTTCGATTTTGTTTATAAAAGGGAGTCATTATTACAGTTTTGTATCATCATCAAAAAATAGAGGTTAGAGAAAATATACTGCACAATTTCTCATCTTTTTTTTTTGCCATAATGAATTATCGCATCGACGAACAAGAGTGTAATCTCGTAATAAGTTGAACGTCTAAGTCTTGTGTGTTATTTTACTGTGATTTTATTATTTTTTATGGTACAAAATTAAAGTTTATAATTCTCAACAAAATCAAGTTTAATTTAATAACTAGTTCCATTGAGTAAAGGTGGTACAAAATTGGCGATGCTCAACACATCACCGCTAGTTACTGAGGAACTATTACTACATGAATAACATAACATATTTTTGGAAATTTCCGATAACATATTAATAAACTATACTGATACTGGTAAACTATCGAACTTGATTTGAGACATCAGCAAAAGACCTTTGCCATTTTCAAAATCAAAAGTCTCTTAGCAGGGGCTCAAGAGAGAGGAGATCTATGTGGAGCTCCCTTTCTCCGGTTGCTCAAGGAGAGCATAATACCAGGGAGGAACCCGCCTTTTCCCTTCCTTTTCGCGACTTCTTTTTCCTTGAAGATTGCAGAATTGCCTATGCCATAACTAGTGTGCGACGACCCTGTATATTCTTCCAATATTGGGGCCTCTAAAAAGGAGTCGGGTGTTATTTGAGCGTCGTCTAAGGCATCAATGTGAAGTCCCTCGAGAGTGAAATCAGATTCATCAAACCTAAATAATATGTTTGACAAATCTTCCCCTTGACAAGTCATGTGATCCACCTGCATGCATTTCAATAATTTTAATTTATAAGATAATGCAAAAGAAAAATTGGCTCGATAAGAATTTATAATCGAGTCCCAATTGAGAACTCTACGAGTCCTGGTCGAGGGGCGAAATGGAAGTGAACTTGGACCTTGCATGAGAGAGAACAGAAGTTAAATGGCTCTTGAAGAATTCTGTCACATGTGAAACAAGTATTGCCAGAACCCTTGCAAGATCTAGATTGAGCTCTCTGATTCAAGAATATAACTTTTGCACTATTTATTGTGTAGGGCTGCATAAACAAATATCAACTTCTAATTAATCGTATTATAGATTTTATATAATGAAAAGATTTATGACTATGTCATGACATTACCTTCATCTTAACAAATTTAGGTACAATCATAACAAATTTAGGTCGAGTGGTACCTGAATGTAACAACAGTCGATGAGCTTTTCAAGATCGTCCAATCTGATAACATCGTGATAAACGTACCTCCTAACCTGTAAACCAGTGTGACAAGGTTAATGCTATATAAAGTTCTCACGTCTTTTTTTCATTTTTCAATTTAATTATTTGACAGAAATTGATGGATTTTGTGTGTAAATTGTCATATAAGAAATTCAAAATAGTAAAAATTCTATCCAAGGATATTAATTCTTGTAAAATGCAGATAATAAAACCTAATTAACCATCGAAGTGTGTTGACTCATGATTAATTCTATGTAGTTTTGCATTTCAAGTGTTATTAAATGTCATGCCAATAGAGCATACTATTAAAATTTATTGGACATATCATTTAGCTCCGTTTGAGCTTCATTAAATTTATAATATTTTTTTTTTTGATATACTATCCAATAAAATAATATTATACGTAAATTAAAAAAAAAAATCTTTATTTTTTAATTATATATTTTTTTAAAAACACTGTTTTAAAAATTTTATCATCAAATAATGGAGACCAAGATCTTAATTTTACTGAAATAAATTCATTTTTTATGCAAATCGGCGAGTTACAAATAAACTGAGCTTGGAGAGTGAACCATGAAACGATTGGTCAGTACTAATTCTGAACAAAGACAAAATAGAGCAGCAGCCTGCACCATTTGACGATTGGGTCAAACTGTGCTTGAAAGCTACTACTGAAGAACAACCCTTTACCGGCTAAGCCGTATTTATCATTCTTTAAAAATTTAAATTATTTACTACATGATAATTACCTATTATATGTTCATATAATAAAATATTTTACACATAAATTAATATTTTTTTTAATTACTTTTTAACTATACATTCTTTAAAAAAAAATAAAAAAAAATTATTCAATAACTCATTCTCAAATAAATTTTATCAAATGGACTCTAAAATTCATGACTATCGATTCTTCCAAAATTCGGATGTTCAACCAACAATCTAGCCACGATTTTCACTTAGTAGTCGAAATATAGAGTTAGGCTACACGTACCGCACGGGTTACCGCAAGGGTTACCGCACACACTCACATTGGGGGGGAAAATATTTTTTAAACAGGCGGGGTCCATCGCACCCCAAAATTCTGAGGGTACAGTAAAACTTGCGGTAAACCATTGATGTACAATAAGGTTAATTCCGAAATATATAAGAGTTTATGTTATTTTGAGTATTCTATCACCAATTATATACATTGCTTTATAAAAATATGTAAAAGAAATTCTATCTGAAAACAGAAATATTGAAAAATATGAAGAAGGCGATAGAGTGAACCTGGAGTAAAGGATGAGAAGAGGAATGAGAAGGCAGGCAGTGAGGGCAAAAGCTTCGGCAACAATTCAAGCAGAAAATGTTCTTTTCGTTCTTCCTGCGATTCTGGTGAATCCCGCACTGCTCGAAGAATTTCTCCTCCATTAGCCCTTTTAGCCATGCAGGCTTCATCTCAATTCCCAGAAAGCTTCCAAAGAAACCCAGCTGAGGCCTGTGTTCTGAGTATTTGTAGAGGAGAGAGTGGGTTTTAAAAGGCGGGAAGGCTGTGCCCAACTATGTGTACTTTGTTTTTTTGAGTAGCAGACAATTGCAACTAGATCATTGTGTACAGAAAACGTATCTTCTCTGACCAGTGGATTCAATCAACAACCCTAGAATTAGGATTGGAGTAATTATAATTACATTTAGGCTTTAACACATTTTGGTTCAAGTAAAAATTTGAATTAAAATTTAAGTTAAAGCAAAAAATTAATTTTATATTTAATGGAATTTACAACTTTTTAATTACACATTTCATCAATATTTATTAAAATTATCAAAAGTTAATTTTTATCTAAATCAAACAAGGGCTAATTATCAACATCTTTCTCTTTTTAAGGATTATTAAAGTTAATGGAGTCGAACTGAGTTGGCTCGTATAATTTTTAATGTGAGGTCTAAAAACATATCCTTATGTGAAATCAATCCTAACTACACCATGGCTAAGGGCTTTAGCAAATCTATTGTTAGAGATTAATTGTTTCAAACCAAAAATGGTTCGAGCTGCTAAATTGGCAGGTTCATGATTTGGGTCGATCATCATTGTAAAATTACTAATTCTCTGATAAAATTGTCGAGGAATTTTTAGATCAGAATATGCTAAATCAATTAATAACAAGCAACAAATCACTCTTATCAACTCTCTAAAATAAAAACTAACTCTCTCTCTCTCTCTCTCTTTTTGTCACGAATAACAAAGAAAAACTACCAATATACTCATGAATAACACATAAATTAATGAGTAAAAAAAATACAAATGGACAAATTATGCAAAATTATGTTACACATATGATGGGAGAATAAAAATTTTCTTTTGAGATAACTATTTTCATGAATTTTTAAATATAACATTATGAACAATTATTTACTTACTTATAAAGGCATAATTCATAAATAGTAAACTTTTCCAACATAATTTATTTTAAACCTATATGGAGTATATTGTACAAGTTATTCATATGTAAAAGTGCCATTAATCTTTTGTAAGCAAATCTGGGTGCCATTAATCTTTTGTAAGCAAATCTGGAAAATCTTATCTCAATGAGAAATGACATACAAAGAATCACTGGTGAATGAATTTATTTCTCAAAATATGAAGTCAAATACAATGCTACTATGACCTTTTAAATTGAAAAAAAAAAAAAAAAAAAAAAAAAAAAAAAACTCATTTAATTTTGTATAATTTTTTCTTTCTCCTACTATCTTTGAGCATATATGATAATTTTCTTTTAATCTCATGTACACTTTTTTCATTAAGTTTTCTAAATGATCATTGTGTCTAACTTTAGGTCGATGACTTTCAAGTTATACCCAACAAGCTTGATTATTCAAGTCATAAAAATTAAGAAGAAAGTATAAAATTTATCTTAACTTTAGGAAAGTTCAAATATTTTGAAGCTCATGGTAACTTTTCTATTAATGGAAAATATACTAGAGCTTAGGCCATTTAGTTAAAGATTATTCCATATTCAAAGTCAACCCACCACACAAATTATCGTCATTTCAAATCTCACACACGCAATTAAAATTCACTCGTAAGAGCTTAGAGCATGTTTGATAGGCTGCTAATTGCATGGAAAAAGGAAATCTAATTCAATTTTCTGGCCTAATCTGTGTTTGATTCCAAAATTTTTCTAAGCAAAGCAAACTCCCAGCCTCAATGTCATGCGCCCATTTTCTAGGTTTTTTGATAAAATCATTTTCCACCATTTTGGAGGGAAAAACAATTCCAGGTTTTGGCCCTTTTTTTTGGTAATAGAAATAAATTTTAGACTCAATTGTAAAAAAAAAATTATCCCTTTAATCGACAATTTTCATGAAAAATAAAATCAAACGAATGGTATTCGGTATCACTTTTTAATTATTATTATTTTTTAAAAAATTTGGCAATTAGAACAATTTCTAAACTCAATGATAGTAAAATTTATCACTTTAATTGACAACTTTCTTGAAAAATAAAGTCAAACGGATACCAAAAGTATTACATTTTTTACTTGAAAAATTATACCAATTAAACACAATTCTCAGTAAAACACATTTTAGACAATTCAATTCTCTGTAATTCGTTTTTTTTTCACACTCAAATTCCATTCTTCCTATCAAACGGACCCTGAATGTGTGTAGAGCAAATGATACATGTAATAACGTATGCCAAGTACTCAAAATAAGTTCTAAATAAATTTATTAATAAATTTATTCACTGTTCATCAAATCTACAAGTACTTGATCTCAAAATAATATGTCCAGTCACTCTAAAATCATTAAAAATCCTTTTTCTTTTTTTTCTTTTTTTTTTCATATTTTTCGAAAAAATGCAAAACAAATGAAAAAAAGAAATAAAAAAATATAGAGTGCATGCTTGAATATGTAAAATCTCTGAACAATCCAAATGCATGAACCTAAAATACCTACTCAATGAGGCAAACGTACGTTCTTACCATGAAAAAGGGACACGAGTAATACCACAATTAATATTTTCACTTTGACATGTGAAAGCACCCTTTTTGACATAAATCTTCTTAGAAAAAGATGTAATCTTAGTCAATTGAGTCATCAATCTAGTCAAGTAACTCACTTAATTAATCAAGAATCTAATATTAGTTAGATTTTGTTTGTTGTTCCTAATCTAGGGCTTATGACAATTAGGTCTTATGTGATCTAACTCACCACAATTGTGACAAGTGTGAATGAATTTAGAAGCAATCCTAAGTTTCAAATTTTGAACCTTAGGTGGAGGAAATCTATTTCGTACAGATGATTTCGGTCGTTGGATGCCTACATTTTTGGTCTTGTTCTTACTCAAGATCTTGCTATACTTAGATTTTATGTGTCGTAACTTACCATAATGGTGACACACGAGGATGAACCTAGGAGCAACTCTAGGTTTTAAGTTTTGAACCTTAGGCTTGAAAAATGCTAGTACAAACTTATTCTTAGAAGAGGAAGCAGTATGAGAATTTATTTTATTAAAACCTAAACCTCCTCTATTCCAAGCTAGTTTTTGCAATACTAATATGTTGTCAAGCTTCTTAGAACCACTAGATAAATATTGAAGTTGGTTATTTGATTTTTCAAGATCACTCATAATAGTTTTAACCTTAATTTCTAAGGACTCATTTTCAACCCCTAATTCATTCAATCATTTAGTAGACTCCTCAAGTTTGACTACAAGATTCTCTTTTTCTAATTCAAGTGTATCCAGTCTCTTAAAGACTGACCTATTAACCTTATGTAACTTGAGATTGTCTTCATATAGTTGGTTATAAGCCTCATGAATATCCATTCCATTCTTAGATCCTTCATTAAAAAGTGATTGATTCATCTACACAATATTGGTTCACAAATCACAATTAAATTCTGATACCACTTATAAAATTACTAATGCTCTAATAGTACTCATTGGGAGAATTTTTAGACCCAAATACTTGAAATTAATTAATAACAAGCAACAAGTCACTTTTATGATCTCTAGATGATTAAGTTAATTAATCCATTTAATCCTAAGTTTAAAAAATTACATAGATGTTAGATCAAAAGCAATAGAGTAAATAACACTAGATATGATTATGAAGGAAAACTATTTCTCAGGATAAAAAATCTTTGGACAAACTTGCCAATAAAATCTACTAGAAAAGTTAACTTACAATTAATCCAGATATAACTAAACTTCGGCTGACTCTGACCATATAACTTGTAATTTATCAAGAAACTTCTTTGATTGTTTGACACACACTTTGTATCAATTTTGGGTTACTTTTCTCTCTGCGTAGATCACCAAACACGAACTTGTTCCGGAATGCTAAAACTTCAAGCGTCTCTTCTCTAACTTTAGAACTCTGAAGCCTTATAGGTGAATGTAGGGTTTTTGGCGTTTAATCTAATGATCTTTTATGTTTTAATTTGTGGTTGAGACAAGATAATATTGGAATATAGATTTGATTTCTGAAGGATTTTTTTAAAAAAATTAAATTAAAGCTCAACCAATAATAAAATAATGTTTGGGATGAATTATGAATACTGATCAAGTGGTTGAATAATTCGACACACCTCTAGGAAGGATTAGGCTTGTGTATTTATAATATGAAGTGTTTGAGGTTGAATATGATTGAAAAATATGTTAAAATCGAGAACAAAATTTTGCCAGAAAAACCAACCGCTCGAGCACCTTTCTCGCTGCCAGCAAGCGGTCTTTGAGTAGCCATCAGTATTTTCATCATATCTTTCTTTCACGATATTAGAAAGAGTTTATTCAAAGTATGTTGGAAATCTAACTTTAAGGGCTACAATTATTCTAGAAATAGTAAATTTCAAAGTCAAATGTTTCCTATGTGAAAAATGCGTCGCAACTTGTGACTGAGAATGTGGAGCATGACTTATGCAACACTTTGAAACTCCTTTGACTTCTAATTGTATCTCATTGATTATATGTGATATTCTTGGACATCTTTGAGCTCTTTGACTCCCTCAAAACCTATTCTACCATTCTATTGACTTGTCGACTTTAATTACAATTCCATTACTTTAATGCTGTCTAAGGAATGGCCAATTACAAATAGAGACTTAACCATCATATTTTTTAAGACAATTGGAACCCGTCCGAACCATAGTTTTGGACGAGTCAATATAGCACAACCCACCTATTTTGACACATCTATACAGATACAATCTAAATTTGTTTGAAAAGTATGATATTGGTTTTTGATGAATAATTCTTAGATAAACAACTTAAGTTTAGAACGGTGCATGCTACCCGTGCATTAATAAAATAGATCATATTAGAATATTGAAATAAGATATATAATTGTTTCATTTGATTTTATTTAAGGACCAGTTGAAATAAATTAATTACACATTTTGCACATGTGCATCGATGGAAAATAGGGGCTATGGCCATCCATGTAAGATGATCCGACGTGCAAGACATCAAAATGGTTGGACGGAGTGATTTGAACTTGAAATTCAAACCTACAACTCCCATTAACCTCTTTTAACGCCCATATAACCTCCCATTCTTATCTGGAACAAAAAAGAACATATGGCAAGAATAGTGTAAAATTCGTATGAAAAAATATGCTAAAATTGGAAAGGTCCAAGAACCACTATTTTGACATGAAAACTCACATTTTTTGGCAATTAGAATATGAATAATAAACCCATTTCATCGTTATTGAGATTGGAACCATTAGAGTGCTGAAAATGGAGAATTCAAACATGGAATATTAAGGTGATTCAACCACAAAAGTTTTGAGAATTTTCATCTTTTCAAATAAGAATTCTTGAATTGAAATTATGTTCAAGCATACTGGAAATTTTTTCATTGGTATTTGAACCTTTTGAATTCCTTGGTATTTCATTTCATGTTTAAATGTGTCATTACACGATTCAATTAAATTATGAATCTTATTTGTCAAATAAAGAACCTTTGATATGATCCAGGATGCGGAAGTCACAAATGCAAGTTCAAATCGAGACCCGTTAATTATCGAAGAAGGGGCAATGGAGCGATCGAAAGCAAAACGAGTCAAAGAGGCATTGGGGATGCTCGTCAAAACCACTATTGATGAAACCATGTTTGGGACGCAAAATGGAGCAAGTTTCATGTTGGGGTCGAAGGTCGAAAAGACTTGGATCAACGTGATAAAACTTACCGAAGAAAATCTGGACTACCGGACGCACAAGGGCCCACCGGACGTCCGGTAGTCAAAACTTTGAAATTTCTGTCAGATCGGACGCAAGTTGCCCTATCGGACGTTCGATAAAATACTTATGTCCATCCTGACACATTTACCGGATGTCCGGAAGGGTCGTCCGGTACTACCTATTTTCACGCGATTTTATCCATTTTTACTATAATTCTAATTCTTTCCATATTTTGTAATATTTATTTTCTTATGCACTTTTTTACTAGGTTTAGGGCTCTAGTATAAATACTTAACTCTTTTATTACATTAAAAAATTTTGACATTGAATTAATTGAGAGACTTTTGCTTTCTTCTTTGTTCTTGCATTGAACAAAAAATCGAACTTCCAAAATCTAATTTTGTGGTGTTCAAACATCGGATTGTGGGTTCTTCATTGTGTAATCAAGGGGTTCAGCGCATCTTTGTTATCATTGATTTTTTTGGTTCACTTCGTTGGGTTCAAATCCAAAATCGGGTTATTCATTGGCATTCTTGGGTTCCACATCAATTTAGTTGTGGGTTTTGTAGTCACCGTTACTACGTGGTTCGCATCAGTTGGTATCAGAGTTTGGTTTCAAAATAATCAAATTTATATCTTTTATTATTTTTTAGTCATGTGTTTTTTTCTTCTTTCATTGTTCTTCGTGTTCTTGTCAAAATTGACACACCCGAAAGGGGGTCAAAATAAATTCCTTACTTTTCTAAAAATGTGTCGTTCAAGTAGTAAATGGTAAGTAAGGGTCATTCCCGCAGAGGATTGTTTTCAATTATGCCAATTACAACGAGAAAGTAAAATACGGAAAGCACGTAAATTGGGGGGGGGGGGTTTGGTTTGATTTAAACTAAAGAAAGCGATAAATGCATAAAGTAAAAGACTAAAATAAAAAGGAAACAAAGGAGTGGAAATGTGATCGAGGGATATTTTTTTCGCCACTAGAATGATTTTTCTTTCAATGTTCGCAAAGGATTTTCGTTCAAAAGATTAACAACAATTCGAGAATAATCACAAGCGCAATTACCTCCAACTCTCCTTAATTTTAGTTGAATAAGAAATGCTTCGTTACCCAACCCTAATCATCAAACAACCTAGGAAAAGCTTCGCTAGATTTAATTCAACGAAAGCATTAACACGAGAAAGTTTGAAACTAAGCGCAAACTCGCAAGCTCGGTTTACTAACTTAGGTATTAATCCACATATATTCAATTGAATAGTGATTACGTACTACCGTCAATCAAAATATATTTGCCACTAGGTTTTGGAATAAATAGCAATTACGGACTATAAATTCCAAAATAGCATATATTGTATCAACCCAATCATCTAGTTGACCCGCTAAATAATTAAGAATAACAATAATCACATTAAGCACAATGAATTAAACACATTAATCTCAAGAACACATTAAAGCACAAATCGATTAAAATATCATTCTAGGGTTAGAAAATAACCCTCAATCACATTAACATTTAGCTATCCATAATGTAATGATAAATAGCTAACAAAATAATACAATACATAAATAACAATGAAATTAGAGAAGAGAGATGGCTTATTGATGGGGAGAAGGATAGATAGGATCTTCAATGCAAGGTATCTTCTTCTCCTTCATCACATTTCCACCATTGTTGAAGAGGTAAGCTCCCAGATTTTTGGCTCATCTTTGGTCGGCTTCCTCCCTCTCCTCTCGCCCTAAAAATGGTCCCAAAAGGTAGTATTTATAGTAGGTTGAAGGTAGGAGGTGATTTGGGTTGAAAACGGGTCAAAAATGGGTCAAAATTTACGTTTTCGCGCTACCCGGGAAGGCTGGGCGCCGTGGCGCCCAGATCCGGCGCCGTGGCGCCCGGCATTCTGAAAAATCCTGTTTTATGGGCGCCGTGGCGCCTATTTCCGGCGCCGTGGCATGGGTCAATATGAAAATTTGTCCGATTTTTATGTTTTTGAGCGCAGTGGCGCCCATCTTCGACGCCATGGCGCATGGCTTGCTGAAACATTGATTTACACACAATTTTTCACCACTTTCAAGCCCCAATTCAATCACCATTTCTTCATGGTTTAGATCGCCAAATCTTGGAATATTTCGTCTTTAATTCTTTTGGCTCAATTCTTGCTCAAAATCCCTACTAATCTTCAATCAACTCAGGTTTTCACCTAAAGAACAAAAGTAACAAAATAAGTTAAAACTAACAACTATATAAGTTTAACGGTCTAAATGAGTGCGAAATCCGCACTTATCACACCCCCAAACTTAAATCTTTGTTAGTCCTCGAACAAAGCTATAAAAACAAACATGCAATCATACATATAAAAATCAAACAAAAATACTATATAATAACAAAAACATCAAGGTTGCATAGTATGCCGTTTTGCCTTAATTCTTACATATGCTAGTAACTTATGAAATGCACACAAGAATGCTACAAAAAACAATTTTAAACCTACACCATGTTTGACTCGTGTGTGTGTGTGTTGTCATTCCAATTCATCGCATTACACAGGTTGGTGGTGTTCCCGACCCTCAAAATGGTCAAATTTCCCTTTCTCGCTCGAGGGTTGCGCACTCCCCCAAACTTGATATTTTCACTCTAGCCCCAAGGTGTCGAAAACATAGGGTTGCTCTCAAATCACTCAATCTTTCCTTCTCAAGTTTGGTTGGATCGAACCGGTAGAATTTGATCATTTAGTCATGTATTAATTTACCATAAAACCTTGAGTGCTTAAACTACAAATATTCATTAGGCAATTAACGCACAATTCACCAATCATTCAATCAATAGCACAAAGGATATAGCATCCATTTTCTTTTGCTTCACTTTTTTTTCTTTTTCCAATGTAGGTAGTTCACGCTCCGGTCCCTAAGAGTAGCCTTCTTCATTGGTAGATCGTCTCCTACACATTGGAGATGCATAGGGCCAGATTACTCAACGCTGACTCACACTCCTTAAGGTGGGCAACTTTTTCCTACATAATTTTTTTTTCTTTTCGATTGGGATAAAAACATCTAACTTTCCATTTGAAGTTCATGAGCACTCCATAAAATCAATCTTTTGAACAAGGAAATAATACACTTCTAAACAATTTCTTTCACCGGCTCAATCACCCCCAAACTTATTCTCTCATAGGTAGTGATTCAAGAAATGTTAACAATATGGTCATCTAAGTTCACAACAACCTAAAGTGCCACCAACAAGTGCGTGTGATGAATTTTATGGCTCAAGTGCTCCATAAATGGTCAAACATGGAATAAGTGGATGAAAATAAACAACATATAACATTCATGTCCACATTCCATAAACTAAAGCAATGTAACAACTAAAAGCAAAGCCGGCAAGGCAATCCAACCAACAAATATAAATCATCACACAAAAATTTAATTTGTACATATCCCTTGAGAATAAAACATGAAAGTGTAAGGGCAAGGGGTTCAAGTACTCCCCTGAGTTGGTTGTGGAGTGTTGTGAGGTTTCTTGCAACTAACTCTGGTAGTGTTTTCCCTTCTTGCAACTCTTTATACTTCAAATGCTCGGGGAATAGTATGAATTGAAACATAGGAGCCTGCATCACCAAAGGTAAAAATTTCTCATTAGAAATTGGAGTTGTAAAACATGAGAGATTATACCTTGGTGAATTGCTTGGCAATGAATCAAGTGGTGTCACGGTTTCAACAAAACTCTCACAAATCGAGTTCTCTTCTCGTGTTGGTTCTTCAACATGATCTTCCATCTCAATTGGTACCTCATCTAAACTCCTCACTTCTTAGTGTCTCAACACTAACATTTTCGCTCGGTTCAAATTCTTGAGAAAGAAGTTTTTCTGATCTTTGGGCCTCAATTTTCTCCGCCATGCTAGCCAATTCACTCACTTGTGCTTCCAAATTCTTGATTGAAGTCATTGTCTCTTGTTGAAATATCTCTTGTTGAAATTGCATAGTCTCTTGTTGGATTTTCATATTGTTTGAGGCCAAAGACTTTACCATTTCTTCAAGGGACATATCCGAGCTTTGAGTTGGAGCTTGTTGATTGCTCGAAGCCAAGGACTCAACCATTTCCTCTAAAGACATACTAGCACTTGAAGTTTGAGTTTGTTGACTAGGTTGGAAGTATTGCCCTTGGTCTTGTTGAAATTGCATAGTCTCTTGTTGGATTTGCATTGTGTGTTGTTGCAATTGCACCGTGTTTGATGCCAAAGATATAACCATATCCTCAAGAGACATACTAGAAGCTTGAGGTTGATCTTGTTGATAGAATCCATGTGGATGATATTGTGCTTGTGGAGATGTGAAATAATTTTCTTCATAACCGAGACTAGGGTGATCACTAAATCCATAATTATACATGTAGGCATATGGATCATACCCTTGTCCCGGTTGCATTTGATAGTCCCCAATGACATCCGCTCGTTCAAAGGCGCTTTGTTGGCTATTCCTATGAGCCACTTGTTGTACAAGAGATGCAAGGTCGGCCAATTGACGATCAAGTTGAGAAGTTGCCTCCATCTCACAAACTTCAATAACCAATCTTTTCTCTTGCTCCTAGGTTGTGGTGTTCTTGATGTGTTCGTTTCGCTCAATCACAACCTACGTCACAAAGAAGAAACACAAAAATAAATGAAACATAAATAAAAAGAAAATATTACAATTAACAAAATTGAAAGAACAATCCCCGGCGACACGACGCCAAAATTGACACACCCGAAAGGGGGTCAAAATAAATTCCTTACTTTTCTAAAAATGTGTCGTTCAAGTAGTAAATGGTAAGTAAGGGTCATTCCCGCAGAGGATTGTTTTCAATTATGCCAATTACAACGAGAAAGTAAAATACGGAAAGCACGTAAATTGGGGGGGGGTTTGGTTTGATTTAAACTAAAGAAAGCGATAAATGCATAAAGTAAAAGACTAAAATAAAAAGGAAACAAAGGAGTGGAAATGTGATCGAGGGATATTTTTTTCGCCACTAGAATGATTTTTCTTTCAATGTTCGCAAAGGATTTTCGTTCAAAAGATTAACAACAATTCGAGAATAATCACAAGCGCAATTACCTCCAACTCTCCTTAATTTTAGTTGAATAAGAAATGCTTCGTTACCCAACCCTAATCATCAAACAACCTAGGAAAAGTTTCGCAAGATTTAATTCAACGAAAGCATTAACACGAGAAAGTCAAATTGAACTAAGCGCAAACTCGCAAGCTCGGTTTACTAACTTAGGTATTAATCCACATATATTCAATTGAATAGCGATTACGTACTACCGTCAATCAAAATATATTTGCCACTAGGTTTTGGAATAAATAGCAATTACGGACTATAAATTCCAAAATAGCATATATTGTATCAACCCAATCATCTAGTTGACCCGCTAAATAATTAAGAATAACAATAATCACATTAAGCACAATGAATTAAACACATTAATCTCAAGAACACATTAAAGCACAAATCGATTAAATTATCATTCTAGAGTTAGAAAATAACCCTCAATCACATTAACATTTAGCTATCCATAATGTAATGATAAATAGCTAACAAAATAATACAATACAAA
The DNA here is from genome assembly GCA_019395295.1 of Osmanthus fragrans. Lineage (NCBI taxonomy): Eukaryota > Viridiplantae > Streptophyta > Magnoliopsida > Lamiales > Oleaceae > Osmanthus > Osmanthus fragrans. The sequence goes on along the minus strand of CM033350.1, from coordinate 20,685,337 downwards.
TGCAAGGTATCTTCTTCTCCTTCATCACATTTCCACCATTGTTGAAGAGGTAAGCTCCCAGATTTTTGGCTCATCTTTGGTCGGCTTCCTCCCTCTCCTCTCGCCCTAAAAATGGTCCCAAAAGGTAGTATTTATAGTAGGTTGAAGGTAGGAGGTGATTTGGGTTGAAAACGGGTCAAAAATGGGTCAAAATTTACGTTTTCGCGCTACCCGGGAAGGCTGGGCGCCGTGGCGCCCGGCATTCTGAAAAATCCTGTTTTATGGGCGCCGTGGCGCCTATTTCCGGCGCCGTGGCGTGGGTCAATCTGAAAATTTGTCCGATTTTTATGTTTTTGAGCGCCGTGGCGCCCATCTTCGACGCCATGGCGCATGGCTTGCTGAAACATTGATTTACACACAATTTTTCACCACTTTCAAGCCCCAATTCAATCACCATTTCTTCATGGTTTAGATCGCCAAATATTGGAATATTTCGTCTTTAATTCTTTTGGCTCAATTCTTGCTCAAAATCCCTCCTAATCTTCAATCAACTCAGGTTTTCACCTAAAGAACAAAAGTAACAAAATAAGTTAAAACTAACAACTATATAAGTTTAACGGCCTAAATGAGTGCGAAATCCGCACTTATCATGTCCAGTAACAGTTTTTGAATCTTTGATCCAAAAAAATTTCAAAAGTTGGTTTTGGGCTATTTGAAGGTTCAAATTAAGTTTCGTTTGTTTTGCTAGTTTTCTTTTCGAATTCCCAATAGTAAAAAAAAAATCTGAAAAAATCTGAAGTATATATATATACTTCAATTTAATTCTTACATTTTCTTACTTCTTAAATTTTTCATTCAAAAATTTCAATTTCTATAATTCTCTTGAGTTATATTCCTTCTCATATTTGATTTTTGAATTCACGAGTTTGATCCGATAAGTTCTTTGTTGTCTTTGAAAGCATTTGGTGAAAGTATTGAGTGGTAAAAGGCATAGAGGAGATATGCTTGAACGATGGGGTAGAAATAATCATGGAGGTGAAGTTGATGGTAATTTGGGTAATGTAAAAATGACAATTCCACAATTTAAGGGTAGAAGTAATCCCAAGGCATATTTATATTTGGAGAAGAAGTTGGAGTTGATTTTTTATTGCCATAACTATTCGGAGGATAAAAAGGTGAAGGTTGTGGTGTTGGAATTCACTGATTACGCCATCACTTGATGGGATCAAGTGGTTACTTTACGGCGTCGAAACCGAGAGAGTCCTATCAATATTTGGGATGAATTAAAGATGGTGATGAGAACGGTTTGTACCTAGTCATTACTACAGGGAACTCCATCAGAAACTGCAGAGTTTGTATCAAGGGTTGAGGAGCATAGAACACTATCATAAAGAGATGGAGATTTTGATGATTAGGGCAAATGTAGAAGAAGAACGAGAAGCCACTATGGCTAGATTCTTGAATGGGTTACACAAGGAGATCGCTAATGCGGTGGAATTGCAGCATTATGTAGAGTTGGAAGACTTGTTGCATGTGACCATGAAGATTGAGAAACAGTTAAAAGGAAAGAGAACAAGTAGGCAACCATTGGGTACTTCGGGTTCTAACTCAAATTGGAAACCGATGTGGTATAACAAGAGAGATGGAGCTGATTCGAAAGGGAGAACTGAAGCATCAAAGGAAATGGATGAAAATACTAGCAGGACAGCACCAAAGGCAGAATCACAACCAACCAGAAATCGGGATATCCAGTGCTTTAGGTTTTTGAGGAAAATGACACATCTCTTCTCAGTGTCCAAACAAAGGACCATGATTTTGCGCAATGAAGAAGTGGTGACTGACAATGAGGATGAATTTGAAGGTATGCCAACGTTGGAAGAGGTTAGTGATCATGGAGACACAGTGTAATTTGATGTTGTTGGGGAGTTGCTGGTCACAATAAGAGCTTTTAACACTCAATTCAAGGTAGATGATACGGAGCAACAGCGGGAGAACATATTCCATACATGATGCCACATCCACGATAAGGTATGTAACATGATAATTGATGAAGGTAGTTGTACAAATATAGTTAGCACAACCTTAGTTGTGAAATTGAGATTGATATTACTTAAACACCCTAGGCCTTATAAATTACAATGGTTAAATGATAGTGGAGAAGTTATGGTGAATAAACAAGTAATGATTGCTTTCTCGATTGGGGTTATAGTGATAAGGTTGTATGCGATGTGGTGCCTATGGAAGCGGGTCACATCTCGTTGGGAAGACCATGACAGTATGATAGGAAAGTTACCCATGATGGGAATAGGAACCGGTGGTCTATTACTCTTACGCCATTAACACCGGCACAAGTTTATGAAGACCAAATTAGATTGAGAAATGAGGAAGAGAGTTTGGAGAAAGGAGAGAAAACAATGAGCTAGTGAGTAAGAGAGAAAATGATGAGGTGGCCGAGAGTGGGGGAGAAGAGAGAGAGCCACATGAGAGGAGAGAAAAAGAGCCAATTGAGAGGAGAGAAAAGCCGAAAGCAAACTTCTTTGCTAGTGGGAGTGAATTGAAAAAGGCTATAGTTGATAAATTGTTGGTATACAAGGAGCCACTCCTCAACTTTGAGGAATCTAACACACCTCTCCTAGTTTGGTTGAGTCTTTGTTGCAGGAATTCGAAAACGTGTTTTTGGAGAGACGTACCAAGTAGATTACCACCAATTCGAGGCATCGAACACCAAATTGACTTTATACCTGGAGTTGTCCTTCCAAACCGACCAACTTATCGAAGCAATCCCAAGCAGACAAAGGAGCTTCAAAAGCAAGTGGGGGAGTTATTGAGCAAATGTTATGTGAGGGAGAGTATGAGCCCATGTGTTGTACCTGTCCTATTAGTACTGAAGAAGGATGAGACATGGAGGATGTGTGTGGACTGCAGGGCTATCAACAACATAACAGTAAAATATCATCACCCCATACCTATGTTAAATGATATGCTTGATGAATTGCATGATGCTTGTATTTTTAGTAAGATTGATCTTAAAAGTGGGTACCATCAAATTCGTATGCGGGAGCGTGATGAATGGAAAACAACGTTTAAAACTAAATATGGATTGTATGAGTGGTTGGTTATGTTGTTTGGTCTCACTAATGCACCGAGCATTTTTATGCGATTGATGAATCATGTTTTGCGTGCTCTTATAGGAAAATTTGTTGTAATCTATTTTGATGATATCTTAATCTATAGAAAAACCTTAGATGAGTATTTGAAACATTTGAATTGTGTGCTTGTGGTGCTTAGGAAATAACAGTTGTATACTAATTTCAAGAAATGTACATTTTGCATGAAAAAACTTATCTTTCTAGGATTTGTGGTTGGTGTTATTGGGATAGAAGTGAATGAAGAGAAAATTAAGGATATTAAGGATTGGCCAACACCTAAGAACATAACTGAAGTTAGGAGTTTTCATGGATTGACTAGTTTTTATAGGCGATTTGTAAAGAATTTTAGCACAATTACTACACCACTAACTGAAATTGTTAAGTAGAGCGTAGGTTTTCATTGGGGGTGATGCACAAAAACATGCATTTAATACTATTAATGCTAGATTGTGTAAAGCACCTGTTTTGGCATTACCTAATTTTGACAAAACCTTTGAGATTGAGTGTGATGCATCAAGAATAAGTATTGGAACAGTGTTGACGCAGGACCGCAAGCCCATAGCTTACTTCAGTGAAAATCTGAGTGGAGCTACTTTGAACTATCCTATATATGACAAGGAGTTGTACGCGCTTGTTCAGGCTTTGGAAACTTGACAGCACTACTTGTGGCCTAAGAAGTTCGTGATACACACCGATCACGAGTCGTTGAAGTACTTACGGGGTCAAGATAAGTTGAACAAAAGGTACACAAGGTGGATGGAATTTATAGAGTCATTTCCCTATGTCATCCGATATAAACAAGGTAAGGAAAATGTGGTTGTAGATGCGTTTTCAAGAAGGTACGTACTTCTAAATTCCTTACATGCACGATTACTTGGCTTTAAACACATTAAGAGCATGTATGTGAGTGATCATGATTTCTCTGACATTTATGAAGCATGCAATAAGGAGGCTATTGATAAATTTTATAAACATGGAGATTATTTGTTTAGGAAAAATAAGTTGTGTACTCCTAATTGTTTTATACGTGAATTGTTGATAAGGGAAACACACAGTAGGGGTCTAATGAGTCATTTTGGGGTACAAAAAACTTTAGATATGTTAGGGGAACATTTTTACTGGCCTAAAATGAGTAGTGGTTTGAGAACAAATTTGTGGAAAATGCATAACTTGTAAAAAGGCCAAGTCTAAGGTTTTACTTCATGGTTTGTATACTCCTTTACCCGTACCTAGTAAACATTGAGTGGATATTTCAATAGATTTCGTGTTGGGTTTACCTATGACAAAAAGGGCTCGAAATTCAATATTTGTTGTGGTGGATATGTTTAGTAAAATGACACACTTTATACCATGTCACAAAATCGATGATATCACCAATATTGCAGATTTGTTCTTTAAGGAGATAATACGTTTGCATGGGTCCTTAAAAGTAGTGTCAGATTGGGATGTTAAGTTTTTAAGTCATTTTTTACGTGTTCTGTGGAATAAGTTAGGCACTAAATTGTTATTTTCTACGACTTGCCACCAACAGACTGATGGACAAACTGAAGTAGTCAATAGAATCATGACTCAATTGTTTCGTACGGTGATAAATAAGAACTTGAAGAGTTGGGATGAGTGTTTACCATTTATTGAATTTGCTTATAATAGAGCCGTACACTCTACTATTTCATTTTCACCGTTTGAAATTGTTTATGGGTTTAATCCACTAACACCTTTGGATTTGTTACAGTTGCCTGTAAATGAACAAGATAGTTTGGATGGTAAAAGGAAAACTGAATTGGTCAAGTCACTGCACGAGATGGTCAAGATGCAAATTGAAGATAAGAGTAAGCTCGTTAAACAGAAAGGGAACAAAGAGAGAAGACGCGTGACATTTGAACCAGGAGATTGGATCTGGGTGCATATCAGAAATGAGCGTTTTTCAGAGCAGAGGAAATCTAAGTTGCAGTCGCGTGGAGATAGTCCATTCCAAGTCATCAAGAAGATCAATGACAATGCATACAAAGTAGATCTCCCATGTGAGTATAATGTTTCAGCTACATTTAATGTTGCTGATCTCTTTGTTTGATGCAGATATAGATTCGAGGACAAATCCTTTTGAAGAGGGAGGGGATGATATGATCCAGGATGCAGGAGTCACGAATGCAAGTTCAAACCGAGACCCGTTGATTATCGAAGAAGGGACAATGATGCGATTGAGAGTAAAACTGAGTCAAAGAGGCGTTGGTGATGTTCGATAAAGCCACTATTGATAAAACCATGTCCGGGACGTAAAATAAAGCAAGTTTCATGTTGGGGTTGAAGGTCGAAAAGATTTGGATCAACGTGATAAAGCTGGCCAAAGAAAATCTGGCCAACCGAACGCATAAGGGCCTATCGGACGAGCCCTACGAGCATCCAGTAGTCAAAGTTTTGAAATCTCTGCCAAATCGAACGCGAGATGTCCTACCGAATGTCTGGTAGAATACTTCTATCCATCCGAACGCACTTCTGGACGTCCGGATGGTCGTCCGGTATGACCTTTTTCACACGATTTTATTCATTTTTTACTAGAATTCTAATTTTTTTTCCATATTTTTCCATATTTATTTCCCTATACACGTTTTTACTAGGTTTAGGGCTCTAATATAAATATTTAACTCTTTTGTTACATTAAAAACTTTTGACATTGAATTAATTGAGAGGCTTTTGCTTTCTTCCTTGTTCTTGCATTGAACAACAAATCGAACTTCCAAAATCTAATTCTTGTGGTGTTCAAATATCGGATCATGAATTTTTCATTGTGTAATCAAGGGGTTCAATGCATCTTTGTTATCGTTGAATTTTTTGATTCATTTCGTCGGGTTCAAATCCAAAATCCAGGTTATTTATTGGTGTTCTTGGGTTCCTCATCAATTTAGTTGTGAATTTCGTAATCACCGTTATATGGGGTTCGCATCAACCTTATTTGATCTTTAATGACATCTTTTGATATACATGTGTAAAATTAACTAAATTCTAGAATTATAAGTATGATATGCCATAAATTTCACTTGCAAAATTTCATCAATTTTTTTTATTGCATTTGGGAGAAAATTGAAATTCTAGTTGATTTTGCAAAAAATTAATGAATTTACTGCTTTCTTTAAGTTGATTATCATGTAGTAACATCGATAAGTTTAAAAAGGTATTTAAATAAGCTTTGCAATCATAAAAAGAACTCTAAATTTAGAGTTAAAATAAAGAAGTAATGAAGATTTGAAATTTTGATCGAAATTTGAAAAATCTTGAAAGTTCGAAGAAGATGAGAACAAATTTTTTTGCACCTCACTTTCCATTCAATGTGTTGTTGTCCCAAATACTATGTTATTGACGAAATTTCAATTTTCGAAAATATAAATTAACTCAAAACGTCGAAATTAGGGGACTAAGAAAAGAAAATCACGAAAAAAAAAATAAAAAAAAAATCAAGAAGTGCTTGCGCTGCAGGTGAAAATTGGGGCGCATCACGCAAGAAAATAAAAATAAAAATTATATATATCTACACAATTGATCCATGCGTGAGGTTAAATTATTTATTATGTATCTATAGCTTAATTTACATTTTATAAATACATAAAAATTATTTCCAGCTTAATTAACAACTGAAAATTTTACATTAAATCTAAGTTATTTATTTAGGAATTCTATTACCTAGTGGGAGGTAATTTTTCAAAATGCTCAATTTTTTTTGAAAAATAATAGTTAGATTTAGATTAATTTAATTAGTATAAATTAGTGAAATCCTAGCTTCTAATTTAATAATTAGTTACTACATTAATTTAGATTGAAGATAGATTTAGGATAAGAATTGATAGTAAATACGTAGTCTATGTAGGATGATGATATTTGAATTTAAACATTTACTTTACTACTTATCAAGATTCATACACTATTCGAATCACACCTCTAAGTTTTTTGCACCATTATCAGGGATTAATTTATTTACTTTAATTTTTATAGTTAATTCTAGCATTATTATATTCCCCCCCCCCCCCCCCCCCCATTGATCTACTTATTTCTATAGGTTTAATTGAGAAGAAATAAAAGGAAGCAAAAGCACAACACCAAAGTGATGAAGACATGCTGATGTGGGATTTCTTCGCCACATCACACTTTAAAATGGAAGTCAATGAGTGTGACTTGTCATTCAGAGTACTATGGAGACTACCAGGTTATTATGTACTAGATTTGAACGAAGTTGATGAAAATAATTTGTCACTAAAATTACTATCAGCAATATCAGAGCTACCAAGTACAAGTTAAAACGGAAAAAATCTCCACAAAATGATCGGTATGTCAAAACTGATGAAGATGGCATACCTTTGTGGGAATAAAATTTCTTTGCAATGCAAAGATATAAAAGGTTGGCAGCCCAAATAAATCAATAAATGAATACAAGTCATTCTACTTAGAAAAGGGGCAATATTGAAGTTTGGAGGAAACTGTAAAAACTTAACCAAACTAAGTAGGACATTCAAAGTCATATTCAAAGTGTTGGAAGTATTTGTGCAAAACTCTAGCTTTAGACTATAAACCAATAACATAATGAGAAGTGTTGTGAAGTATTTGTGCAAAACTCTAGCTTTAGACTATAAACCAATAACATAATGAGAAGTAACTCATTGTTCTAATATTTTTCCTGAAAAATAAAAAAATATTTGAAACGAGAAAACAAAATGGAAAAAAAAAAACATTTTTTTTTATTAATTTAGATTTAACTTCAAATCTTCAAAATTCAGGCTATATATTTGAAATTCAAATTCACACAATCACTAACTTATTTCATCGGCAATATATTCATTATTCAAGGTTTTAAAATAAAAAAGATTTCATGTTTCACTAAAATAAATATTATTACTTATAATAATGAGTTCTCTCTCCCTCTCTCTCTCTTCTGTATTTTTTTTATGTTAAATTTAGATAGATTTGATGTATTTGTATTATACTTTTATTGGGATTTTATTTCTTATTATTGTTAATGTTGTTTGTAATCTTAATTGTAGGAAAAGTTAATACAAAGAACGATAGATCCTTAAAGGAGGAGAAAGAAAAATCAAAGGATTCTACAAGATTCAAGGTCAATTCCATCGTCCAACACTTATTAGGCAAGTTTAAAAGTCATCTCTTATTTAACTTCGCTATTTTGGGCTTTATATATCGAGAAAATGTAAGAAGTAAATATGTTTATATTGGGTATGCGACCAAAGTTCTACATCGAATAAAAATGGGGAGGATCATGGGTTCATAAGTGTGCAAAAATATATTTCCATTGGTATGAGGCCTTTTGGGTAAGTTCAAAAGCAAAGCCATGAGAGTCTAGACCCAAAGTGGACAATATCATACCAATGTGGAGATATGTGTGAACTCATGCTTATAACAAGTGGGATATGTAGTGTTACATATTCCTAACAGTGGTATCAGAGCCAAGTCCCAAAAATTGGCCATGTGGATGAATCGTTGGAATGTCGAACGAAGGTGGTGCCTCGGTTAGCTCACGATGGAATCCATTGATGAGCTCTATTGGACAGGCAGTGTGCTTCGGATGCTTTATGTAAGGCGTGTGCCCAAACACGGTGGAGAGGAGTTGATCTGGATAGAGCAAGCTCTTGGTGAGGAAGATGGACGGATAGATGATCGTTTGAGGGGAGGTTCGGTGGTCATTTGTTCGAGGGGAGGATTGTTGGGTATGCGACCAAAGTCCCACATCGGATAAAAATGGGGAGGATCATGGGTTTATAAGTGTGGAAATATATCTCCATTGGTATGAGGTCTTTTGGGTAAGTCCAAAAGTAAATTCATGAGGGTCTAGGCCCAAAATGAACAATATCATACTAATGTGGAGATATGTGTGAACCCATGTTTATAACAAATGGAATATGTAGTGTTACATATTCCTAACAGTGGTATCAGAGCCAAACCCCAAAAATTGGCCATGTGGATGAATCTTTAGAATGTCGAACGAAGGTGGTGCCTTGGTTAGCTCACGATGGGATCCGTTGATGAGTTCTATTGGACAGGCAGTGTGCTCCGGATGCTTCACGTAAGGTGTGTGCCCAAATGCGGCGGAGAGGAGTTGATCTGGATAGAGCAAACTCTTGGTGAGGAAGATGGACGGATAGATGATCGTTTGAGGGGAGGCTCGATGGTCCTTTGTTCGAGGGGAGGATTGTTGGGTATACGACCAAAGTCCCACATTGGATAAAAATGGGGAGGATCATGGGTTTATAAGTGTGGAAATATATCTCCATTGGTATGAGGCATTTTGGGTAAATCCAAAAGCAAAGTCATGAGAGTCTAGGCCCAAATTGTACAATATCATACCAATGTGGAGATATGTGTGAACCCATATTTATAACAAGTGGGATATGTAGTGTTACATATTCCTAACAGTTTATAAATCTAAATTTTCTTATAATTTAGTTTGCATGAATGATTTATTTGTGGTTAACCTATGTTTAATTTTTAATTAAAAAAAATGTATATAGAAGACTTCTATTGTATAGTGATATAACTTGGACTTAGCCCCGGTTTAATGGTCATTAATTGACAAAAATAAAGTTTTGAATAGTCAACGCTTTCGCTCATCATTTTTTACATGTTAGGCAAGGTAAGATTTAATTTTTGGAAAATTTTTAAATTTACGTTCAAAATATTTTATTGCTTGAATGTATAATTGAAAATGAGTATATAGAGAAAATCGTTTTGAAAAAGAAAAAAGAAAAAAATGTGAAACAGGAGCTTAGTAAATTTTAAATATAGATCGAGCCATTATTATTTCTTCAAAATATAAGGGACAATTGGGCCAATAATTAATGCAGATGTCATGAGTTGGGTCTTGCATTTATCTATGTGGACTGGGCAAGACAAACCTGAAAAAATCCATATATTGGGCATATCTACATATTTTCTAATGAAGATATCAATATTCTAAAATTCACTTTTCATGCAAGAAATTTTGCAGTTGTTATACTTATAGTAGTTGTCAACAATGCAATCCAATGTTATTGAGCATCTGCACAACAAATGTCGGTAGCAAGCTCGAATAGTGGAGATAATGAAAATTAACTTAATGCCTTTTTGAAGGAGTCGTTATTCTAGCGAAGTCTTATAACTAAAAACTAAATTGAGCCCAAAAGAATTATACTATTCCAATTTGTTTATTATTTCTATAATTCGTCGTGAAGAAAATGTATTTTGGGAGGAAAAAAGTATTATACACTTATCTCGTAATACAATTGAATTTTGTTGATGACAAAAAATTGACGTGACAAATTTATGTCAACTTAATATAATTTTGGTAAAGTAATTGCTAGAATTTATGAAAATAAAGGGCTAATTGTGTTGAAGGAAGTATTAGATGCAATGGAAAGAATACATTGAGGCCTTTTTTGGAGGGGATTATTTAGCCGAATTTATAAGCTTCTAATCAAGCAACTTGGCTGCCCAATATCATATCAGTGCTGATCCTAGAAGTTTGTACCACCGCCAGATTTAAGGTTTTTGATTGGTTGTTGAGATCAGCCAAATAAGTCATCATGGTGTCTAGATCGTAGTTGTGACTTAAATCATGAATACTCATCACCTAGGTAATCATTATTGATTTATGATTGGTTGAAAATGAGATGTTGACGTCATAGTTTCATTTGTCATTTTGGGAGCGCTTATCCAAGTGGCGGTGACATCATTTAAGAGCATGTGTTCAGGATTGTAATGATTATATTTTTGGATGACGACAGACAGGGATTGAGTTGACCCCCATCATGGGTCAAGCTGACTTGTTGATCTTTTAGTCCGTTCTTTTTGAAGTAACTATTGAATCTTCATAAGCTCTCCTTCTTAAATTAAGGGGGGCCGAGCTAGTTTTGTGAATTCGGACACAAACAAGCTTGAGTAGAAATACATTATAATAATAATAATAATAATAATAATAATAATTGGTGCCCTAATTGTGCACAATGATATAAATACATCAAGCCATCCTCATCAATGTCTAAATTTGTTTCTTATGTCAAAGATCTTCAAGCAATTGTCTTTCAAGATAGAACAAAATTTTAATTGTAAATGACTTAGCAGCCTCAAATGAATTGGAAAATTAAACTTTCTGATTTGTAAATTGAACTTTAAATAAAAAAATAAGAAACAAAGAATTTTGGAAAGTGTACAAATTGGATGATATTTGAAAACAAGAAAGCTCTATATATAGCCTATGCCAAGACTTTTCCAAAGGGTTGCAAGTGTTAGGCAAATGGCAGGATTCTAGAGGTGAAGAATTTAGAAGAAGAAAGTTGCAATGCTTCAAATGTACGGTCAGAATTAGTGTCAAATGTCAACGTTAAAACTTTTAAATTCAAACATGTCTGATAGACAATATTAAATCCATAAGAGGAAATAGATCCAATCATGCTAATATATTCAAAACTTCAAAAATAAGGTGTTAGAAAAAAGTAATATGCAAATTAGGTACCAATTAAAAAATCACAAAATAATTCCCACTTCCAACCCCACTCGCTCTCTTAACCCATCACCTCGACGACTCTCACCGTTACCACGGCCAATCACCACGATATTGTCACCACAATCATCTTCTTTAACGGCCATCTTCGACTTCTTGCTAAACAACATTACCATTGTTAGTCACCACCCTCAGACACTAGAAACACCCACTGCCTATTACGCTCTAGCTCTTCCCGAAACCCTCTAATTACTACCAATTTAGATTTGTTGGGTATTGACACTTAGTTGTCAAATAAATTAAGTTGTAAATTGTTCATCACCATAAAGATGATCACCCTGTAGAATGGATGAACCAGTATTTCTTCACATCAATGCACCATAACTTTCACATAAGTGGAAGAGCATTCGACTATTTCACATTCTCACAATTGGTATCAGAGCTTCTAATGATCTTAAGGGCCAAAAATGTTTCCAAAAATGCTGCAAACTCTGAGCAAAAAAATTGATTTTCAAAGGAGTCTCATTTCATGCTTCAGCAGCCCTCCATACCGGATTTTAAAAAGTGGTCTGAATGCATTGCTCCATGTCCTCCACTTGTAGTTTTAAACGGTGGCTGGAAGCATGTTGGATCAGCAGCAGCCCTTGGAACCTTGTAGTGACAGCCATCTTAAAAATGACTCAAGTACTCTTGGATAAAACCAGTTTAAAGGTACTGTGTTTCAAGTGGTACAAATAGTCATTGGAACCTTGGAGTGACAATCTGAAATATGGCTCAAGGACCCTTGGAAAAAGTTAGGTGAAAGCTCTCCCTTGTGGTTTTAAAAAGTAGCTGAAAGGACCTGTGTTTCAATGTTGCAAAATGCTGAAAAAATCATAGGCGTATCAGCAGCCTTATTGGTTAAATGGCTGATCGTTTTTTTTTAAAAAAAAAACTGATCCATTGTTGTTCTTGCAAATGATCTTGCAAGTATTGTTCAAAGTTGAAAAAAAAAAACCAGACAATGGGAGTTAAATGTTGAAGAAGAAGATGAAAATGGCTCAAAATCAGTGTTTAAATTGTTGAAATCCAATATGCAGCTGTAAATCCGGTATCTGTTGAAATCTGGTAAGTGTAAGCCATATACGGTATGTAAATTCCATATCCGGTATGCAAAATGTTGAAATTCGGTATACAAATATGCTGAAATCTGGTAAGACATCAAATGCTGAAATCCGGTATGCTACGAAAAATTTGTCCAAACTCAGTAAGTGCCAAGGAAGCTGAAATCCGGTATTTAAAAGCTGATATACGGTATGCTCTAAATTCGGTATTGATGAAATCTAGTAAGTTACCAAAAACGTTGAAATCTGGTAAGCCATGAATCCAGTATGCAAAACAAGTTGAAATCCGGTAAGCCACAGCCCAAATCCGGTATGCTGGCTATCTCAAATTTGGTATACATTGAAAATTGTTCAAATCCGGTATTGAAATGGCACTCTTCAGCAGTAGCAAATGGCTAGGAAAAAAATGAAGAAATTGAAGAACAACTCGATGAAGAATGGATCGAAAATTTGAAGACTTTGACACAACAAAAATTTGTTTTCCAAGCTAAGTGTCAAAGAGAAGTTTGTTGGGTATTGACACTTAGTTGTCAAACAAATGAAGTTGTAAATTGTGGTTTTAATATTGTAAGTCTAGTTAGATTAGAAACCAACTATGACATGAGATGAAAAGATTTAAATATTGGGTAACTAGTCCATGAATTAAGGGGAGTGCCATGTGTCTAAGTAGTAGGTTGGCTACCAAATTTTTCTATATATATGCTCTATTGTGGAGCTCGATGTACACATACAAGACAACCAAGAAAATCAATAGAAAATATACATTTGCAATCTATCACAATGTTCTCTCTCTCTCTCTCTCTCTCTCTCCTCTGATGGTTCAATACCTGCAGTGTATATATGTTTTTATGTTTTATTGTTATTTTTTTTATGTTTTAATGTTTATGTTTACTATCATCTTCCCCCTTATGAAACCACACTTTTTATTGAGTTGTTTAACTCCATTTTATTGAGCTTAGACTAGCTCCCTGCACTCCCTCGATTCCATTGTTTTTCACCATGAAGATGGTCATCTTATAAAATGGATGAACTAGTATTTCTTCACACCAATGCACCATAACTTCCGCACAAGTGGAAGAGCATTCGACTCTTCCACATTCTCACAAGATTCACTAAAATTTAAACTCACCAGTTTCGGTTCATGACCCTCTGCGATTGAGTGTAATTTAAAATTAATGAAACTTATGAAATGTAGGATTTCTCTAAAAACTTACCTTAGTCAAGAAATTACAGAAAATTACATGTTAGTGAAAAAAAATTACATACCCTATAACATATTTGAAGTCACACCTGACTTTCATTATACTTCTTAGTTTACCTGATTTTTGAAATTGATTCCTAAATATTTGTAGTAGTGAAATTAACCCATTCTAGAAAATATACCTTGCAGTAATATCAAATTTTTTTTTTTTTTTTTTTTTTTTTTTTTTTTTTTTGAAAAAATACATATATGATTCCAAACAATAACAAGCACTAAGAAAATAGTTCACCATTGATCGAGTCGACTTGGTGCAAATTTGGTAATATTCAAAATTTAGATTCCATTTTCAATTTCAATTTCAAATTCTAATCAGATCTAGTCTTTCAACATTGTTATAGGTATATCAAACTATCAAATTCACAACTCATTTGTTGAGATATATAAATTAGAACCTATAAATATATAGTATAATTTTGCATCAATGCCAATTTCGAATAATGGTGTGTTTGCTTTTCTATGATTATATCTTTCTAACTCGTTCAATGGAAGTCATATAGTTCTACTTTATAGTCGAAAGTAATATGCACGTATGGTGTGCCGATGGCAAAAAGAAGAAAGGCCTAAGAATAAAATCACAAAATATCGGGACGGATCCAGCAAAAATTTTAAGACAGACAAATACGGAAAAAAAAAAAAAAATTACGCATAAGAATTTGGTCTTTACTCGAGTACTTTTTTAATTATTATTTTTTTTAAAGGTGAATTGGGTTGGGGGAAGGGCTGTAGCACACCCAGTCCCCCCCTACTTCCACCAATGCAAGACATAAAGCAATTAAAGATACATCTGAGCCTAATAGGCTTGGACCTCAGCCATGACCGCACTTTAAAAGGCACGGTCCCATAAGGAGCTGGTCAAGCATTGCTTGATCATGATCGCACCTCTTGTAAAGTTGTGGGCTTAATTACCCCTTTTTTTATTATTTTTGAAAAACAAAAGCTCTTTTTGATATCCAAAGTTTCCCAACTTACTCTTCTTTGTCGAATGTAAAATCCTGGACCATCAGCCACCGGCCCCCTCAGTAAGACTGGCGAAAAATAAAGAGTAAACAACGCGGGTTTATGCCCAAGTCGACCAGGGTCCGTGCACCCTTTTTTATACTCCTGGCCCCAAAGGAGTTCTCCTCCAGATGATTATTAACAAAGTCAATTAAAGCTGCTCCAACCAAAAGTTAAAAAGTTATTTTACATCACTCAAGGCTGCTCCAATCAGGAATCGAATTCCCCCCGCCCCCAGAATTTAAGCAAGCCCCGCCCCATTCGCCCATCCTTTACCAACATTGGAGCTGTACCCATTGGGGGCATTGTGGGCTTAATTATTGCTGTTATGAGAAGTTGATAAGCTAAAAGATCTTCGCAGTATGGTTGTCGTGAGGGATGGAAGGTGGCAGGAAACCGCATGTGAGAGCAGAGCTCTTGACCAAAATTTCATTAAAGATGGTTAGAAATTTCATACTTTTCATTTCGATTTTGCAGTATTTTTTATATAAATATTGAGTCGTCATTAGAATTTAATTATTAATCATGAGAGAGAGAGAGAGAGAGAGAGAGAGAGAATATCCTATTTTTTCTTGTAATTTTTTTTTTTTATCCTTTATGAATTACTGTAGCGATGAAATATGATGTATTCTCACATTGAAACGAACTTCTATAAATTCTATGTGTTCTTATATTTCTATCTATTTCTACAATTTTATTATTCTTGTTAGTATAGAATTAGAATTTTTAATTCTCAACACTTCCAAGGTATGACCAACACCTAGTGAGGAGCAGGTCAAGCATTGCTCGACTAGAGGTCGTGCTTGTAAGACGGTTGAGCCATACTTGAACAGAGAAGGAATGTTTCCCTCTTGAGTGAACTCTGCTCGATTCCCTCTATTAATAAAAATCTCAAATTTCAGTGATTACCTATGACACCAGGTTCAAAGGCATCCTTTACAAGCTTTCAAAGATTGAATTCTAAAGTCAAACTCATTTTTAATAGTTCGAATTCAAACACTTACTATGTAAAGTGACTCAATGTTTCTATTGAACTTTAGCGGTAAAGTTCGGGAGGTGATTGCCACGTCTCTCCCAATGAGCTATACATGTCATATTATCGTTCAAATTCGTCTATAGAAAAAAGTCTCAATATTTCGAATATAGATGGCTTGAAGTGTTACTCCTTACAAATTATCTAATGTATTGATTATAAAGTTAATAGGATAATAATAAGATATAAGTGATAGTAACTGAACATAGTTTTGCAAATCTATCGTTATTATTACTAAGGGTAGGCGTGGGTTGAGTTGGATGGATTTTTTTTTTCCAACCCAAACCCAATCCAATATAATCGATTTGATCGAAAATCAACTCAACCCAACCCAATTATTGAATCAAACCCAACCCAACCCAAACTAAACCAATCTTGATCGATTTGGGTTGGGTTGAGTTGGTCGATTTGGACTTCAGCCATATTAAAGTTGGATCCGATTTATTTGTTAAATTTGGATAATTTTTTAGAGTTTGAAATCACTTGAAACCTTTCATTTTTTAAACACACACATATAAAGAATTCTTTCTAAAAATAATGTATAAATAAGTTTTAAATTTATGAAACATTTTCTTTTTTACAATTTTTTTGAATGAATTCATTTCATCATCATGTATTTTATTTTTACTTTATCGTCAAATAACATTGTATTTGTACATAATGTTCATGTGAATCGATCTATGTGAAGAAAATTGGCGTTTATATATTATAAGTCATTCTCTTATCTTTACTATTATGTCTATTTATTTAATTTTAGATATTAGTTTTTTAAATCATCGGGTTGGATTGGGTTTTAATTCATAACATGAAATCCAACCCAACCTCAAATTCAATTTTTCACCCCAATCCAATCCAATTAACTTAAAAAATAGACCCAAATCGATCGATTTGATTTGAGTTGATCGAATCGAATGGTTTAAATTAGATTTTGCCTTGCCCTAATTATTACTATATTGATTGACCTAGGATCCACATGCACATCTCAATAACAATTGTCGGGTTATTGCCAAGCATATTTGGTAAATAGTGATGTTTCACCTAAAGCAATTAATTATTGAAAATAAACAATGTTTGATTGCACGTGACTAGTGCACTAAAAACATCAACAATTATTGGAGGTGGGCTATCATTGGGGCAAAATCCTGGAACAGACGAAATGGAGCATACCCCAATTTGCAATAAAAAAATAAAAAAAAAAAAAAAATTTAAGGAATTAACTGGCTAAAATTTAAAGTTATTATAAATTGAGAGTTCCAACAATTTATAGTTTTAAAAATAGGAAAAACGTTACGAATTGCATGGAATGTGAATAAAAATAGAGTTTGACAACTTATAAACAAATATAAGTTTTGTCAAACATACACGAAATTGAGTCCCTCATAATTATTGAAAAGGCGTGGTTGGCATGATGCCCAACGGAAAATTGGGAAATGGGAACACTTCTATTTTTTTTTTTTTTAATTAGGCTAACTAATTCCGTGAAATCATTTCATATGTTGTTGACATTGAATATTGATTGAGACTAAGCGTGTCGTCAAAGATCTCGCATTCGCTCATCTCCAAGCATATGTTACCGACACATCCCAATACAATAGGTCTGCAATCGCGCACATTATCATAGGCGGGAAAAGAATATCTGCACTCAATTGTCATCGCAAGTAACATCACATCAACCACTTCTCATGTGACTCCATAAGTCACAACTATCGTTTACATGATTGCTGAGAGGGTCAGCATCAACTACTTTGGTCATGGGAGAACCCATGTTATGTAGTTATGCATTATGAATCCAAAGATCTCCTTAAAAAAGGAACCTAATGATCCTGCACCAAGTTACTCGACCTCGAAGGCTATGTCAATGAGGCATAGGGATGCTCAGCATCACCTTGGAAGATAGGCTATTGTTTTATAGAGCACTTAGGTATCATCCTTGCTTAATAGATTACCACATGGCTTGTTATATAGACAGTGAAATAATAGCAATTAAAATTTTTGAACCCAACTTATGACACGTCTCAAAATTTAAATAATGGAAATATCGAATTTCAGCTACCTTTTTCTTGATAAATCTAATGTTATTACAAGATTTTATCGATACTTGAAACGGAAGTTTGGCTCTGCAATCCATTTCAACTTTATATATTGCCTCTTCTCAATTATCTCTTGATATAATTAGATTTTTTTATTCTTTTACAATGCTGCACTTTTTTTTTTTTTTTTTTTTTTTGTAGAGATTTATAGTAAACTAAACAAGAACCTCATGTACAATTCAACATCAGCCACCTATGTATACTTAATTTGCCGTTAAAAAATTGAATGAAAAAATATCTTGCCCATAGATCATCACTCTGACATATATAATTTGAAAAAAGATATGTTGTTTTCAACTTGTTAATCCTTTTTTTTTTAAAAATTAGAAGATGATAGCACCTTTTTTTTTTTTTTTAACACCCAAACATTACATCTTAACATCTTCTCATTTACTGAAAAATGCGAATTGTTGTGTCGAGAAGGTAATCTATGAAGAACTAGAAAGGTCTCTCTCTCACTCTCTCCATCCGAGACTGATTAGTCAATATGTTAGTTCGCATTGGTTTATAACCATATATATAAAATGATGAATAGAAGGAAGGACAAACCAGTATTTATTTATCGAATTTGCTAAAGCAAGCACTCAGTATGTCAAAAATGACATGCAATTATATTACACTTTTAATCTTAATATTGTTGAGAAATGGTTTATTATTAGTGAAATGGGTCTACTTTGAGCCCAATTTTCAGTGGGACCCGTACCTTTATTTTAACAATAACTAACATTTTCACGTTCTACTTCGCGAGGTGATTAATGTGATATATTTATGTATCGAAAATAATTTAGAATTGAATGGAATATTTAATGTCAAAGTAACCCACTTAAAACTATGAACTAGTGAAGAATTTGATATATTGAAAATTGTCAAACATTTATCCCAGATAGGGAAGTTAAGAAACTTTGATGTGGTTTATATTATGTATGTTTGGGAATTGGGTTTGAGCTCCAAGAGGTACCAATAGTTTTTGGAAGGATTAGACTTATATCTTATTGGGTTTGGTCCTAAGCCAACACACACTTGCCGGTGTCCAACTCAAATCCGGTTCGTGTTCGGGTGAAGGTGTGGGTGTGGTGTGGGTGTGGGTGAGTCCTTGTACTATATTAACTTTTTCTTTTTGGACAAAATTTATGTAAATTTTTGGGTCAAATTGTAATTAATCAAATTCTTGGGTACTTAATGAAATTATTTTTTATTAGCTTATTTTCGGGTAATTTTTTGGTCTGGATAGTCTAAAAGGGTTTGAAGGATGTTTGAATGACCACGAACGAATCTATAAAAAGCCTGCCCCGTTGCTAAAATAATTACACAATTTTCATTGCAAATATTCTTTGCTTTGAATCTCATTCTCCCCATTGCTCTCGTTCTGATATTATTCTTGAAGTGAAAACACTTCATTGAGTTTGTTAAAACTCCTTGTAGATTGCTGTGTTGCTTCCGTAAGAAACGAAATTCGTTCTATCCTTGGGAGACGATTGCTGAATGCTTTTAGCACATTTGAAGGCAACAAATTCGATTTAAGGAAACATCGTGAAGTTGGTGAGCTCGAATTATTTTTTTAATCCTGTTGATCATATTGTCACACTGTACAAATTACGTTAAGATAATTCTGTCAGATTGTTCGAAGGAGAAACTTATACTCCAGAAGCACTGAATAATTTGTATGTATATCAGATGGATGTAAAAACTACTTTTTTGAATGTGAATTAGATGAAGAAATATATATGAAGCAACTTGAAGGATTTGTTATCTCAGGACAAGAAAAAAAATGGCATGAAAAATTTGACATAGTAATGATGTCAAATGGTTTCAAAATTAACAAGTATGCCAAATGTGTGTATGTCAAAAACGCTCAAAATGGATATATCATGGTATGTTTATACGTAGATGACATGCTAATTATGGGCAACAATGATACTATAATTCAAACTAGTGAAAGGATGTTAACTGATAAGTTTGAAATGAAGGATTTAGGTGTGACCGATGCTATGTTAGGAATCAAAATTTTTAGAAAATCCGATGGTCTCATTTTATCTCAATCACACTACATTGAGAATATTCTTAATAAATTCAAAAAATATAATATTATCCCTATGAAAACACGTATGGATGCTAGTATGCATCTTGTTTCCAATACTTGTGACAGTAAGTCTCAATTGGAATACTCTCATATTATTGGAAGTTTAATGTATGTCATGAACTTCTCTCGACATGATATTGCTTATTCAATTAGTAGGCTAAGTCAATATACGAGTAAATCCAAGCACTGAGCACTGGAAGTCAATTGTTAGAGTTTTAGAGTATTTAAAACATACCAAAAACTTTGGATTGCACTATTCGAGATATCCAACAGTACTTGAAAGATATTGTGATGAAAATTGGATATCAGATATTAAAGACTCCAAGTCAACAAGTGAATATGTTTTTACACTTGAGGGTGCTGCAGTGTCATGAAAATCATCAAAACAGACATGTTTAGCTAGATCAACGATGGAATCTGAATTCATTGCGTTAGAAAAAGGTAGGGAAGAAGCCGAATGGCTACGGAATTTTTTACAAGATGTTCCAAGTTGGATAAAACCTGTGTCTGCTATATGTATCCATTGCGATAGTCAATCAGCAATTGGTAGGGCATATAATGCTATGTATAACGGTAAATCTCGACATATACGTCGTAGACACAATACTGTTAGACAATTGCTCTCTACTCATATTATTTTTATAGACTATGTGAAATCAAAAGAGAATATTGCAGATTCATGGCATGCTGTCGTACGCACCCAAAAATAAATTCCTTAACTCCTAAAATTAATGTAGTAGTGAGAGTAAGGGTCGATCCCACGAAGAGTGTGTAATTTAACGTGTTGTGTTTTGCATGCAATTATGGGGGGTGTTTTGTGAGCAATTACTAGGATTGTAGAGAAATCAATTGAAAGCAATGTAATTTGGATTTATGAAAATAATTAGAAGACTAACCTTGATTTATGTCCACTACACCATTGAAATATCATAATTGATCATTGATCCACGAGAAAAATACTAATTCATATTCTAAGCATTGATCGTTGGTTGAAGATCCTATTTCTCCTTAATTATAATTAATCAAACCTCAAATAATTCAATTAATCCTAATCATCAAATAACCCTAAACAAGCATTAGGATTTAATTCGACAATTGCATTGGAAAATAGAGAAATCAATGAGCATAACAACATAATCATAGAAAATTATGTTTAATCATGCCAAACATTCTTCCTAAGGATTAACAATTTCTAACGTAGTAAATCGTCAATACTTAGTTGCTTCATAAATTAAATTCATCAAACAAATACGAATTTGAGAATTAATGTAGCAATAGATTGAAATAAACGAAAACTATCAAGATCTAACATTCATATATTCAACCATGAGAAATATGAGTATAAGAAAATTCAATACCAGAAAATATGAATTAAAAACCTGATAATAAATGGATCTCACAATTTCAATGATTACAAGGCTTCGTTTTCCTCGATCAAGACTTGAAAAGTTAGTTACACATGATGAAAAACTATTAAAAACTTAAAGAAGATGATGAATCCCCAAATTCTCGTGCTCTGGTCAAGTTTTTGGTCGAGCAAACGCGTTTAAAATCCTTTCATAGATGAATTGGTTGCTTTCCAAAAATAGGTAGATTTTTTCGGAATTATGCCTAAGTGGTCGCTTAGGCTTAACCTATGCGGTCGCTTAGGTTAGTCCGTTAGCGGCCTTGGAGCTTCGAGTGAGAGGGAAAGCGACCGCTTCCCCTGCAGTGCATAGCGACCGCTTAGTTATAACAACTATGCAGTTGTGATGTTTTGGTCCTCAACTTCTCGATTTCTTCACTTTTTCACTTCTTTACTTCTTTTCTCGACTTTCTTCATTCCAAAACTTTATTTCTTCATCCAATTGATCTTTGAAGCTTTCAATTCTTCATTTTGCCTTTCGAGTCAACTTTTCGATATTTGCGATTTGGTCCCAAACTTTTGTCTTCTTTCATTTTGGTCATTTTTTACTATTTTCTTCCAAATTACGTTTTATCCATTGATTTGGCACCTAAATCATAATATGGAACATGATGAGTGCATTTTGACATTAATTTAGCACACGAGCATAATAAATACGGGAGAAAATAATGTATTTTGCATTCCTACCAATTCGTTAACTAAAGGTTTGACGAGAGAGCAAGTAGAAAGTTCATCGAAAGGAATGGGGTTCAAATCGATAAAATAATCAAACCCATCCTAGTTGACTGAAGATCCCAAGATCTAGGTTTAATGGGACAACCGAATTGTGAAAAAAATTAGTATACACTGGGGAGATTTTTACTCCTATCTATTCCTATGATGAGCCAGTGCCTAACTGCAGCACAATAGGTTAAGTTATGCTTTTAATGATTTTTATATCTTGATTTGTTTAAGTGGAGTATAGTAGAATACTCTTTATGGAGATCACATAAGTGAGTGAGAAGGGGCCGCTTCTAAGAGAATTAGGTAAAGATAAATTCTCTAAAAAATACTCATGAACTAGGAGGTGTCCAAGGCTAAAATTGACATAAACGTGAGAACCAATTGTGTTCAAAGGGAACTGTGTGACTTCTATTGTCTAGGTTTACACAAACGGTTGATTGTTTAAAGCATCTTGCTACCAAATGGCTAAGTAAATCCAATAGATTTTACTAAGGAAAGTTCAAACTCTTTAGTCATTTATCCCAATGTAGCTTTTTTTTCAATTTTACTTCGAAAAAACATATCAGAAGTTTTTGTTTGGAAAAGGCAGATATTTCATTCATGTGGGGGATTGTTAAGAAATTGTTTATTATTAGTGAAATGGGTCAAATTTAAGCCCGAAATTTCAGTAGGACCCGTACCTTAATTTTAACAAAACCTAGCATATTCACGTTATACTCTGCGAGGTGTTTAATGTGATATATTTATTTATCGAAAATCATTTAGAATTGAATGAAATATTTAATGTCAAAGGAACCCACTTGAAACTATGAACTACTGAAGAATTTGATGTATTGAAAATTGCCAAACATTTATCCCACACAAGAAAGTTACGAAACTTAGGTGGGGTTTATATTTTGTTAGCTTGGAAATTAGGTTTGAGCCCTAAAGGGTACCAATAGTCTTTGAAAGGGGGAGCACGTGCCCAAGTCTGGTCCGATTCGTGTTCGGATGTGGGTCGGTCCTTGTACTATATTAACTTTTTGGACAAAATTTATTTGAATTTTTAGGCCAAATTGTAATTAATCAAATTCTTGGGTACTTAATGAAATTATTTTTGATTGGCTTATTTTCGGGTAGTTTTTTAGTCTGAATAGTTTATTAACCGACGTAACAGTTGTCTGTTAACCAACTTAACCAATATAGTACTAAACAGTGCCATATGTTCAAGTTTGGAGGTTGTTTTGAACGGTCTTGAAGGATGTTTGAATGGCTATGGACAAGTCTATATAAAAGTCTTCCTCGCTGCCAAAATAATTACACCATTTTCATTGCAAATATTCTTTACTTTGAATCTCATTCTCTCTCTCTCTCTCTCTCTCTCTCTCTCTCTCTCTCTCTCTCTCTCTGATATTATCCTTGAAGTGAAAACATTCCATTGAGTTCGTTGAAATTCCCGCAGATTATTGTGTTGCTTCCGTAGGAGACGAAATTTGTTTTATCCTGGGAAACGATTGCTGAACTCATTTAGCACATTTGAAGACAACAAATTCGTTTTAAGGAAATGTCATGAAGTCGATGGGCTCCAATTATTTTTCTAATCCTATTGATCATATTGTCAGGCTGTACAAATTACATCAAGGTAATTCCGTCAGATTGTTCGAATGATAAACTCATACTACAGAAACAACAAATATAGCCATGAACATAATGATCTATAGATTTACTATCTTCTACTTTTATTCTGAGTTACTGAGATTTCACATTTGATACTACGTAAGATTAAAAATTCAAATATGCAAAAGTAAAATTTTCTCTTTTTTCTCCATGTATGATTAGAGATGGAGTCAGGGAAGACAAAATAATTTTTCTGTTGGACTAATACGTACCTTAAAAATTTAAGGGACAATTTCAACAACAATCACAAACCTTTTCCGTTTTTTGTAAATTTTATCTCAACCTTCACTTTATACCAACAATGGTTTCAAACCTTTGGAAAATCCGTACTTGAAGGAAAAAATGACAAAAATTGTCAAAAAAAATCTGTTAGTTGACTTAAAAATTAAAAAATAGATTTTTTGACCAATTTAAATTAGGATAATTTTGTCACTTCACTATTTCCCCCTTTAAAATCCAAATGTGTCCGTTATACCTTTTCATTCCCATCTATTTCATGTTACGAGAGTAAACCATCATCTTCTACAATGGCTTTTGAAAAAAAAAACCCATGTTTCTGATGAAAATCCATAAGATTTTGGTTGTCATCTACGAGGCGCTCTTCTCATATCTGTGTACGATGAGTTTTTTTTTTTTTTTTTTTTTTTTTTTTTTTTTTTTTTTTAATTTCTAGTCATAATTAAGTTTGTTGACAAGTGGTTTATATGATTCCACCTTTAGTGAAAACCTCTATGTTTTTAGCATTTTCTTGAGTTAAAATTGCATAAAGTGCGATCGTTGTTGGCAATTGTTATTAGCTTATGTAGATTTTATGAATTAAGTAAAATTTACTTGGTGAAAAAAGGATTGCTAAGTTGTATTGTTTGGTTGTAGTTAGGGGTGGGCAAAAACCAAACCAACCCACGAAAATCGATTAATCCAAACCGAATCGACTGGTTTGGGTTGTTATTTTTCTTAAAATTCTATTGGGTTGGATTTTTTAATAGAAAATGGGTTGGGTTATGGGTTAATCCATCAAAACCGATAAAAACCAACCTAACCCAACCCAACCCAACCCAACCCAACCCTCTAAATAAAAAATTGAAAAAAAAATAAAAAATTAAAAAGTAGAAACCTCACGGCCCTAGTTTACAAAGTCTTTCATTTCCCTCATACTTCATCTTTTCTCTCTAGCCCTAAAGCTAAATGCCACCCTCTCTCATTCTCTCTCATTCAAGCTCGTCGACCGTCGCCAACTCTGTTTGCATCTAGGCTTGACGCTGATCACTGGCCTTTATTCATTTTGGTACTTTTAACTTTTAACTTTAAATTTTAAATTGATTATTCATTTATGTTTTACAAATGTGATGTCATAATGTGATAATTTGGGGCTTGGTTTCAAGCTTATTTTATCCTTCAAGCGAGATGATAATTTGTATAATATAAGCATTTTCCTTCATGCCTAATTACAAGTTTTTCTTCATGGCTAAAGCATTGTGGTTGATAGGTTTTTATTGTCGAGCATATTTTTATGATTTTTAATGTCTAAATTGACCAACCATGTTGGGTTGGGTTCACCCCTAGTTGTAGTTGAAGAGTTGGAATTGTCAAGGGATGACAAAGTAGGTCATGATATTTTTGTTGTTGATGTGGACACTGGCAAGCATTTGGAGAAAGTGGATGAAAAAGGTGAACCAGTATGTTAAAAAACATTGACAAAGAAATTGAGTAGAATGCATGATATGTTGTGAAGGTTTTTGATAAATTCCTAGCTCGCGAGAAAGCTCGTTAGTGGAAATTGTAAAATGTTTCAATTTTGAGGAAGGTGTCTCTAGGATAGATAACTATTCTTCTCCTTACACTTATAGGTAGTCCCCGACCAGTATAGTCAGGCTAAGTCGCTTGAGGGTGTTGACTTGTACGTTGTTGATGAAGTTGAGAGTGAAAGTGAAAATGATAAAACAAAATTAGACATTGAGTGTGGTCATTATAGGATAGCAGAAGCTGCATCACCAGTTGATGTAGACGAAACAAGAGCAACTTCTAGAGCTGCAACACAAATATACATGTTGCTGATGAACATTAGTGTTGGAAAATCATGCTCAAAAACTCATTTAAGGAGCTCTAACATTCTGATTATGTTTTATAATGAAGGAGGAGTGAATGAAGAACAAAATTTGGATTATAAACATAGCAAAAACTTTGCTGGTTATGCACCAGAACAGAGGAGACGAGAATGGCTTTAATGTCTACATTTTTATATATTTTGCTACACTACCTAATGGTAGAGATACATGGCTATATATAGCCAAATGTTAGGAGATTTTTACAGCTTTTCCCTCCTACATTTCCCTCCAATATTTTCCCTCCAATACTAGACCACACTTAAGTCTAAATTTCATCATTACAAGAGTTAGATATCAACTAAACTATGTAACTAAATATTCAACCTAAATATACTTGTGGTTGACAACTAAATTGTCACACCTACATTCAATACTCTCCCATGACAATTTGGTTGGAAATTTCAAAAAATTCCTTCAATGTATCAAACTATTCTGTTTAGTTCTTCATGCTTAGGCCGTTCTGTTTTTGGCGACTACAAGCTTCAAGTTCTTTGTTTTTATTTGATCCAACTCATGGTTGCAACTCTCTTTTAGTTGATCAACACTTTAGCCTTGAATCAACCTTACCCAAAGAACATTCCACTTGCATCTTCCCTCAGATTTGCTGCTATTTTTGTACATTATTTCAGACTTTGGCCAGGGCTGCTGCTGGTTTTTGGCTTGGCATGACAGTGAATTTCGACCAGATTTCTTACTGAATTTTTGGTCAAGTTGCTGCTGCTTCTTGCATTTCAGTTGCTGCTTCTGCTGTCGAATTTTTCTACCAGGTTTGGCTTTCATTTAGCCATTCCCTAACCACCTGAACTCGAAAATTTCCAGGGGCAGTTGCTGGTGGCTTGGCTGAGCTTACCAGGTTTCGAGCTCACCCGCTTCTCGCCTTGATTTGCTCCTTCTTCGCTAACTGGATTCACTCACCTTTTAGCCATTACCAACACTTATTACAAGACAGCTTCATCAGCCATTTCATTTTCTGACTTACTGGATATTGAGGTACCAGGTCTCGCATTTGTTCACTGGAATTTACCCTTCTTTTACCAGTGTCAGCTTCCCTCTTTTTTTTTAGCCATTTTACAGCACCTTTTTCTGGCATTTTTCATCGATTTTCTCATGGCCAAGAATCCTTGCCAACATACCAGATTTTTGCAGCACCCGATTTCACCATTTTTTCACAGCACATTTGCCTTCTTTTGCAGCCATTTTACAACATTTTTCAGGCCCCTTCCAGCAGCTTCATCATCGGCTTTTCTTCATCATTTTCAGCATACCCAGATCAGCATTTTAACAAACCAGGTTTGCATTCATTTCAGCACCTTTTTCTGCTGTTCTTTCTTATTGGTCTGCAGCTTACTGATTTTCGGCCCTTTCAACAGGAACTTCATCAGCATTTAAAAAAAGTATCAACTTTTGGTTTTCTCTTCATTTTTCAACCCCAGGTCCCCTTTTTAAAGATCCTTTGGGCTCTTTTTTTGGCACATTACAGCCCTTCAAGAATCAGCCTCTTCTTCCATTTTTCTGGCCCATTTCAGCTTCCTCATTTTCAGGTCCCTTAAGATCCTTTGAAACTCCGATACCACTGTTGGAAAATCATGCTCAAAAACTCATTTAAGGAGCTCTAACATTCTGATTATGTTTTATAATGAAGGAGGAGTGAATGAAGAACAAAATATGGATTATAAACATAGCAAAAACTCTGCTGGTTATGCACCAGAACAGAGGAGAAAAGAATGGCTTTAATGTCTACATTTTTATATATTTTGCTACACTACTTAATGGTAGAGATACATGGCTATATATAGCCAAATGTTAGGAGATTTTTACAGCTTTTCCCTCCTACATTTCCCTCCAATATTTTCCCTCCAATACTAGACCACACTTAAGTCTAAATTTCATCATTACAAGAGTTAGATATCAACTAAACTATGTAACTAAGTATTCAACCTAAATATACTTGTGGTTGACAACTAAATTGTCACACCTAAATTCAACAATTAGGCTGAATTATATGAGGCTCAAACTCATGTTGGAAAACTAAGTGGTGAAGAACATGTGGGGGAGCGAACTAAATGATGATTATATCAGTAAAAATCATGTTGGTGAAATACCTACAGATGAAGTTCATGCCAATGAAGTACTTATGGTTGAAAAAGATGTGCAGATAGAGGCTGAAACAACTGCAGAACAAGTGAAAATACAGGTGGATAATGTACCCTCTGCTGATGAAAGAAGTTTGCAGGTTGATGATGCATTTCCTGCTGATGAAGTAGCTCAGCAGATGGAGGATGCAATCCTTGTTGGTGAACCAAGTCAGTAGGTGGATGATGCACCCCTTACTGATAAATCAAGTCAGTAGGTGGAGGATAAACCATTTGCTGATGGAATAGAAGTGCGTGTTGGGACTGCAAACTAAATTGGGGATTTTGACTACAAAGAGGGTCTAATGGAAGAGTATAGTGATTCAGAAAATGAGCTAGAAGAAGATGTGCCTATAGATGATTATGATGAAGATACATTTTTCAAGTTAAGTAAGGATTTTGGTCTTGGTGATGAAAACGTGAGGACGGAACAAGAGGGTCATGCTACTAGTGAAGAACATGTTGCGATAGACTATGATGACTTTGATGATATTAGAAGCATACCAAGTGATAATGAAGAAGGAGGTTCTTCTACAAAAACCAATAATAAGTTTTGGTTTAATCCTGCAAGTGACATGGATGATCCAAAATTTGAGGTAGGTAATGAAATATTTCTTTCACCAATTACCATCTAATACTTTCAGTTTCCTGAAATATTATGATGATCAATTCATGCAAGCATGAAGTTTGACAACATAAAGACATTGAGGATTGCAGTTATACAATATTTAGTGAAAAATGTTAGGCAAGCAAGATATGTGAAGAACAAAGGAAAAATACTATGGGTAAATGTTAGGAAACTGTCCATGGGAGTTATATGCCTACAAATAACTAGACAAAAGTTTTGGGATTAACATATTCAGAAATGATTATACATGCACCATGGTTTGGCATAATAGAAGAGTTCATGTTGGTTACTTGGCAAAAGAATACATACGTTAGTTTATGTCTAATCCTAAAATGTCATTAAACAGTTTTGTGAAAACTGTTAAAGAAGATTTCATGTAGAAATATCGTAGCGTCAGTTTTATAGAACAAGAGCTCAGTGTGCAGAAGTTGTTAATAAAATTGTAGATAAACAATACGAGAACTTATGGGATTGTGGTGAGGAATTGAAGAGAACTAATCTTGGTAGTATAGTGCAAATTGAAGGTGAGGGACCGACATTTAAAAGACTGTACATATGTTTAGGGGCTTGTAAAGAAGGTTTTAGAGTTGGGCGCAGGCTTGTGATTAGGTTAGATGAGTATTTCTTAAAGAGTGTAGAAGGTGGACATTTGTTGACTATGTTGGTATTGAACAAGAGAACTGCATGTTTCCTGTAGCATGGGCCGTTGTAGATGCCGAGAACCAAACTTTTTGACAATGTTACATGGAACTTTTGATATTTGACATAGAGATGAATAACCTCAGGGCTTGAATGTTTATATCAGACAAACAGAACAATTTGGTGGACTCAATAAATCTTTTCTGTGAAGATGCTAAGCATAGGTGCTGTACAAGGCATTTGTAAAGTAACTTCATTTGTATAAGGGACTCACTCTCAAGGCCCTATTTTGGGCTACTACTAGGGCAAAAACTGTGCCAGAGTGGAAGAAGATGCATTCAAATGGTTTAATGAGAAACCAACCTCCCAATAAAGCATAACACATTTTCAGGAGTATTCAAGGTGTGACATTCTATTGAAAAAGAAGAAGGGTGAAGTAGATAACAAAGCTTCCATATCCTCAGCCAATAGTCACCGAAGTCCTACCATCTTTATGGTGAATTCATATTCATACTCTATTTTATTCAAAATATCCAAAATCTAAACATTTACAAAAAAAAAAAATGAAAATATATAAATACACAAATAAAAGTAGCAAAGGAGAAATGAGTTGTTGCTGTCGGAAAATTGGAAGAAGATGGCACTTCACCAAACTATATGATGCGAACCCCGTAGCAACGGTGATTACAAAACTCATAATTAAATTGATGCGGAACCCAAGAACGCCAATTAATAACCCGGTTTTGGATTTGAACTCAACGAAGTGAACCAAAAAATTCAATGATAACGAAGATGCGCTAAACCCCTTGATTACACAATAAAGAACTCACGATTCGATGTTTGAACGCCACAAGAATAGATCTTGACAAGTTCAATTTGTTGTTCAATAGAAAAACAAGGAAGAAAGCAAAGTTTTTCAATTAATTTAATGTCAAAAGTTCTTAATGTAACTAAAGAGTTAAGTATTTATATTAGACCCCTATTGCTAGTTAAAAACGTGCATAAAGAAATAAATATTTCAAAATATGGAAAAGAATTAGAATCCTAGTCAAAAGGAAAAATCGCGTAAAAACAGGTAGTATCGGACGACCTTTCCGGACGTCCGATTTGTGCCTCCAGGTGGACAGAAGTTCTCTGTCGGACATCCGGTAGAGTGCATCCGGTTGAGTGGTTCATGTCTGGTTTGGCAGAGATTTCATAACTTTGGCTACCAAACGTTTGGTGGGCGTGTCCAGTTGGCCCCTTTGCGTCCGGTTGGCCAAAACTTCCTTCAGCCAGCTTTATCACGTTGATCCAAGTCTTTTCGGCCTTCGACCCCAACATGAAACTTGCTCCATTTTGTGTCCCGAATATGGTTTCATCAATAGTAGCTTTGACGAGCATCCCCAATGCCTCTTTGACTCGTTTTACTCTCGATCGCGTCTTTGTCCCTTTTTCGATAATCAGCGGGTCTCGATTTGGACTTGCATTCGTGACTCCCGCATCTTGGATCATATCATCCCCTCCTTCTTCAAAATGATTCATCCTCGAATCTGTACCTACATCAAACAGAGAGAGATCAGCAACATTAAATGTAGCTAAAACATTACACCTGGGAGATCCACTTTGTATGCATTGTCATTGATCTTTTTGATGACTTGGAATGGACCATCTCCACGCGGCTGTAACTTAGACTTCTTCTGCTCCGAAAAACGCTCATTTTGAGATGTACCCAAACCTAATCTCCTGGTCCAAAGGTCACGTGCTTTCTACCCTTGTTTGCTTTCTGTGCAACAAGTTTACTATTTCCTTTAATTTGCATCTTAACCAATTCAGCCTTTCTTTAACCATCCAAGCTTCCCTGTTTATTTACGGGCAATGGTAACAAATCCAAAGGTATTAGTGGATTAAACCTATAAATAATTTCAAACGGTGAAAACGAAGTAGTAGAGAGTACAACTCTATTATAAGCAAATTTGATAAACACTCTTCCCAACTTTTCAAGTTCTTATTTATCACTGTACGTAGGGTTGGACATATCTCCCGAACCGAACTGAACTGAACCGGACCCGAACCGAACTGAACCGAGCGGTTCTTCGTAACTGAAATACCCAAACGGGTATCTGAATCGAGAACCGACGAGTTCGGGTCGATTCTCGGTTCTCTACCTAGAACCGAATAAGAACCAAATTTTTTTAAATTTTTAAATTTTTATATATGAGAAAGATTAAATTATTTTAACTTTTTCAAAATAAATTAGCTAAGATAGAGTTTGCATTGAAGATACTGAGTTCTATGAGAGTATTGAGACAGGTAATAAAATATATATTATATTTTTTCTAATTAAATCTTATTAGTTCAACAATTTTTAGTTTATTTATATTAGTTAATTGTGATTTTTCTAATTTTCTTTTAGAGTTTTTTAGTATCTAGTATGACAAGTCAAACAATTGATGGTTAAATCAACTAGTCGGTACGTACTACTATATTAGCAATATTTTATCTCTGTGAGTCTATGACTTCTAGTTTATATGGATCACCGATATTTTAGTATTACTAATTTACTATCTACTTTTTGTTATTTGTATACATTGGTAAATTAATTTTATTGGAAAACTTGTTATTTATATGTTATTAAATTGGAATACGTTAATTTGTAAAAGTCAAGATTAAACATGTCAGACTGTAGTGTTGTTATAAATGTTAAAAAAATTAATTATAGTATGGAACCGAATAGACCCGAACCGAACCGAACTGAACTGAACCGAACGGAATCGAACCCGAACGGTTCCAAAATTATATTTGGACCCGACGGTTCCATTTATTCACTACCCGAAAATTTTTCGGTTCGGTTCTCTTCAGAACAGAACCGAACCGGACCGGACCGTGCCCAGGTTGAACTGTACGAAGCAATTGAGTCATGGTTTTATTGACTACTTCAATTTGCCCATCGATTTATGGATGACGAGTCGCAGCAAACAACAATTTAGTGCCTAACTTATTCCACAGAACATGCCAAAAATGACTAAAAAACTTAACATTTCAATCTAACACTATACTTTTAAGAACCCCATGCAAACGTACTATCTCCATAAAGAACTAATCTGTAATATTGGTGGCATGATCGATTTTGTGACATGGTATAAAGTGTATCATTTTACTAAACTTATCCACCACAACAAATATTGAATCTCGACCTCTCTTTGTCCTAGGTAAACCAAACATGAAATCCATGAAAATATCCACTCAAGGTTAACTAGGTACATGTAAAGGAGTATACAAATCATAAGGTAAAACCTAAACCCAACAGGAAATCCATGAAAATATCCACCGAAAGTTCACTACGTACAAGTAAAGGAGTATACAAACCATGAGATAAAACCTTAGACTTGTCCTTTTTACAAGTTATGTATTTCTCACAAACTCGTTTTACATCACTTTTCATTTTAGGTCAGTAAAAATGTTCCCCTAACATGTCTAAAGTCTTTTGTAATCCCAAAATGACCCATTAAACCCCCACTGTGTGCTTCCCTTACCAACATTTCACGTATAGAGCAATTAGGAGTACACAACTTATTTTTCCTAAACAAATACTCCTTATAAAATTTATAAATAGTCCCCTTATTGCAGGGCTCGTAAATGTTAGAGAAATCAAGATCACTTACATACATGTCCTTAATGTGTTCAAAGTCAAGTAACCGTGCATTTAAAGAATTTAGAAGTACGTACTGACACGCTTAGCTCCGTGTAACGCCATTGGACCCAGAATGTAACGTGCGCCGATGAAAGTCGGACCCACCATCAAGGCCACTACAACTACAACTTATTATAAATTATTTTTAACAAAAAATCGGCATTATCTCCCCTGTAAACAGGACTAATCGACCTGTAATACACCATACACAAATCCCAAAATATAACACAACACAATAAAGATATGCCGAAATCTCAATTTTTACCCAGAAAATGACGTGAATTATACATATAGATACAAAATACACAGTGAGACTCATAATCATATATGAGTGATGCAAAATCACATTCAAACATGAACATGTGTCCCTAAAATACTAACGACATGCTCTATGAAATGAGTCATACGAGGAAACTCTGTCGTGTGGCTCTGACTCCAAAATCAAAGCTCAACTCCAACAATGCTCAGAAACTCAACTGCTACCCGATAAGGAAAATGGTGATAAAATATATGAGTTGATAGCTCAGTGAATGGAGACGTTCGAAAATCATTTTTTTTTTCATTTATATATTTTTATCAAAAATTTAGTTCATATTATTTAATAATTCACGAGATAACACCATATAATATTAGCCAAAAAGTGAGACATTCACATAACATAGTAAAATATCATCTAAAAGTCATGATGTAAACATTAGCTCATAATTATACTATAATCTCATCACATCAAATATACTGAAAAATCTACCAAAAATGTACCCTCTGACTGACATGGGCCTCAAGCCCACTTAGTGAACGGAAGCTGATCTCAAGACCTCTCATAATCAATTCTAAAACACGGCCAAGGTCCCTCAGTGAACTATATGTACACGGTCAAGACCCCTTCACCCACGATCCAAGACCCCTCAGTGTAGTATAGAATACGGCCAAGACCCCTCAATGAACTAGAATAAGTATATAATCACAGGTACTTTTCTAGTCGATCTCAAATCCACATACGTCTCACATACCAAATTACAAATGTACCACAAGTAATCTTTGAAATTTCACATGTATCATAATAAAAAAGATTTTCACAATAATCGAACACATAGTTGCAAATACTTTAACGATGCACTTAATTTACAAATACTTTAAAAATATTTAAGTTTTTCCACTCACTGAACCATGAACACCAAAATCAACTCGGTTGGTAAGCTGTTCTAATATCCGTATCGCCGCCTAAAATATGATATAATTTTTAGATTAATAGTTAACTATTTTAAGTAACTTCAACAATTAGATATGCTATACCAAATTCTAATCACAAATTTCCCAATTTCTTTAATCACTTAAACTATTTTTTCCTTTCCCTTAAACTTAATTTCATGGTTTATTACACTTAGTTCAATAGTTCCCCTTCAATAAAATCGAATTTAACTAACAATCTAACAACTATAAAATTAAACATAACTATTTGATAAATAATATTTTACTCACCTTAAAAATTTGAAGAATTCAAGCTTAATAGTGTAAACCACTTACTTCCTGACAACGTTGGCCAACTTTTCTTCTTTTTTTTTTTCCTTTCCTCTTTTCTCTCTTTCTTCTTTGCTCTCGTTTTCTCTGTGGGTGTGTGTGTTTTTGTGTGGAAAATGGATTTGTATCTATTATATATGAAAATGGATTAGGATGAAGTGGATTTAGTATATATATATATATATAGATATATATACCACTAGCCACCGCCTCACTTTTATTTCATTTCCATTTTTTTAAAATAAGCATGACATCTTTGACAACTTTTGAAGTTTTGACTTGTTTCAAATTATTAAGGTATTACAAACTCACCCCCTCAAAAGAATTTCGTCCTCGAAATTCAATTGATTAAGTATGAAAAAACCATGGGTACTAAGAACACATATGCTCTTCACTTTCCCATGTCGCTTCTTCTATAGCATGATTTCTCCACAAGACTTTAACCAAAGGAATAGTCTTACTACGCAAGACTTGTTCATTTCTGTCCAATATCTGAATTGGTTCTTCTTCATATGTAAGATTTTCTTTCAACTCTACTGGTTATGATTCCAAAACATGGGATGGATATGGAATATACTTACGAAGCATAGAAACATGAAACACATCGTGAATTCTAGACAATTCCATTGGTAAAGCCAATCGATAAGCAACTGGACTAATCGTTCAACAACTTCATATGGGCCAATATACATTGGACTCAATTTACCCCATTTACCAAATCTGCTAATACCTTTCCATGGTGATAATCATAGGAAAACTCTATCTCCAACATCAAACTCAAGGTTTTTTCTACGTTTGTCTGCGTAATTCTTCTGTCTGTCTTGAATCGTCTTTAACTTTTCTTTTATTATCATTACTTTCTCAGCAGTGATCTGAACATATTCAGGACCTAATAACTTTCTTTTGCCCACTTCGTCCCAACATACTGGAGTTCTGCATTTCCTACTATATAGTGCTTCAAAAGGAGTTATTTCTATACTCGAATGATAGTTGCTATTATAAGAAAACTCCATCAAAGGAAGATGAGTATCCCAATTCCCTTTAAATTGCAATACATGAGCTCGTAACATGTCTTCCAGAGTCTGTATAGTTCTTTCTGACTGCTCATCTGTCTGTAGATGAAAAGCTGTACTAAAATGGAGTTTAGTACCCATAGCTTTCTGCAAACTAGGCCAAAATTTAGAAGTGAAACGCGAATCTCTATCTGAAACAATAGATACTGGTGCCACATATAAGCTGATTACCTCATCAACATATATCTTAGCCAATTTATCTAATGATTAAGTGACTTTAATAGGCAAAAATCTGGCAGTCTTTGTCAATCTGTCTACAACGATCCATATGCCATCATGACCGCTCTGAGTATGCGGAAGCCCAAATAGAAAATCCATAGTAATGTGCTCCCATTTCCACTCAGCAATAGGTAATGTTTGTAACAATCCCACTGGTTTCTGACGATCTGGTTTCACCTGCTAGCAAATGAGACATCTGGATACAAACACATCTATTTCTCTCTTCATTCCATGCCACCAATAGTGTCCTTTGAGTATACGATACATCTTAGTACTGCCTGGATGCATTGCATGAGCTGAACTATGTGCTTCTTCTAGGATTTCTCTCTTCAATTTCAAATCATCTGGAACACATAATCTGCCTCCAATAACTAAAGTTTTGTCATCTCGAAGGGTATAATTTGTATGTTTACCTTTACTAACTTCTTCTTTCAATTTGCTTAACACTGGATCTTGGGTTTGAGCTTCTCTAATTGTGTCAATCAAAGTAGGCCTCACTTGGAAAGTGGCAAGCAATGCTCCTACACTAGTAACTAACAATTGAGCATGTAAAACTCTGAACTCACCAAGCAAGGAAGAACATACTACATTAGTTTGGGTCATAGAACTCGATGTCTTCCTACTGAGAGCATCATCAACTACATTGGCCCTCTTTGGATGATAATCAATCTTGCAGCGTAGTCTTTAATCAACAACTCTAACCATCTTCTTTGCCTCAAGTTCAACTCTTTCTGATCAAAAATATACTTTTAAGCTCTTATTATCTGTATATATCAGACATCTCTCGCCATACAAGTAATATCTCCAAATCTTCAAGGTTAGAACAACTGCAGCTAACTCTAAGTCATGTGTAGGATAACTCAATTCATGTTTCTTCAACTGTCTGGAAGCATATGCTATAACCTTCCTATTCTGCATCAAAACACAACCAAGACTCTAACGTGAAGCATCACTATATATCACAAATTCTCCACCTAGAGACGGAAGAGTAAGAATTGGAGCTGAAACTAATCGATTCTTCAATTTTAGGAAACTTTTTTCACAATCTTCATTCCAAACAAATTTAGCATTCTTTTTAGTCAAACTGGTCAAAGGTAGAGCAATTTTAGAAAACCTTTTACAAAACGACGGTAATAACCTGCTAAGCCGAGGAAACTACGTATTTCCGTTATATTAGTAGGCCTTTCCCATTTCACCACTGCTTCGGTTTTCTGCTGGTCAACATAAATTCCCTCTGCTGATATGACATGTCCCAAAAATACAACTCTATCAAGCCAAAATTCACATTTATTAAATTTAACATACAACTGCTTATCACGTAGAGTTTGCAAAATGATTCTGAATGCTCTGTGTGCTCATTATGATCTCAAGAGTATACTAATATATCATCAATGAATACAATCACAAATCTGTCTAAATATGGATGAAACAATCTATTCATCATATCCATAAATGCTGCTGGTGCATTGGTCAATCCAAATGTCATCACAAGAAATTCATAATGACCATACCTTGTCATGAAAGCCATCTTCGGCACATCACTATCCCTGATTTTAAGTTGATATCCAAAACGCAAATCAATCTTTGAAAATACTGCGGCACCGCGAAGCTGGTCAAAACAAATCATCAATACGTGGTAAGGGATATTTATTATGAATTGTCACTTTGTTCAACTGTCTATAATCTATGCACAATCGCATGGTGCCATCTTTCTTCTTCACAAATAAGACCGGTGCATCCCACAAAGATACACTAGGTCTGATAAAGCCTTTGTCTACCAACTCTTGCAACTGAACTTTTAGCTCTTTTAATTTTGCTGGAGCCATTCTATATGATGCCCATAAAATAGGTGCAGTCCCTGGAATCAGATCTATAGTGAACTCGAGATCTCTATTTGGTGGTAAACCAGGTAGTTCTTCTGGAAATACATCACGAAAATCTTTGACCACTGGGATGTCCTCGAGTTTTATTTAGCCAGCATCCGTATTAATCACATGAGCCAGATATGCCTGACAACCTTTATTGAGTAGTTTTCTAGCATCAATAGCGGATATCATACAAGATGGTAAGATTCTACGCTGTCCACTGAATATAACTTCAGGCTGTCCTAGTTGTCTAAACACAACCTCCTTTCGAAAGCAGTCAACTGAAGTTCGATTTGCAGTTAAAAAGTCCATACCTAAAATAACATCAAAATCATGTATGTCAAGAGGTATCAAATTTGCCTTCAGCTCGTGCTTATTTACCTTAATCCCACAATCTCAATATATACTGTCTACTAACAATGATTCACCTACTGGTGTACTCACTACCAAATAACTGCCTAAATGTTCTAGCTTTTGATTCGCATATAAAGCAAATACAAATGCTATAAAAGAATGTGTAGACCTAGGATCAATCAAAATACGAGCATCTCTATCAAAAATAGGCAGTGAAGCGGTCGCTCAGTCATCTACCGAAAATGGAAGGAGCAAAATTGACCTTCTAAGTGACCGCTTAGAACAAAACTGAAGTCGAATTTCCAGATTTTGGCGAGATTGTTTATTTTGATTATAATTCTTATTTTTGGTAATTTCTATATTTTAGGACTCTTAAAATTCGTTATTTCCATATTTTCTAGGTTTAGTATAAATAAGAATTTTATTCTCATTATATTCAGAACCTTTTGATATGAATTTAAAAAAAAAAACTTTTGTTTTTCTCCTTTGTTCTTCCATGAACAATCCTTATCGAACTTATCAAAGATGAGTAATCTTTGTGGCGTTCAAAATATCGGGTCATGGGTTCTTCAATTTGTGAGCAAGGGGTTCATTGCATCATCGTTATCTTTGGGTTACTTGTTTCATCTTGTTGGGTTCAAAATCCAAAACTATTCGGGTGAGATTTCGAGGCTTTGTGACAAGAGGTCGTTGGTTTAATATACATTCGGTTGCTTGGTTCAACGTTTAGAGGTTAAATCCTAAACATTGGTCATATTTGGTCGTTCTTAGGATCCGGTTCATTCTCTTGTGGGTTCGATAGCGTTCGTGCTAACCGAGTTCGCGTCAGGTAGTATCAGAGCTTAGGCCCCAAGATCAAGGTTATATCTTTTATTACTTTTGAGTCTTGTATTTTTTTTTTTTTTTTTATTGTTCTTTGTGTTCTTGTATTCAGTAAAATTTTAGAGTCTTTGATCAAAAAAATCCCAAAAAAATCTTCAAATGTTGTTTTTTGGCTTAATTTAAGTCCAAATCAACTTCTATTTTCTTTGTCGTTCTCGTAGTCAAATTCTTGAGTTTGTAAAAAAAAAAAAAAAAAAAAAAAAAATTACTGTTCACGTCCAAAAAAAAAAAAAAAAAAAAAATTTGTTCTTGGGAACTGTTCAATATTCTACCATCTTTTCTAAAATCCAAAATCACTTTGTATTCAATCAAATCCAAATCCAATTCAAGAACCACTTTCTTGAATCTATAAAAATCCAAACTCCAATTCAAGAACCACTTTTTTGAATTTATAAAATCCAATCAAAGTTGTCCAATTCAAGTCCTTTGAATCTTTGAGTCAAAATGAATAATAGGATGGATCGAATGGATAGGATGTCGGTGGATATGAGGAGTACATTGAATAGGTTGGAACCTAGGATTAAAATGTGTGATGCATATGTCTATTGTAGTGATAGGGATGAGGATGCGTGGATTGAGGCTGCAATATAGGGAATGAAAAATAAAGGTGATAAGTTTGGAAGAATGGATACAAATTGTTATGGATATGGTGTTGATAGGGGTAGGGAAACGACAACTCCAAAATTTAAGGGTAGAAGTGATCCAGATGCGTACGTGGCGTGGGAAGAAAAGATTAAAGTAATGTTTGAACACTATAATTACTCCGAGAAGAAAAAGTTGGAGTTGGTTGTGAGCTCATTCGTAGACTACGCTGTGATTTGGTGGGATCAATTAACAACATCTATGCGAAGTGTGGTGAGAGGAGTATTGAAATTTTGGATGAGTTGAGGAGATTATGAGGAAGCGTTATGCACCTAATCATTTTTGTAGGGGGGATCGCTGTGATCGGGAATGTCGGGATGAGCCTAGAAGATATAGTGGAGTTAGGTATTCGAGGGAAGAGAAAGTATCGTTTGTGGAGCATGTTGGTAGTACGTCAAGTAGAAGGACTAGGTGGGATTATGAGCGTGCCCTCTCAGAGTTTCGTGACTCAATTAGTCAAAGAGATAAACAAAAGAGCTCGAGAGAACATGGTAAGATGGTTGGTTGTGAGAAAAAAGGAGAGATGCCACAAAAGAGTGAA
The DNA here is from genome assembly GCA_019395295.1 of Osmanthus fragrans. Taxonomy (NCBI): domain Eukaryota; kingdom Viridiplantae; phylum Streptophyta; class Magnoliopsida; order Lamiales; family Oleaceae; genus Osmanthus; species Osmanthus fragrans. Next base: position 20,645,115 of record CM033350.1, on the reverse strand, counting down.
AATCAGGAAGGAAGGTGGAGTTGCAAAATGAAACTGAAGAAGAATCTTCGGAGGGAAAGAAGGAGTTGGAAGTGAGCTTAAATGGAAAAGAGCCCGAAGTTGAGGAGGCCGTGGTGAATACTAACAATTCCCTCCCTATTTTGAATTATTCTGTTTTGCAGGTCACCGATGATTCAGTTCTAGAAAATACTTCCATTGAAACACCAACCGACCTAAGGATGGAGCATCAGTTGCAACATGTGGAAGAAACTCACCAACAATACTACCACTTGGTCCCAGCAAACAATCATGTTGACTTACCACCCGTTCTAGGCAATGTTCATCAGTTGGTGTCACAACAGTTGAAAATCTCTTTAATTCCAAAAATTGACTTTGTGATTCCCGAGGAGACAACAAAATTTCAAGGGCATTGGAAGGATTTCTTGTGCAATGGTTTGAATTTCTCTTATCTACCAAAAATTGACTTTGTGATTCCTGAGGAGACGATGGAGTTTCAAAGGCACTGGAGGAATCTTATATGCAAATAGCTGAGTCAAAGAGATGATGAGAACGGTAATAATGGCACATTGAAAGTGATACTAAAAAAAGTGCATGAGCTAAGTAATGCAAGGAAGATGCATGGATATTCATCAAATGAAGTTGTTCTTGGAGCATTTCAAAACTTACAGAATTAAGCAGTTAAGGCGAGAGCACTTTGATCAGTACGATGGAGATTGGGTTTACAATCGAAGACGACGTATTTGAGGCCAAAGGAGGTCCAAATTGCATCCAAGGGGAGATAGACCATTCCATGTGCTTGAGTTGATTAGAGGCAAGGGCTACAATTTGAGCATTCAAGGTTTGGATTCGAGGACGAATCCTTTCGAAGAAAGAGGGGATGATGTGATCTGGGATAGACAATCATTGACCGAGCTTTGGAGTCCAAAAGGTCGAAGTCAACAAGCCAAAGACCAAGTTTGATGAAGGGGTCGAGGGTCGAAAGCAATTGGATCAACACAAAATGGAGGGTCGAAGAAGGAAGCAACCGGGATAACCAAGTGACCACTTAGTTATCCAGTGAAGCGGTCGCTCAGTCGTCTACCGAAAATTGAAGGAGCAAAATTGACCTTCTAAGTGACCGCTTGGAAAATAACTAAGCGACCGCTTAGAACAAAACTAAAGCCGAATTTCCAAATTTTGGCGAGATTGTTTATTTTTATTATAATTCTTATTTTTGATAATTTCTATATTCTAGAACTCTTAAAATTCGTTATTTCCATATTTCCTAGATTTAGTATAAATAAGAATTTTATTCTCATTGTATTCAGAACCTTTTGATATGAATTTAAAAAAAAACTTTTGCTTTTCTCCTTTGTTCTTCCATGGACAATCCTTATCGAACTTATCAAAGATGAGTAATCTTTGTGACATTCAAAACATCGGGTTGTGGGTTCTTCAATTTGTGAGCAAGGGGTTCATTGCATCATCGTTATCTTTGGGTTTCTTGTTTCATCTTGTTGGGTTCAAAATCCAAAACTATCCGGGTGAGATTTCGAGGCTTTGTGATCAAGAGGTCGTTGGTTTAATATACGTTCGGTTGCTTGGTTCAACGTTTAGAGGTTAAATCCTAAACTTTGGCCGTATTTGGGCGTTCTTGGGATCCGGTTCATTCTCTTTTGGGTTCGATAGCATTTGTGCTAACCGGATTCACGTCATTATTCTTAATAGTATTAAATGCATGTTTTTTTTGCATAACCCTAATGAAAACCTACGCTCTTCTTAACAATCTCAGTGAGTGGTGTAGTGATTGTGCTAAAATCCTTTACAATTTGCCTATAAAAACTAGTCAATCCATGGAAACTTTTAAATTCAGTTATGCTCTTAGGTGTTGGCCAATCCTTAATAACCTTAATTTTCTCTTCATCCACTTCTACCTCATTAACACCAACCACAAATCCTAGAAAGACAAACTTTTTGATGCAAAATGTACATTTCTTGAAATTGGCACACATCTGTTCTTTCCTAAGCACCACATGCTCACAATTAAAATGTTCCAAATGCTCGTCTAGAATTTTGCTATAGATTAAGATATCATCAAATTAGACTACAACAATTTTCCTATAAAAGCACGCAAAACATGATTCATCAATCGCATAAAAGTGCTCGGTGAATTAGTGAGACCAAACGGCATAACCAACCACTCATACAATTTATATTTAGTTTTTAATGCCCTTTTCCATTCATCACCCTCCCGCATACGAATTTGATGGTACCCACTTTTAAGGTCAATCTTTCTAAAAATACAAGCATCGTGCAATTTATCAAGCATAAAATCTAACCTAGGTATGAGGTGACGATACTTTACCGTTATGTTGTTGATAGCCCGGCAATCCACACACATTCTCTACCGTTCCATCCTTCTTGGTACCAATAGGACAGGTACAACACATGGGTTCATACTCTCCCTACATAGCCTTTGCTCATCAATTCATCCACTTGCTTCTGAAGCTCATTTGTCTCCTCGGGGTTGCTTCGATAAGTCGGTCGGTTTAGAAAGACAGCTCCCGGTATGAAATCGATCTGGTGTTCGATGCCTTGAATTTGTGGCAATCCACTTGGTACGTCCTCCGGGAATACATCTTCGAATTCTCTTGCAACAAAGACTCAACCAAAATAGGGAGAGATGTGTTAGATTCCTCAAAGTTGAGTGACTCCTTGTATACCAACAACAACATTTGTTTTTTTTTTTTTTATCAACTATAGCATTTTTCAATTCACTCCCACTAACAAAGAAGTTCGCTTTCGATTTTTCTCTCCTCTCAACTGATTCTTTTTCTCTCCTCTCATGTGGTCTCTCTCTTTTTCCCACTCTCAGCCACCTCACAATTTTCTCTCTTACTCACTAGCTCACTGTTTTCTCTCATTTTTCCAAACTCTTTTATGACATGACGTGGTAGTAAATTGCCATTCTTGCAATTACTTGAAAGATTATTGCAGTGCGGCTGTCAATTAAACATTTTTTGACAAATTCGGAGATGGCATGTAACAAATTGGTGAGATTTGAAACAAAATCAAAGTTTATGGACCTAATTTGATACCAATAAATTAAAGTTTTAATAACCTAATTGAGGTTTTTCTGAAAGTTCAGTGACCGTATATGAAATTTACCCCATTGAAGGATCGCCCTGTCAAATTAACCACCAACCGTAACAAGAAAACAGCCCCCACCTCTCTCTCTGAATTTATATACTCACACATATAATTATATATTGATCTAGAGAAGATCAACAGAGAGAAAATTATTCGATGGGGGAGCCGGCGTTGGACAATAATGCGGTGTCTCCTCCGCCACAGGCGCTTATTGAGAGGCTCAAAGATTACGGCCAAGAAGATGCCTTTGCCCTGTGGGACGAGCTCTCTCCAGAAGAACGAGACCTCATCGTCAAGGATATCGAGGTCTATTAATTATATCACTCATTTTCTATAAAAATAGAACCTATTTCGAGTTCATGTGTCGATGATATTTACTATGCAAAATAAAAGTAATGTTTTTTGATGGATTTTTAAGCATAAATTTTGATAGAAGTTTATTTCTTCAATTTAGAATTAGAATTAGAATTTGACAACTGTCTGTTAGATTAATTGTTAATTTTTAGTATAACAATAGTCTAATGCAGAGCTTAGATCTTTCGAGGATTGATCGGATCATTCGATGTTCATTAAGCTCACAAGGTCCGTCTCTTGCTGCATTTTACATTTGCAAATAATACGCTTTTGTTAAAATAAATGTCTTTTCAACTTCTCAGGGCTTATGGCAGCAGCAGTACAGCCAGTTCCGGAAAGCAACGTGTCGACCGTGGAGGAGCGTTCGGCGGAAGAAAGAGAGAGGTGGTGGAAGATGGGATTAAAGGCCATTTCTGATGGAAAGTTGGGCGTTCTTCTTTTATCTGGTGGACAGGTACTGTTCAATTTTTCTTGCCCAGAATTGAAGCTTTTAAGAAAAAAAAATAAAAGATTTAGTGGCATTTCTAAATATTGCAGACTATTGGCAGTAGTAGGCCTTGTGATAGATTGATAAGATGTCCATTTTCAGAACACGTGCATTAGTCATGGAAGTCTTCATTTTGTAGTATGAAGGAACATAAAGTTATGATGCTTTATTTGGATTGAGTTTCTTGCCATAAGCATCTCCAATGGTTGTGTAAAATAGATGTCTCCAAAGTGGCAGGAAATCTATCCAATGGAGAGATGCAAAGGAAATGCAAATTGCATTTTCCAGCATGACGTAAAAAAAAGTTATAAATTTAAATCTTTATTATTATTTTTTTTTTTAACATTCACAAGAGGCAAAAATTGGATTTAGATCTTACCATTGAAGCGGAATTTGGATTTATATCCACCGGGGTGTAAATGAGGATGCAAAAGTGGTTTTCGAGATGCCAATTTACACCCAATTTTACACTTACAAAATAATGTTAAGAAAGGCGTTCATGGTGGAGCCAGCAGTATCATATTCCAGAAATCCATGTTCTACCATGACTGTCAGTATGTTCTTCAATCTAGCCATTGACTGTGGCATATATATGAAATTGACATGCTTTTCTGGGCCATGAAATTGCGTGATGCATCTAATAGCTATTAGATGCTTCTTCTGAACCCATACATGTAATACACAATTTTTATTTTATTTTTTTTCGATTTTGGTACTACCGTTGTACAAACTTATCATGGTAGTTTATTATGGACTTCTGGATACCTGTAGGGATGGAAGTCTGATAATCTTTGATTTCTGCACCTGTTAGTTAAATTTGTTAGGTTTCAAAATTCAGGAAACATAATGTTTGTTTACAAACCTTCTGTTATTTGGTTTTCCCCTTCAATCCATGTCGTACTCCTGAATTTTCTCAACTAATTATCTGATTTAATGTATATACCTTGAGTTTTGATTGCAGGGTACTCGCCTTGGAAGTTCAGATCCGAAAGGATGTTTCAGTAAGTAATGTTAATGTTCACTTAGTATTAGATTAATGTACTGAGTTTAGAATCCAATGTTGTAACAGTTGTATTTGCCTTAGTGAGAATACCTTGCATGTGTGTTCTGTGTATTTGTATCAATTTCTTAATCCTCGCAAATTTATTGTGTTCAGATATGTCAACTTTTTATTCTCATTACAGACATTGGACTTCCATCCGGTAAATCGCTTTTCCAACTTCAAGCGGAGAGAATTTTACGTGTCCAAAGTTTAGCATCTCAATCTATCAATGAGGGTGAGTATTGACTTCTATATCCTGTGTCAACATAATTGGTTTGACTTGTTATCCTAATCAATCCGGTATATGCAGGTTCTGCAAGGTTTACACCAATACATTGGTACATAATGACTAGCCCATTTACTGATGAGCCAACTCGCTAATTCTTTGAAAGTCATAAATATTTCGGCCTTGAATCTGATCAAGTAAAAGTTAAAATTTTTGTTTTTTCAAATCATTGTTTATAGTATCTCTCACTTTTTCTTTGGCTCATAGTAAAAAATCAATTTTGAAACAGATCACGTTCTTCCAGCAGGGTATAATTCCTAGTGTATCAAAGGATGGTAGATTCGTAATGGAGACTCCATACAGAGTAGGTTTCTTTCTCAATTACATAATTTAAGACGGTCTATCATGTGCATGTTCAAAGCTCCAAAATTTTTATTGTTGATATATTAGTGCACACAGTCACTATATTTTATACAAAACTCAGATATTATTAAGAAAACTGAGAAGCTAATCAAGTTTTGAAGTCCCGTGATGTTGAAATCCAAGTATGTATCAAATGTTTACAATAACGGTGAGCAGTTACCTCTAAGATTAGCACAGAGAACCTAAAATAGTTCAGCATCTTTTATGATTCATGCCATATCAGATAGAAATAGTTTTAATTGTTAAGTTGTGGAAGCTAATTATTGTCGATCCTTGTTAAGGGATAAATATCCCACATCGAATAAAGATTAAAATATAGACCAATTTATAAGGGTTTGGACTACTCCTCTAATGAGTGATTCGTTCCGATTGAGATTCAAGAAAATGAGCACAAGGATTTCAAGCTTGATCTGCTCAAAAGAGCTACCATCTTTCAGGGACATGTTAAGAGATAAATATCTCACATCGAATAAAGATGAAAATATAGACCAAATTATAAGGGTTTGGGTTACTTCTCTTAATAAGGTTGATATTTTAAGAAAGAACCACAAGTCTTAACAATCCTAATTATTGCCACTTCACAGAGTTGGTCGCTGAAGAAAATTTCATTAAGGACCGTTTAGAAATTTGTATTCTTGTAAAATTCAATTTTGCCCTAATTCAAGTTATAAATAGGAAGTCATGCTTAGGCTTTATTATTATTATCAAAAAGAGAGAAAGAGAGGCTAGAGTTAGAAAAGATAGGAGTGCGATTTTCTCTTATAATTTTTTTTTTTTTTTTTTTTATAAATCATAGTGAATTATTGCATCAGCGGTAGATGATATAGTCTCACATTGAAGCGAACCTCTATAAATCTTATATGTTCTTGAGTGTTTATTTTTCTTTCTTTGAATTGATTGCTTTCGGTGGAATAGAATTATATTTTATAATTCTCAACTTTGCTTCAGTTTGTGTTTCAGTTTGTAAAGTCGCTAGCTCATTACGATTCTTAGCTTTCCTTTATTTTTCTTCTTTACGAGAATCTAATTCCTAAAGCCAGGTAGCTAAATCTCCTGATGGAAATGGAGGAGTTTATTCAGGTATACTTAATCAACATCAAGAACTCGATTGCATATTGATTCTTCTCATTGTCGTATTGCTTCCACAGTTAGTATTAAGTGGTTTAATTGGTCCCAAAATCGGTTTCAGCTTTGAAATATACAAAATTATTGGAAGATATGGCTATGAGAGGGATTAAATACTTGGATTGCTACGGAGTTGACAATGCTTTGGTAAGCTATTTCATCATTTTTTATTATCTTTCGTTTTTTGGAGATGTGTTCTATTTAGCAACACACAGAATTGTTGTTTGGTAAACAGGTCCGTGTTGCAGATCCAACTTTCCTGGGTTATTTCATTGATAAAGGTGTGGCTGCTGCAGCAAAAGTTGTCCGGAAGGTGAAGAAGTTTGTTATATATTTTATTCTTCTTTAATACTACACCTGGAATTTTGGAAAGCAGTCAAATTAGATTGCAATGCAGCGATTCTAGCTGTTTGGTTTTTGATTATTCGCAAGTTACTTAATAGGCTTTTTTATGTTTCCTAGAAATAGTTCACATTGCAATAGAGATCTTGTTTGTTCTTTAAGCAAGATTATCAACCCTTCTCTTGATATGGATATTGTTTTTTTGTTATAATTATGGCATCTCAAAGAGACAACTTTTAGAAAACATGCTTTGGATCTTTGAGAAAATCACGAATACCCATTGCAAAAGACAGGCAGATCTGAGAATGTCTTATTTAAATCTTTGTCCTTTTAAGAATGAAGTTATATATATAAGAATGATCTAATAAGTACCGATGCTCATCTTATGTTAAATACAAATTAAATGTCATATAAATTTATTGGTGGATTTTAAACTTAACCAATTGATATATATGACACGTCACCGATGCTTAACATAAGATGAGCGAAGGTGCTCACTAAATCATTCCTGTATATATATTATGTTAAGCACCAGTAATTAACATAAGATGAGTATCAGTACTCATATATATATATATATATATATATATATTTATAATGAAGCATCAAATCAAACTGTGAACTTAAACTGTATTAATCTGAATACTTGAATTTTTGTTTTATTCAAGTAAATGCTGTTGCGATGGACAACCTGCATTTATTTCTTTGAAAGCAGTGTCATGTTTTGCAGTATTATTAAATCATGGATGATTGTTCACTAATCATTCTTGATCTACTGGATTGTAGGCATACCCACAAGAGAAAGTTGGTGTCTTTGTAAGGCGAGGGAAAGGTGGACCACTCTCTGTCGTTGAATACAGTGAATTGGACCCATCACTGGCCAGTGAAATAAACCAGGGAACTGGTCGCCTTCGCTTTTGTTGGAGTAATGTATTGTGCTTCCTCTCTTTCTTTATCCTTAATATCAATTTGAGTTGACCAGTACGTTTAGATCCCAATTGCTTGCTGATGATTTCTTGTAATTCACATGCCGAGTTGAAATAATAAAATTAAGATATCGAAGTTTTTACAATCTTTTCATGTTCACCAGTTACCAACTAAAGAAACTATTATCAGTTCTTAAAACATACTACAGGATGCTATATGGAGTTACCTTTCGATGTTCTAAGACCTTAAGAGATCTGGAGAGTTCGGTCCTGGCTCATGATTAATGCTAGTGGCATGCTTAACACATGCAAGTTGGACGGGAAGTGGTGTTTCTAGTTGCACAGCTTAGGTGGAAGGCGAAGAAGGCCTCCTTATGGGGTTTTGGGGGGGAGGCTAGCCATCAGTGAGATATTACTCTGGAAAAGCTAGAATTCTAAAATAATTTCAATAAGCTACATAAATCAATTATTTTGTGTATATTAAATGTTCTAATAACTATTTTCTCCAGTCTTGTCCTGTGCTTCTATTTTTAACATATCGTCTTAATTCATTTGCACTTAACTGTTCCCGAGTTTCATAATTTGTTGATAGTGAAATGCTACTGTTAACGTAATTTTGAATGTAGAGTTATCTGTCTCTCTAAATTGTTGTGGCTTCGGAATTTCAGGTTTGCCTGCATATGTTCACTTTGGATTTTCTGAACCAAGTAGCAAATGGTCTCGAGAAAGACAGCATGTCAGTAACACACGCTCTCTTTCTGTGTGCGTGTTTGAGACGTGAATATTATGCTCTTCTACCGATACTTCAGTTTTGCATCTAATAATTTATTAGAACACATATATATATAGTTCAGAATATCAAATTTTAGATACTTGTCACACTGCCTTTTACTTCGATAATTGTTGGTTGATTGATGAAAAATTTGAGTGCAGCTATCATCTGGCAGAAAAGAAAATTCCTTCAGTACATGGACATACAGTAGGATACAAACTCGAACAATTTATATTTGATGCATTTCCTTATGCACCATCTACCGCACTTTTTGAGGTAACATCTAGTATACTTCTACCCTTCTAAATACATTGATTAGAGAAAATATGGAAATATTTTATCGGAATTTGAACGTACTTCGCCTAATATATAGGTATTGCGTGAAGAAGAATTTGCTCCAGTGAAAAATGCCAATGGAGCAAAATTTGATACGCCAGAAAGTGCTCGCCTGCTTGTTCTTCGTCTCCATGCTCGTTGGGTGGTTGCTGCTGGTGGCTTCTTGACACATACAGTGCCCCTATATGCAACAGGTAATTTAATGTTTACATACAATGCATGGCTCAGTACTCGTGTGAAGGCAATAACTTCGTCCAAATAATTCAAGTTGTCACGGCACCTTCACATATAACGAACCAGCACGGCCCAGTCCCGTTAAAGAATAGGCCCTTGATGGTTCGTGGGCCTGCCCATAAAATGTGCCTAAGCCTGGGACCAGCCACCGGATTGATTCGTTGAAATGATTCTTTATTTGAAGGCTGCCAGCCTTCTTGTCGATGGACAAGATGTCAATCAGCCTTTTAATATTTTTTTTTGTACGATTGTGCTACATTATATAATAGGCTTGCATAATAGTTTACATACACATAATGATGAGATATGATTGTGTTTAACTTTCTTCAACTGAATAAATAATTAAAAAAATCCTCTCTTTTTAACACATCATTTGTATGCAAACCATTATTTAACTGTTTATACACAAGTAAAATTATTCATTTTCGTAATATTAACCCAATGGTTAACTATCGTGTCTGCTCATTTAAAACCAAGTGGGCCATTCCACTGTCCACTTTTATTGGGTGGTCATGGCTCGTCCAGTTTGAAGCCACTAACCTCACCCAAACCCACTTAACTGCTTCCCTGCGTGGAGGTGGGAGGAACAGGCGTCCTATTCTTAGCATATTAGTATATGTCATGTGAAGTCTTGTTTTCTTATTCAGAGTTTTGTTTGGCTTGTTGAATCAGGTGTGGAAGTTTCACCACTTTGTTCATACATGGGGGAAAATCTAGAGGCCATTTGTCGTGGAAGAACATTTCATGCACCATGTGAAATCTCATTTTAGTTATAGAAGATTAACAGATTCTGAACATGATTTAAGCCTTTTGCTTCTTGCTTCTTTTATTCAACGGGCAAAGCTAGATAGTAATAATCATCACATAGACATGAGTCGTGATATAGCAATGCGATTTCACTTTTGGTGAATGGGAAAGAAAATTTGGTTTTTCTGATCTTCACAAGATGTCAAAACCTGTTCTTTATTTCCTTAGCTAATGATCTACATTTCACTTTCATTATAAAATATGCTACAAACTGAGAGCATCCACAAATTTTACAAAACAGTCGTGTTACATGCATGTAATGATTTATATAAGGGTTTATATACACATGATGTAGTGAGATATAATTGAGTTAGAATTTCTTCAACAAAAAATAAAATAAAAATCTCGTGTTCTCTTTTTGACACATCATCTGTATGTAGATCATTATGTAATTCCAAATTAACATTATTCTTTACCCAGTCGCCAAAAAAATAAGTTGGAGAACTAAGCTATTGTCTACTCACCAGGTTGACGAAATTGGGTGTCAAAGAAACAGGTATCAGAATCACTGAAAATCTTCTGAAAATCTGCACAGGAACAGCAGGTTTCCAATTGAACATCATCAACAACTCTGCTACAGTGCTTTCGACTAGCATTACACAAATATGAACCACAGAGGAACATGAAGATGATAAATATTCTTCATTCCCCCAATTTTTGTTTAGAAATATGGTGAAACTCCAAGAACTGGTTCCATGCTAGCCAATTGATGTTGCAGAAATTTGTAGACTGATTCAGTTGTCGTGGATGCTATTCGAACGACTATGCCTATCCCCTGCACATGACGAATGGTCATTAGAACCTGACTCAGCAATTAAGAATACTTCTTAATTGTAAAAAATAGGAGTGGATATTCACTTGGACTATAGGACCTGCAATAATGCAGAGTCTCACTAATGAAATCCAAGAAAGGAAACACGTGGCCTAAAAAGTTGACTATGGCTTAGAAGAACTTCTTCAATGAATTTTCTTGAAAAATGTTGTCTCAGCAATTAAGAATACGATGATATATGTTGTCTTAATATATCATAGTATACTGACATCAATATGCCTAGTTAAATGTTACAAGTCTTAATGGAAAGATTAAACAAAGAACAGCCGAAAAAGTAATGTGTTACAACCAGAGAACTATCAATGGACCAAATTAAGGAAAAATCATGATATATGGGGCTATTCTAGTGTTGTGTGTATGTATTCAATTTAAGTTACTGCATCTTGGAAAACATCACTTGAGTGACATGGCTCTATAACTGAGGTAGGATCTTTGGGAGCAGGACCTTGTGAAGTGAGCTAAACTAGCGGGATGGAGCCATTGCCTATACATCAGAGAGAGTCACCTTACCTTGGGAATGAGTTTTCTATTGGGTGGATACTTCGGGCAAAGACTATGGGTTTAAAGCTAGAAGACACGAAGGCACTGGCTGTTCGAGGACTCGTTAGGCAATGAAAAGATAATTTTAGACCTAAGAGTCTACTTAAAATATAAAGAATGAAAAATACATTTTCTCCAAATGACTAAATACAAATGTGAAACCAAGCAAAACTTAAGTTGCTATTTTAACACAAAGTGCATTAATAAGCTCATAGAAAACATGGTTAGCACATAAAGATATACTATAATTGCATACTAATAATTTGTTACAAGGTTACAATACAACTAAGATGTGACAGAGAGATATGCACCTTCGGGCCAAAGACACTGCAAGAAGCAATAAAATTTGGTTTGGATGAGAAATGATCACTATGTGCTTTTGCAAAATGTCCTGAGTTTATCGAAGGAATGCGGAATTGCTGAGACATCATTTTCTTCACATCTTCCTGGATTTGATTTTGAATGAACTTCAACTTAGGCCTAGAACCATGTAATTTATTACAAGAGTATAAAGAATCCAAGTCAGTCTCCTATTCTTTTGAGTCAGTGTCATTCTTATTGATCAAAGAAATTCCGAAAATTGAAATAAAATTCAACTGTAATCCAAGGTGAGGAGTTAAAGTACAGGATGATAAAATAATCACTTACCCCCAAAGTACTATCATGGCAATTACTTGATAATCCTGCAGGCGCTCAGAGATGCTGCCTTGACTTCCTTGCTCCAGCAATACCTGAGTCAAAATTAGAATCACTTGAGAAAATAACACTAGAATTATACCCAGATGCACGAAACTCAAACTAAATTTCTTTATCATTGGATTTTAAACTTCAACTACACCCATCTTTATCTGCATCCAGAAGTACAGAAACTGACTGATGCAAACTAAAAAGAAAGTCCAGATAAAATTGAAATCATTTAGATCGGTAATATATTGTAAATAAGAGGATTTCTTGAGGAAAACTTGCATGTGATCATGTTGAAGTATTGTTTAGAAACTTGAACTCTTAAGAACATATACTTTAAGTCATAGCTAGGGTGTAAATAATGCTCTTAATATAATAACATATGTCAAGTCTAATCTTTTCACGCTTTCCAAACCTCATTATGGGTAATAACACATTTATTTCCGATTCCCGAAATATAACACAAGATTAATAACATAAGATGAGTAATATATGACGGCCCAAACAAGAAAAGTACCGTGTCAAGAAATAAAGGTTCATTGCCTTCTAAGAAGATGCGATTAGTGCTCTTATATAAAGAAAAATCCCATTTTTCTCCTCTCTCATGACGACCACTAGTTATCCAATCAACAATAAGTAAGCTTGACTCATGGAAAACTTTGAAGATTTGCATTTGAGAATACTTTGCCGTAGAAAAGCAAGTCACTGGATCTGGAATGATGACTAAAAGTGCATCGCGTCCAACTGTTGCCTGTTGATTGGCAAAGGCTCGCCACCATCAATATAATTGTAAATGAAAAATGACAAAACAGAGAAAATTAAAAGATTATCACTTAGAAGCTCATCCTGTGATCGTAAAACCACACCACTAGGACCAGTAGATAAAACTCGTTAATTCATTTATAAGTAAAATATGGTTTAGACTCGTCAGCATGTCTATGTAATATAATTGACGCAGAAAATTTAAAATGACACATCATCTAAAATTTTAAAAATTAAAATAAAATTTACATGAAATTCCCCCGAAAAATTCACTATCGGTTACCTGCAGCACTAATTTAACCACACGTTCTAATAGAACTATAAGTAGTATCCACTTATCCACCACTCATTAATTCCTATTCAAGATACTAACACGCATATTACAACTATTAATTTCAGAACCATGAGAGCAGTCATTTACCTCCAATATTTGTTCAGAACACTTGGATCCTACAGATTTGTAAACCTACATGCTCAAGAAATAAAAATTCAGTGACCCAAAAACTCCCACATGAACATATATCTCTAAATTAAATTACAGCCCGTGAATCAAATGCCACAAAATACTTGACCTTGGTAGAAGATTGGGTGGTCAAAACTGCAGTGCAACTATCTCCAACTGAAATATAACATGATATGGAGTCACCCTACATTCAAGAGAAACAATACATGAAACATTGAGAATTTGAATCCATGAAAGAGCAGATAAAGAAGACAACTGTACACCCACAACACAGAGAGAGAGAGAGAGAGACAGAAGGGAGGGGGGGGGGGAGAGAGAGAGAGAGAGAGAGAGAGAGAGAGAGAGAGAGAGAGAGAGATTTACATACAGAGACAATGCCTCCGCCATAGGTGATTGTGTAAATCCAAACAGCATCAGTCTGGGAGGAACCCACCTGGAAATGAAAGCCACCACGAAATTAAAACTCAAGACAGACGAACAATGACACAAGTAAATTCCGATAATGGATCAGAATTTAGAAATTTACCTTATTGGGGATGATTATTTTGAGGGGGTACTTTGAAAAGCAGCGGATCACCGTTGACTTCCCTCCTATTCTCTCAACCACCACCTTCCCTGTTTCCATCTTCCTTCGTGGAAAGGCGGCGGTGATGCACGCCGGCACCCAATCATATAGGATGTGTTTGGTACTATTGTTTAATTTTCTTTAAATTTCACCTGAAGTCCTCAATTGCTTTTGGACATTTATGTCTCCAACTTATCATTTCTGACACTCGGGTCTTCCAACTTTTAAACATGGTTCCGACTCAACAAAAAAACATTTGTTTGACTGTTAAAATGAAAAAACATAAAAAAAAAGATAAAAAATAAAAAAAAAAAAAAAAGAAACACCCCACCTCACCAAATCTCGACCATCGTCTCAAGTTCATGTTATAAAAAAATATAAAAGGAAATTGGAAATATTACTAGAATTATATAAATAAAATAATGGAAAGAAATATTACAACAAATTGATAACAATAAAATAGAGAAAATATTATTGTTAATGTAGCGTCAGTATTAAAAAGAATCGAGGCATGTGTTGCACACAGTTCTCTTAAACTAGATTTGTCCCTCATTATGGTGCAAGAAGATTGATGTGATCTGTCTCCTAGGATATAACGGTTGAAAGTAACTAACACATCGTCACTACTTTAGGGGAATTGAGAATACTCACACTTCCGTCACCGAGTTAGAACTAAAATTATCTAAATGGCTAAGAACAATACTTTTGAAAGCAAAGATGATATGATCCAGGATACGGGAATGACGAATGCAAGTTTAAACTGAGACCCGTTGATTATCGAAGAAGGGACAATGACGTGATCGAGATTAAAACGAGTCAAAGAGGCGTTGAGGATGCTCGTCAAAGCCACTATTGATGAAACCATGTTTAGGACACAAAATGGAGCAAGTTTCATGTTGGGGTCGAAAATCGAAAAGACTTGGATCAACGTGATAAAGTTGGTCGAAGAAAATCTGGTCAACCGGACGCACAAGGGCCTACCAGACATTCGATAGTCAAAGTTTTGAAATTTCTGTCAAGCCGGACGCGAGCTACCCTACTAGACGCTCTCTACCCGACGTTCGATAGAAAATTCTATGCATCCGGACGCACATACCGGACGTCCGGAAGGGTCATCCGGTGCGACCCATTTTCATGCAATTTTATTCATTTTTTACTAGAATTCTAATTATTTCCATATTTTGTAATATTTATTCCTTTATGCACGTTTTTTACTAGGTTTAGGGCTCTAGTATAAATACTTGACTCTTTTGTTATATTAAAAACATTTGACATTGAATTAATTGAAAAGTTTTGCTTTCCTCATTGTTCTTTCAGTGAACAACAAATCGAACTTTCAAGATCTAATTCTTGTTGTGTTCAAATATCGGATTGTGGGTTCTTCATTGTGTAATCAAGGGATGCAATGCATCTTTGTTATCGTTGGATTTTTTGCTTCACTTCGTTGGATTCAAATCCAAAATCGGGTTATTCATTGGTGTTCTTGGGTTCCACATCAATCTAGTTGTGGGTTTCGTAGTCACCGTTGCTATGGGATTCGCATCAATTGGTATCAGAGTTTTGACTCCAATTTAATCAGGTTATATCCCTTATTTTCTTTGTTGAGTCTTGTGTTTTTTTATTTCTTTTATTGTTTTTCGTTTTTTGTGTTCAGAAATAGTTTTTGAGTCTTTGATCCAAAAAAATCCAAAAAAAAATTCAAAAGTTATTTTTGGACTATTTAAAAGTCCAAATTAAATTTCGTTTGTTTTTCTGATTTTCTATTCAAATTCTCAAGAGTAAAAGAAAAAAAAAATCTAAAAAACAAAAAACAAAAAAAAAAATATTGTTACGAAAATTTTCAGCATTATTAATTTTCAATTTTGAGTATATATATACTTCAATTCAATTCCTACACTTTCTTATTTCTTAAATTCTTCATTCCAAAATTTCAATTTCTATAATCCTCTTAAGTCGCATTCCTTCTTATATTCGATTTTTGAATTCACAAGTTTGATCCGGTAAATTCTTTATTGTTTTTGGAAGCACTTGGTGAAAGTATTGAGTGATAAAAGGCAGATGGTGATATTATTAGAGGGTAAAAGTCAATTGAGTGATTTCGAGAAAACTTGGTGAGGTAGAAATTGAGAGAATGTCTGATATGAAAAGCTCGAATTCCAGCAAGTACGGTAATCAGACCAACAAGCAGAATGATAGGATGGAGCGGTTTGAACGTTTATTGTTGGATATAGGGGAAAAGATGGAGAAATTGAATATTTCGATGACAAATATTAGTAGGGACAACCGGTAGATGTACCTCATGATAGGGAGACAGGTAGGCGAGTTCCTAGGATGGATGAGCATGAGATCGGTAGTGAATGGGGGTGAAGATGAGTATGATGGGGTTGAGATGGGGCGGATGAGGCATAGAAGAGATATGTTTGAACGACGGGGTAGAAATAATTATGGAGGTGAAGTTGATGGTAATTTAGGTAATGTAAAGATGACAATTCCACAATTTAAGGGTAGAGGTGATCCCGAGACATACTTAGATTGGGAGAAGAAGTTGGAGTTGATTTTTTATTGTCATAACTATTCAGAGGATAAGAAGGTGAATGTTGCGGTGTTGGAATTCACTAATTACGCCATCACTTGGTGGGATCAAGTGGTTACTTCATAGCGTCGGAATCAGGAGAGTCTTATCAGTACTTGGGATGAATTAAAAGCAGTGATGAGAAAACGATTTGTACCTAGTCATTACTACATGGAACTCCATCAGAAACTGCAGAGTTTGTATCGAGGGTCGAGGAGCGTAGAAGACTATCATAAAGAGATGGAGATTTTGATGATTAGGGCAAACGTAGAGGAAGATCGAGAAACCGCTATGGCTAGATTCTTGAATGAGTTACACAAGGAAATCGCTAATGTGGTAGAATTGCAGCATTATGTGGAGTTGGAAGACATGTGGCTATGAAGGTTGAGAAATAGTTAAAGAGAAAGGGAACTACTAGGCAACCATTTGGTACTTCGGGTTCTAACTCAAATTGGAAATCGAGGTGGGATAACAAAGGAGATGGAGCTGATTCGAAAGGGAGAACTGAAGTACCAAAGAGAAGGGATGAAAATACTAGCAAGACAACACCAAAGGCAGAATCACAACCAACCAGAAATTGGGATATCCAGTGCTTTAGGTGTTTGGGGAAAAGACACATCTCATCTCAATGTCCAAACAAAAAGACCATGATTCTGCGCAATGAAGAAGTGGTGACTGACAGTGATGATGACTTTAAAGGCATGCCGGCGTTGGAAGAGGTTAGTGATCATGAAGACACAGTGAAATTTGCTGTTGTTGGGGAGCTGTTGGTCACAATGAGAGCTCTTAACACTCAAGTCAAGACGGGTGATATGGAGTAGTAGCGGGAGAACATATTCTATACACGATGTCACATCAACGATAAGATACGTAGTATGATAATTGATGGAGGTAGCTAGCACGACCTTAGTTGAAAAATTGGGATTGGTATTACTTAAACACCATAGACCTTATAAATTACAATGGTTAAATGATAGTGGAGAAGTTAGGGTGAATAAACAAGTAATGATTACTTTCTCGATTGGAGGTTATAGTGATAAAGTTGTATGTGATATGGTGCCTATGCAAGCATGTCATATCTTGTTGGGGAGACCATGACAGTGTAATAGAAAAGTTACCCATGATGGGTACAAAAATCGATATAGCTTTGTTAAGGAGGGAATGTCTATTACTCTTACGCCATTAACACCGGCACATGTGTATGAAAACCAAATCAAATTGAAAAATGAGAAAGAAATGAGAGTGAAAGAGTTAGAGAAAAGAGAGGGAGAGAAGAGAGTGAAAGAGCTAGATAAGGTGAGAGAAAACAGTGAGATGTGGAGTACGAGAGAATATGTTTAGGTGGCTAATAGAGAGTGGAGCCACATAAGAGAAAAGAAAGAGAAGAGTCTTCGGAGGAAAAAGAAAAGTAAAAAATGAGCTTGCAAGAAAATGAGAGTGAAGCTGATAGGGCTTTAGTGAGAACTAACAATTTCCTCCATAATTTGTCTATTTCTGTCTTACAGGATTCTGAAAACTTGATCCATGAGAACAAACCTATTGGGATACCACCCAATTCAGGCATCGAGCATCGACTTATGGATGAAACTAATCGACCCCACCCCAATTTAGATATTCATTTGTTACAGGAGGATGACAATGTGATCTCTAAGGAGACAACAGAGCTTCAAAGGCAATGGAAGAAGTTCATATGCAGGGGGTTGAAGGATAGGACATGGAGGATGCTCGATGACTCACCAATGGTAAGGTATCGTCATTTCATATATAGGTTAGATAATGGTCTGGCATGTAGGTATAGTTCTTCACATGGAGCATGTAATTTAAAACTCACAACCATATCTAGACCAAGTGATTAACTTGAACACTTGCATGAGTCATATGTATAGGTGGCTAGCTAGGTCGTTAGAATTCACTAATCTGCCTAACATTTTCATGAGATTGAATAAACGCTTATTGCATCCGTCTATAGGAAAATTCTTACTAGTTTATGATAATCTAATGTATTGCAAGAGTCAATGTATGCATGTTAAAATGAGAGGTTACGTGTTACATGGTAATGCATTCGTATGTTACAAGAAATGAATCAAGTATGATAGGTCATGTGGGTGCCTTGTTGGTGATTTAAGGCATGAATGTCTTTATTTCAATCATGCAGTCCTTGAATGTTTTGGTTTGAATTTAGATGTGCGTGACAAGTATTTGAGATACATTGATCTTAATTTACAAAACTACTCGTGGAAGGTTGGATGGGATATGCTAGGAACTAGCTGAATATATCCTATGTTGTCTACTACTTGTTACTCATGTTATGATATGGTGATTGGTTTTAGTCCGTTAATTTGTTGGTTTTAACTCATTTGCCTATTGATTCTAGTGGTAGCTTAGATGAGAAACAAGATATTTTCTTTAGTATATCTCAAACTTACAAAAGGATGAAGTCGAGGCGTGTATTATTTGATCCATGCGATGGTGATTGGGTGTACATGTGAAGGAAGCGGATACGAACTCAGAGGAGGTCCAATATACCCTAGAGGAGATGGGTCATGTCACGTCATTGCCATGATTGGAAATAAGGATTATAACATGGGTTTTCTTCATGGTAAGCATTTAATAAATTTTCTTAACGATGATTCTAATGTTGCTTCGTTTGGTGCAGGATCAGATTCGAGGTCGAATCCTTTTGAAGATGGAGGGGATGATATGATCCAAGATGCGGGAATCACAAATGCAAGTTCAAACCGAGACCCCTTGATTATCGAAGAAGGGGCAATGACGCGATCAAGAGCAAAACGAGTCAAAGAGGCGTTGGGGATGCTCGTCAAAGCCACTATTTATGAAACCATGTTCAGGACGTAAAATGGAGCAATGTTGGGGTCGAATGTCAAAAAGACTTGGATCAACGTAATAAAGCTGGCCGAAGAAAATCTGGCCAACCGGACGCACAAGGGCCTACCGGAAAAGCCCTACTGAACGTCTGGTAGTCAAAGCTTTGAAATTTCTGCCAAACTGGACGTGAGCTGTCCTACCGGACGCGCTCTACCTAACGTTCGGTAGAAAATTCTGTGCATTTAGACGTCTGGAAGGGTCTTCCTGTATGACCTATTTTCACGCGATTTTATTCATTTTTTACTAGAATTCTAATTCTTTCAATATTTAGTAATATTTATTTCCTTATGCACGTTTTATTACTAGGTTTAGGGCTCTCATATAAATACTTAACTGTTTTGTTACATTAAAAAACTTTGACATTGAATTAATTGAAAATCTTTGCTTTCTTCTTTGTTCTTCCATTGAACAACAAATCGAATTCCAAGATCTAATTCTTGTGGTGTTCAAACATCGGATAGTGGGTTTTTCACTTCGTTGGGTTCAAATCCAAAATCGGATTATTCATTGGCGTTCTTGGGTTCCGCATCAATCCAGTTGTGAGTTTCATAGTCACCGTTGCTACGGAGTTCACATCAAAAGGGTTAAGAAATAATTTAGGGAGGTATATTCAATTGAGACATTTAATGACTTTTGAGATTTAAAAAGTTTAGGTGCATTCAATTTAAACTTTTTGAGACTCTCAAAAAGTTATGGTGTATTCAATTAAGATTTTTATAGACTTTTTAAAAAGTTTATAAAAGTCACGGTGTACTCAATTAAAACCTTTTAAAAGTCTTTATAAGTTTTGGGGTATTCAAATTTCAATGACTTCTAGAAACTTATTAATTTTTAAGTAGAAAGTACTCATATAAAATCTCAAAATTTGTCTTTCATTAATCATGAGATTTTGGAAGACTTTTACAAAAAAAAAAATATTTTTTTTGTTTCAATATTTGTTTCATTTTTCCTTCTACGAACATTAGAGGTATGATTAAAATTTATTTTTTCTCTCTCTCTCTCTCTTATCGTTTTATCTCTATTTTCTATGAAAAAAATTTAAATTCTTGTAACTTTGTTTTCATTCATTATTTTTATGAAAAATATCTATTTTTTATTAAATTATCAAATTTCATATGAAAAATTTATAATTAAATGTAAATATATTGATTTTTTTTAAAAAGTATATTATATTAATAATATTGAATATTAAATTTATTTTTTATCATATATATGTATAATTTTGATTATTATTTATTTAATTAATGTCTAAAATTTTTATTCTTTTTAAAAATAATTTTTAATTATATGAGGAAGGAAAATAGAAGGAAAATTATGGAAACTACACCCTCGTATGTGAGAATTTTACATTATTTCGCTAGATTTACGTGAATTATATTTCAAATGGAGGTCTTTTTAAATTCTACAAAAGTCTGTAAAAGTTTGAAAATGAAAGGTTATAGAAGTCTAAGAAAAATTTCCACTAATTCTATGCAAATCTATGAAAAATCCACGAAATCTACAGAAGTCATTACTCTCTAAGGGGTTTCAATTCTCTAATTAATTTTTCTAATTGAATTGGTGGTTATTGAAACCAACGAATTGTTATTACAATTTCATTCATTTTTTTTAACAATTCCCCACATGAATAAAATTAACAACAATGACAGACGGACATGCTGATAAAATTTAATAGTCAAAACTTTCATAGGTATGTGTAACCTTTTGAACCTTCCATTATGTAAGTGTGTTTACTTTACTAGTTGATTAGTAAATATGACATCCTTGAACTATTCTGTCATTTGTGTAAATGATCAGTTCTCATAGTTATGTTCATTTTAGCCATGAATATCTCCCTAGTTCTGTAAGAGTTTATAAGGAATTAAGCCCTTGTAATTTCTATTTGAAGCAGCCCACTTCTCTCGTACATAGTTGATCTCTTAATTAAAAGTAACCTTGCATTACTCGGCTTGGATATTCTTCTATATAAAGATCATTGAAAGTTTAGCTTATCATTTATTCCTTAGAGTATCACTATTTTTATCATAGAAATGGACTAGGACGAATTTCCATAGTGATCAACATGATCTTTACAATTAGGTTGTTCATTTGAACCCAGATCTTGGGATCTCCAGTCAACTAAGTTGGATATCCATTGTATCGGTCTATTCTTTCATGTGCTTTAGTCTCATTTTCCTCGACAATTTCTTAACTAACTCTCCATTTAACCATTTGTTTAGCGGATTCACAATATTGTCATTTGACATTACATATTCATTCTTAGCGTCTTTGATATGACGCATTTGTTGATTTTAAATCTATTTGTTACCATAGCACTGTCAATTTTTTCATACCGTTATTTTGGTACTTGTTTTAAACCATACAAATATTTAACCAGTATACAAACTTTCTTTTCTTGTATAAGTGCAGGAAAACCCTCAGGTTGTTCCATTTAGATTTCTTTATCCAAATCTTTATTCAAAAGTGCTATTTTCAAATCCATTTGATGTACTTTAAAAATACATGGCAACAATTGCTAATACCATCCTTATGGAATTTATTCTCGTCACAGGAGAATAGGTATCAAAGTAGTCTAGACCTTCTCGTTGTATATGACCTTTAATTACTAGCCTCACCTTGTATTTATCAATTGATCTATCCGCTTTCATCTTCATTATAAGAATTCACTTGGATCTTAGATGTTTACACCCAAGAGGAAAATCCACTAACTCATAAGTGTGATTTTGCAATACAGAATCAATTTTGCTTTTAATGGCCTCTTTCCACAAAAGTCCTTCAATAAAGAGTTAAGAAATAAATTGAGTGAGGGGAAAGAGTACCCAAAGTTTGGTGTGTGGAATAAGGAGGAGAACACCTCCTTATGTAGTACTAGGATGAGAAGGAGTTTCAATTCCTTAATTAATTTTTCCAATTGAATTGATGGTCATTGAAACCTATGAATTGTTGTTACAATTTCATTCAATTTTTTTTTTTCCAATAATCCATATCGTGCTCAAATCAAACCCTAAATTTGGTTACATTTCTTGAATATGGCTCTTTCACTTGAGCATTTTTTCTTGATTTATTTAATTTATCATTTTCTAGTATTCAATGTTTTTTGAAGAAATCTTAAAAACAATATCTAGAAATTTTAAGCATGCATAGGCCAAGATTCAATATGAAAAAAAAAAAGAATCATTCTTAAAATCTATTTATCAAACCCAAGTGCTCATTCTTTGTTGAATGTTTTTAAAAAAAATTTCACCGCTTACAAAGAATCATATATAAATATTAATAATAATACATGTTGGTTTTTAGATTTAATCATAATAAGAAATTAATTTTCCTTTGAAGATTAAATCCAACTAGATTATAAATCTTTGATCTCTTTTGAGGTTATTGAATTTTGTTTTTAAAGGTAAGATTATAATTTTGGAAGAGCTTTTAATGGCCTTTCACATTTTTAGCCAAAACCTCCTCTATTAGATTTTTTTTTTCATTGTTCTCTACTTTAGGTGTCTCTTTTTTGGGGGAAAAATGAGAGAATCTGGCTAACCCTAATCTTGATAATGTTTTCATAAAAGGCATATTTATAATACTCTATTAGGATTTCATAATTGCATAATTTTCCTTGGACTTTATTGTAGTAGGCTAATTAAGTCTCACACTTATATTAGATCAATAAGAGAGACCTAATTGGACTCACAAAACCCAAGCTCCAATGGATGTTTTTAATTAGGTCAACTCTTGACCAATTAAGACACATCTATTAATCCCTACACGTTCTTCCAAAAAGTCAAAATAGCACTCTTGAGTTTATTGATAATTATGAAAGCAAATTATGATCAAATAGCAATATCATCCGATCATCATTCCACAAGTCAACCCCATTTGACTGTCAATATTTTGAAATCGACAAAATGACCATTTTGCATTTTCAGCATGTATAGCCATCCAAGTCTCATTTTCATAAAGCAAATATGTTTTGAACAAATCACAACATAGAGTCCAACAATCCCATTGTTGGACTATTGAACTCAAGTTTGAATGTCTATAGGGAATGCTTCAGAGTGATGATCGTCTCATCGTGATGATTAACAGATTCCATCATTGCAAGTATATGATATCCAACTTTTTCATCCCAAATCCCAAAGTACATAGAATAATCTTCTAATTAAGACTTCACTCATTGGTAACTTAAAGAACTTAAACTAGCAATCAGGGATACATTACTTGCCCATAATTTAGATAACTCATTAGATGATCGAGTAGAATCTCATTTCGAGTGGTCACAAATGAGTCATCTACATGATCCTGTTAAATGTGCACCAAAATACATTATTGTTCTTATTCTCAAATCTAGACAAATCTCACTAAAGATAATGCAATCTTATTTGAACAATATATTATGATCACATCACAAATTATGTCTTACTGTACTCGAACCATCAAGTATACAATTTTGTGACATCTTATATGATCATGGAATTTTAGCTTTTTTTGATCATCGAATATTAATTCATAATGTGGTTTACAAAATATTACTTGAATGGAATCAAACGAAAAATCTCTCACTTGCCCTCTAGAGTATACGTGACATATCAAGAATACCCATTCTCTCCAAATACCCATAAAAAAACCTTAGCTGGTAAGCTCTTAGTAAATGGATCTGTAAGATTATCCGTTGATGTAATCTTGCTAACCGTCACGTCTCCTCGATGAACAATCTCTCTAATTAGGTGATATTTCCTCTCAATGTGATTGCCATGCTAATGACTCCTTGATTCTTTAATGTTAGTAACAGTCTCACTATTTTCACAATAAAGTGTTATGGGTTCCATCACCAAAGGTGCCACGTCAAGGTCCAAAAGAAACTTCATGAACCATATAGACTTTTTATCAACTTCACAACCAGCTACATATTCTGCCTCCATGGTAGAATTAGCAATACAAGATTACTTGATGCTACTCCATACCAAGGCTCCACCTCTTAGTGTAAATACTGAACTTGCCGTGGACTTTCAAGAGTCACGATCTAATTGAAAATTAGAATCAGTATATCTAATAGGATTTAGATCATGTCCTAAATAGACGAGCATATAATCTCTTATTCTACACAAGTACTTGAGAATATGCTTCACCGCTGTCCAGTGTTCTGACCTCGAATTAGACTGATAATGACTAACAATACCCACAACATAATAAATATCCGCTCTAGTGCAAAGTATAGCATATATGAGGCTTACCACAGCTAAAACATATGAAACCTTCTTCATGTTATCCATCTCCGTTGGAGTCTAGGAAGAATGCTCATTTAATAGATTAATTCCATGTCTAGAAGGACATTGTCCCTTTTAGAAATATTGCATTGCTAATCTAGACAATATCTTGTCAATATATAAGTTTTAGATAATGCTACCTGCTTATTTTTCCTATCTCGTAAGATACGGATGCCCAAAACATAACTAGCTTCTTCCAAATCCTTCATATCAAAATGTTGTGACAACCATTTTTTTTACAAATGACAATGTTTCTACATCATTTTCAATGAGTGGAATGTCATGCACATAAAGAATCATAAAAAAAGTACTTTATTCTCTTGCATATACTTATATAAACAAGACTCATCTAGATTTTGGTCAAAACCATAAGTCATAATGGTTTGATCAAATATGATATTCCAAGACCTGGACACTTACTTAAGATGAATTATAAAAAGAGCTTGTTTTTATCTAAAAATATAAGGAAGGTAATCGAGCTTGTGTGATTATTCTCGAATTGTTGTTGATCTTGATCTTTTGTGAACATTGATAAGAAATTTATTCAAGCGGTCCACAAATGGATATTTGCAACTTGCAAACTTTTCTTTCATAGCTTCTTTCACGAATTTCTTAGGTTGCATCATGTAAATGATCTCATCAAGATGCCCATTTAAAAATGATGTCTCTACGTCCATTTACCACACCTTATAATCATAAGGAACGACAATGGATAAAATGATTCGAATAGATTTAAGCATGGTAACCGGGGAAAAGGTATTATCGTGATCGATATCTTCTGTTTACGTAAAATCCTTAGCCACTAGCCATACTTTGAATGTTTCAACCTTCCTATCTATTCCATTTTCCTTTTATGGACTCACTTGCACTCTATAGTTTTGACTCCATTAGGTGCGTCTATAAGATCGTAAACCTTGTTGGAATACATGAATTTCATCTCTGACTTCATGGCAAACTTCCATGATTCAAAGTCTACATCTTGCATTGCTTCTTTAAATGAAATGAGATTTTCCTCTTGCTTAGTAAAGATCTCATAATAAGACTCTTCATAGAGAAAGTAACTATAAAGTGGTCTCATGACCCAACTACTATGAGTACTGGTTGAGGTGCCTAATCATCCTATCTAACTAAAGGTCGTTTCTATATTTCCACTGCTTGGTCCTGTCTTTGATTAGGACCAACCTCCTCACTATCCTATCATAAGGGGCATGTGGAGATAGAACAGTGGATGCCTCATTCTCTACTACCTCTGGATCTAATTGTTCATGAGGTTCCATGGACATCAATTACTCATTTACCTCATTGACAACCATTGGTTCAGTAGGAGGTTTCCAAGTATATTACTATTTGATTCTATGCAAAAATCTAGAACTGGATTATTTGAACCATGTTCTAACATCTCTTCAAAAAGAATCTTACTAGTGGACTTGTGTTCTTCTATATACTTGTTCTCTAAGAAAATTGCATTTGTACCAACAAATATCTTCTTATCAAGAGGACTATAGAAATAGTAATCTCTTATTCATTTTCGCTGTCCTACAAAAAAAAAAAAATTTGATCTTGATTCCATATTATCCAACTTTCCCTTTAGCACATGTGCCAAACACCTCAATATTCAAATATGGTGTAAAGTAGGCTTGAGCTCATTTCACAATTCAAGAGGTGTCTTAGGAATCGACTTAGATTGTACTATATTCAATGAGAAATAACTCATCATTGATCTCACAATATCTAAAAGAGTTCGATTTCTTCTTTTCGAGACCCCATTATGTTAGAGAGTCCTTGGTGTACTCAATTGGGACAATATCCCATTATTAGATAAGTAGACTCAAACTCTTGGGATAAATTTTTGACATCTCGATTGGATCGAAGGATCTTGATACTCTTACCTAATTGTTTCTCAACATCTGTCTGGAACTCCTTGAATTTCTCCAAAACTACTAACTTGTGACAAAAAGGTATATATCCAAATCTAGAGTAATCACCTGTGAAGGTTATGAAGAACTCATATCCTCCTCTGGCCCGAGTATTGATTGGTCCTCAAACATCGAAATTTACTAATTCTAAAACTTCTTTAGCTTTTAGTCCCTTAACTTTGAAATGCCTTTTGGTCATCTTACCTTCCGAACAAGATTCACAAGTTGGTATGAATTTCACTTCTAATTCAGTTAAAGGTCCATCCTTCACCAATCATTGAATCCTGTTTAGATTAATATGACCTAACCTAAGATGCCATAAGAGAGTTTCATTAGTACTAGATAATCTCTTTCTCTTCCTAGCAATAATAGTGTTACATATAGATCCAATCATAAGACTTAAAATATAGAGACTATTAGCCATATGACCTAAACACATAATAAAATTATTTAACTTAATAACCACGATAGAACGGGTAAAAAGTACCAAATAAATAACAAGATATAAAAGTGTAACATAAACTAAGTTTCGTGCAAGTTCGAGAATAATAATAGTCATCCAAAACCAAATGTCTATGATTTTTAAAATATAAAGTATGGGTGTCAATAGCTTTGGCAAGCACTACTGTTCTAGTGCCAACCCTTAGAGTATACTTTCTTTCATTAAGGTGTTTTGTTACCTGGAACCCTGTAAAAGAATTGTAAACATAATTGGTGTCTCTAGAATCTACAATCCAGGTATTAGTAGAATCAACCAGTAAGTATGACTTAATGAATAAAGTATTTCCTTTACATTGCTTCCCTTTAGTAAGGTGATCTGGGCAATTCCCCTTCCAATGACCATTTTGTCCACAAATAAAACATTTTCCCTTCGGTTTTCCATCGACAGTAGTTTTCTTCCATTATGACTTGATATCTTTCTTTTTGTTTGACCCATTCCCCTTGTTTCATTATTTGCCACTAGAAGGCTTAGGATAAGATGGTCAGACCGTCACAATCAAAGCATCTCCACTTTTGGCCTTTTGAATAGATTTCACGCTTTAGAGCTCCTTCAATGAGTTAATAAGAAACATGCTCATTTTGTGTAGATTATAATCTATTTTGAATTATGAGAACATCTCAGAGGAAGTCTCAAAAACCACGTCGACTCCTAAAACTTTCGCAACATTGAAGTGACTAATCATGGTTACAGATGTGTCTGGCTTTATACCTGTATTTATGATTGCCCTAATGAAAGCTTGTATAGCTTGTCGACTTTGATGTCCTAATATCTCTTAAGACCTTTCATCATGTCAAAAACAATTTCCATTTTCCGATGTTTCTGTTGTGATATATTTGACATGTATGCCAAAATGTAGCAATGGGTCATCTCATCATAATGACACCATTTTTCACATGAAGTCTTTTGAGATTTCTTGGAGTCATTTCTAGGGATCTCGGGACAAACTTTAGTAAACACAAATTTGTGTTTTTCAGCAGTAAAAAAAAATATTGAGATTCATTTTTCAGTCAACTTAGTTTTCTCCCACAAGTATGTTTTTGTTAACTATTATTGATAATGGATTAAGCGACATTTTCTATAAAATTAATGATTCGCATATTAATAAAATGAATAATAATCATTGTATGATGCATGTATGCAAGTATGCAAATATAGACCCAAAGCTATATTTTTAATCAAGGACCTAAAACTCTTGCAACTTTTAACACGCCCTCTATAGGAGGTTAATATTTTTGTTGGCAAGGTTGGGACCCTCAATCATTATATTAGGTAGGCATCTCATGCCATGATAATTGATTATTATTTGGCATATAAATAATTTTTTTGGAATCTTATATAAGAAATCCTTCAAAATTATCATATATAAGTGTATTAACCTCCATTAATAATTTTAAAATATCCGAAATAGATGAGATGTTTTGTATAGGATAATCACCCCATTACTTCATTTTTAAAATATTCCATCTTTAGAACTAATTTCAGTTGATCTAAAATAACGTAGTCTTTCTTTAGGGAGATCAATGGAATTCGATACTAGACAAATACTTATTTCAATAACAAATTGGATAATGGACGAGGCCATGATTTATACATGCCTATAAACCTTATTCCACTTATTATTTTAAACCGTTGGGTTTTCATTTAATAATTAATCGGTCAAATATAAACAATTATAATAGCACCAAATTATTAAATATAATTTTTCAAACAATTCTAATTAATTTAGAGTGATGGAAACAATTATACAATTCCAATGCATATGATTTTAGTGTGCCAGGTGATGTTTTATTTAATTTACATGACATGTAATAATATTCATTCATTCGTCATCCATAAAATAATAAAAGAAATAAATAAATGAATTATAATCACTTATGACATATCCTAAGAACTTAAATTACAACAAGAATTAAAGTAGTCCATTGGGTCACATTCTGGTATAATTCTTCAATTTCCTTATAATCCAATCTATGAAATGTTCAAAATGTGGGTCAATTTAATTTTTCAAATTCCAATCATTTAGGCAAGGCCCATTATCCATTAAGATTAGCCCAAATCTCAAAGAAAAGCTCAAAAACTTAAATTGAGCCCAATTTCACAAACCTTAACACCACCATCTCCAACCATCATTTTCCACCATATTTGGAGGCATCGATAGTGGTAGCCCAGAAAGGACCATCGCAGCTGCAACCATGAGTACAACAGTAGCATCGATTGTTGTTGCCACAACCGACAGTAACATTTGCAGCCGCTGCCTTCAACTTGGTGGTTCCACCATAGTTTTGCTCTTGTTTGTCCCATTTCTCCTTTACCCAATCTTTCAACAAACATCTCCATACCAAAGGTTTTTTTTTTTTTTTTATCTCCAAAAACACCAAGCCATAAAAAAAGAAAAAAGAAAAAAAAAAAGACAACATAAAAATGGTTTGGAGTCCAAAATTTCATCCTCTTCTTTGATACGAAAGTGTAGAAACATGAAAAATGAATATACAAAATCATAGTGCCTTATAGCTTATATTTATCTAGAGATATTGCTATGAATAAAATAAATTACAAGAATGAGAAGGGAATATTCTAGATAGAAAGGTGATTATGTAAGTATTTTCTTTAAGCATAAAAAACAATAAACATCTCAAATCAAATAACCTAACACAATTTCAACTAAAAATGCATACTACAGTAAGAATTTAAAAACTAATCCTACTCAAGGATCAATTGGCTCTGATACCATTTGTTGGTTGTTAGATTTAGTCACAATAGGAAATTGAATTCCCTTTGAAGATTAAATCCAAATAGATTATAGATCTTAGATTTCCATTGAGGTTATTAGATTTTCTTTTTAAATGTTCATACACAAGGGTGAGATTATAACCATAGAAGAACTTTTAATGGCCTTCCATCTTTCTAACCAAAGACTCATTCCTTAGATTTTCAACCTTGTTATCTACTTTATGTGCCTCCATTTTTGGAAATAATGAGAGGATTCGATAAAATGATCGTTTTTCCCTTTCAACATGTATAGCCATCCAAGATCCATTTTTATAAGGCAAATTCCGTTGTGAACAAATCATAACATAGAGTCCAACAATCCCATCGTCGGACTATTGAGCTCAAGTTCAAATACCTATAGAGAATGCCTCGAAGTGATGATCGTCTCATCATGATAATTAACGAATTTTATTACTGCAAGTATATAATCTCCAACTTTTTCACCTTGATTTCCAAAGTACCGAGATTAATTTTCCAATTAAAATTTCACTTATTGTTATCTCAAAGAACTTGAGCTAGGAATCAGGGGTGCATTACTCGCTCATGATTTAGATGACTCCTTCAATGATCAAATAGAGTCTCATTTCGAGCGATCATAAATGAGTCATCTACACAGTCCTATTCAATGTGCAACAAAACACATCAATGTTCTTATTCCCAAATCTAGACAAATCTCCATAAAAATAATGCAATCTTATCAACTTAAAACGTCCAACTTTACGTATCGATTGTGAGCGATATATTTTGATCACATCACAAATTGTTTCTCACTAGAACAATCAAGTATACAATTTGTGACATCTTATATGATAATTAAATTTTAGATTATTGCTATAAATTAAAACACGAATAATCAAATATTAATTTATGATGTTGTTTACAATAATTTATAATGTTGTTTACAAAATATTACTTGTAGGTCATTAGACTAACAATAGCTTCAGTCATCGTCACCCGTCATCAATCAAGCAACATCTCAAACTCATTTTACTTTGTCCCAACATAACCAAGTTAAGTTTGCATTGCTCTTGCTTCTGTTCAATTTTGTGTTGGAAAATATTCATACCTAACTTTTTGATTTATTTCGTTTTTTCTTATTTTAATTTAATAAAAGGATATAATAGTTTTTCTGACATTAAAATTTAACTTATTACGGATGGTTTCCATCAAGCGAGGACCAAGCACACATGTTCGAAAGTTAAGGGGTCTAAGTGTCATAAATTGTAGGTTGGAGACCTGAATGTCACATTAAATAAAGAGTGGGGACTCTAGGTCAAATTTACCCTTTTCCTTTTATCCAAAACGTTTTCTATAAACCATAATTGCTAATTTTATTTCAGAATCTTCAGCACGACTTTATATACCAAGAAACATATTAGGGTTCATAGTTCAGTCTCGCTCTTTCACTCTCTGATGTAAGCACGTTCTCTATTTCAAGGTAATTTCTTCTGTTCATTCGACTAAATCACTTATTCATTCTATTATATATAGATAGGTATGTATTGTGTGTATAAGCGCCCAGATATATACGTATACAGGCGCGCATACACACGCATAAGCACAAATTAGATCTGTTTTCTTTGGTATCTGGTGTTTAAGTTAATTTGATGCTATATTTCTTTATTATTCTCAGTAATTAGAATGCTAATTGAGGACTGGTTATCGGTATTTCTTTATTGATTTGTATTATAAACGATGTTTCTGTTGGGTTAGCTGAAGTAATAATAATTATGGATATTTGAAATACATTTTCCTTAAGACAGAGTTCCATATCATAACTTATTGAATCGTGGATGTGAAATAAACAAGGAATAAAATTTGTATTTTGCATTTTTCCTCTTACATACCTCCAATTATGGGCCCTTTGAGAATATCACAGATTAGAGAAGTAACAGCTTTCTCAAAAGTAGACATTGTAAGTTGGATAGCTGAGTTTTTAGGTGCTTTTTATTTAATTATGCTGTCTTAAAAACTTCTGTCATACTTGTTTGCTTGTCGTGTGCCTCAAATAAGCTCCATCAAATGAATTATGCATTAGTTTGTGCTTTATTTTTTACACTCTCGAAATTAGCAGTTGCCTTTGATGTTTCTCACTATATTTGTGGGATTTTTCACAGGGCGCAATAGTTTTAAATTATGGTTTCTTAGTCGATTTGGTTTGAAGCATTGAAGGTCCTTCACCCCCAGCCCTCCATACTGCACAGGCTCGCAAACCTGAGACCACGAGACTAAGTGAAATTTTGTCTCCTCCCCCATGCCAGACCAAAGAAAGTGTCTCTGAATCCTCTCTAGTCGGTGTGCCACCCCAGCCGGAATGAGGAAAAGTGATAAGAAGTAAGTGGGTAGACTAGAGAGAGTGCTCTTAATTAAAGTAACCTTCCCCTCTTTAGATAAATAGAGGCGTTTCCATCCTGCTAGGCGCTTCTCCATACGCTCGATTTGGCCTTAAAAGAAGCTCCCAACGGCAACCCCAAATATTTCATTGGGACAGACACAGTTTGACAACCCAAAATATGAGCCAAGACCTCCAAATTAGGAACCTCACCCACAGGAACCATCTTAGACTTGTTCAAATTAATCTTTAGCCCAGAGACCGCCTCAAACCACAAAAAAACAGATCGCAAATGCTCCAATTTAATTGAATCCGCATCACAAAAAATCAAAGTGTCATCCGGGAAGAGCCTTATGCCTCGCTTCATAAAGAAAAATCATTTCTCAGTACTTAGTTTTACCTTTTTAAACCTTGGAGATGGTTAGTCAAATAGGAAATGTGTATATAAATGTTCAAAAAACTTTTTCTTAACATTTTTAGGAAATCGAATCAAAGAAACACACAATAAAGTATAGTACTTATCAATAGAGTACTTAACTTATATTGCACATTGAAAGTAAATTTTTTTTTTTTCATAATTGGAAATGATTTGACACTTTCACTTGGCATGAAATTTAGGTACATTGTCAACATAATGATGAGCTAGCACAACGTGTCAATAATTAGTGGGCAACATTCTAATGTCAATAGGAAAAATGTGCAATTGAGTAATTGCTTTGGAAAGCAATGTGCTAATTCATGGAGTATCATGTAATTGAACTAGAACTAAAATAAAGTCAACGTGAAAGTTATGCTGAATGGTAGGTACGAGATATAGGGTCTCAGAAATGTTTGACTTCAAAGGCATTGCTTTAGGTAATTTCTTAATTATGTCAATGTTAATTGTATCCATTACAGATGTGGTCATGACATGAGATACAATACACTTTTCACAACTCTCAATTTTTGTGTAAATGGAGGAAAGAACTGCACTGTAATCATCTAAACAAATCTCTAAAGATTTTATAAATTGTGACAATGTTTGATCGTGTCAGCGTACTTTTCAAAAAGTCTTTCCACCACATTAAATACCATAGGAGAAACCTCATTGTATTTATTTTGAACACTATCCAAAAGAAGAGCAATCAAGTCTTCCAATGTAAAGGTCATGATAGTCTCTATTGATGTGAAGATATTTCATAAATGATTTCCTTTTAGAGCTACAAGAAAGTTGATCATGAAAATACGTTCGATTTAAAATCACCGCAAGTGTTCGGTTCGTTATAAGTAATAAAGTGGACTTTAAGAGTCCGGATTGTCGATCCCACAGAGATTGAGTAATTCAATAATAATTATCTCGACTTTAACCGAAACTAGATATGTTTTTGACTGTTTTGTACTAAATTATAACCGAATTAGATTATGAATACTACTATGAATGAATTGGCTAAACTATATGCGGATTATACTAGAATGCAATATGAAATTCGAATGCAAATTGATTAACTTAACAATAGAAAAACGCACTAGGATCACGAATCCCAATGCAACAATCAATTTCAATCCTAGTTTTACAATTTGACAACACGATTGTATATTGAAGAATCAATGTTCTTATTGAATTTAACAATCTCTCTCGAGTAATGTTAAACCTATCCTATCATACGATTCGATTATATTTCTATGACGAATACCAAAATAAAAGAATGCATGAGCTTTTATGAACACTTAAAGATTCACACGAGATATAGTGGTATATTTTTATCCCTTATCGGACCCTATGACAATTTATACTACGTCGAACCTATTTTCCTTTTGTCGAATGAATAAGACAGGTCACATTCATATAATTAACGTGTATAATAATTATATGGAAGAAATATATATAAATTATTCAATATCCAAAAACTTGTTTATAATGTCAAAAATATAAAACTAAAGATTAAAATATTATGTTATATGGTTCATCGATCTCCTAGTACAAGAAAAACTAGTCTAACATGCTAAAAAGAGAAAAATCAAAAGATTAGTTGAAGAAACGTCATCACCTGAGTCAATATTCAATTAATTCCTTGGAGTGCGTAATGATTCTTTGCGTTCCTTATATTTTTGCTCCCAAAATTACCTTTTCTTCTTCAAAATTGCGTAACCCCCCATTCTGGACATTTTTAAGGGTTTAAAGGAGGCTAGGATGTTTCCATAAGAGATTGGGTCGAAAAAGCAAAACCAAAAAATTTGCCAAAATTATATATTTTTCGGTCGCATGGTTAAAGGGTTTTGGCCCTTTAAACTTTTGGTTACCTTCTATGCGATCGCATGGAAGTTTGTACCATGCGGCCGCATGGTACATAGAACTTTCATTTTCTCTCAATTTGGTCCACGAACTTTGTTCTTCCTCATTTTGACCTCTTTTCTTAATTCTTTTCCTTCTAGCATCTTCTGATTTCACCAATCTTGTACTTAGTTCGTTTTCATTTTTGATTTGGATTTTGGGTCAACTTTTAAATAATTGCTTCCTAGTCCTTGAACTTTGGCTTTCTTCCGTTTTGGTCCTTTCTTACTCGTTTTCACTTTTTGTTAGTTCCATCGACATTGTCCTGCAAACACAATTTATATAAAATTAAGCCCTATTTCAATATAATTACCAGCAATTGTCCATATTTTGTGACCTAAATAAATGCGCAAGACGCATTTATGGAAAGTGTTGGAACATGTCAATTGTCATACGTTCACAATCTATGTCCAACATGATAAGGTAGTACTTTGCATTAGCCATAGTATTTAGCATCCTAGCTGCCGTAGCATATAAATTGATGGAAGTGCTTGTGAGAGATGCAAATGATGATATAATTGGGGAAAAGATATCTTGCATTAGTTTATCACAAAAAGGGTGATCGGGTGCCATAACGCGGAATATTTCACCAAGGCAAGAAACAACTGCTACAATGATGGCTTTACCTGTTAAAATTAACTTCCCTATGTTGACGATGGTGTAGCTTGTAGAGACGGTGGATTGCAGTGTGAAGACTGAAGCTATAGCGATGTATTTGAATTCAGGTTTGGACTCTGCTTTTGATTTGTTTTATTGCTGGACAGTAATGGTGGGAGAGGTGAGTTTTTGGGAAGAATACTTTGCTGGATTCTACAGGAGTTATAATTATCAGTTGATTGTTGGTGATTGGTAGAAGTTTGTTGTTTTGGCTCAAAATTGAAACATAGCATCTGAGGTTGCATTAATTGAGGATACACGACAGAAGGAATTGTATGTGATATAGATGAAGTCTAAAGGTTAACAGGTTGCAGACTAATTGGTGTAACGAAGATATGGAATGCAGCTTTGTGATATTGGGCTCGCCATTGCTTTTAAGACAGGAATTTTCTGGGTTGTTGAAAAAATGAACACCTTGAGGTCCCAGATTGCTCCAGTTTGAGAAAATTGTAGAATTAGCTCTGATACCAAATTTGATGTACAACCAATTGAGATAACCATAGAAGAGCAGTAGCAGGAAGAATTCCAGCAAGAAGAAGAGTAGAAGAAGCAGAAGACAGCTGGAGAAGAAAAGTAGAAGTAGAAGAGGAAGAAACGGAAGAAGAGGAACAAGGGAAGAAGAAAATGTGGGCAACATGCCTGTTTAATTATCATTCTTTGTCCATGTTTTGTTTTTAATTACAAACCATATAAATAGACAAACCAACAAACCTAAAGCTAAGGGCTTGGGCCAGCCCATTAATACAAACCCAACTAAATAAAATAAAATAAATGATCCAATAATAACAAAATGGTGATGCCCCCATCACTGTTCTAGGATTCAGAAGAATTTGCCATCGGATGTTACGTAGGAAAAAGAAAATCTAAAATAAATAGCAGAAGAAAAAAATGGCGGGGTGAGATGGATCAGAATTATAAACCCTGCAATTGGATTGCATATAATGCTATATGCAATCCGATGCATTTTTTTGAAATGTTCAAAATTTAGCCAAAGACCATGTAGTTAATGGAATGGCATTGAACTCTAGATAGGTAATAGTCATTGTATTTTTGAGAAAGACAACAAAAATAATATTGGGTTATGCTACATGTACATCATGGTGTCCATAATGTACACGTGGTATAACATTATTGGAGGGTTGACAAAGCTAAGGGTGTCTACAATGTACATGTGGCATAACATCATTGGAGGGTTGACTAATAATGTTTGTCAACCCTCCAATGATGTTATGCCACATGTACATTGTAGACACCCTTAGCTTTGTCAACCCTCCAATAATGTTATGCCACGTGTACATTATGGACACCCTTATGGACACCATAATGTACATGTAGCATTATTCAATAATATTTTATATGCAATTGAGAGTAATTTAATAAAATAAAATCATTCTTAAGAAGATGGTTTTAGCTGGGGACGAGTGTCGATGAAACTTGCTAATTTCTGTATTGTTCGAGTAGGATCTACCTGGGACAATGGCTGTTGGATTTCTTTTATGATACAAGAGGGTTTAACCAATATCGAGATTTTGAAGTGAGTTAAGGGTTTTAATCAGTTTATTTTCATTTTTCTAGCATTTTGGTGCTCTAGAAATAGTGACGTTTTTCCAATGTATTAAGTACATTGCTCGATATATTCTTGTTATATGCATTTAGCCAATTCCACCTTTATCTGAAATCAGATATTGTTTGGTGAAGTACTTCTCCACGTTCTACGTATACCTTTTATCTTTTTGATATTTTATCAAGATTACAACACAAAAGTTTCAAGAATAAGCCCACTGTCTAAAGATCGTCTTAAAGCTAATTGAATTGAGTCCTCTAGCATCAGCAGCAAAGGTGATTCATTTTGTTATCTAATAGTCTTAAACATTTGAAAGGTTTCTTTTGTATCTTATAAATGAACAAAAAGCACCTGTCTTGTCTGTTACAGATATTCTTATACTAATAATTTACTTAGCCTATGTTTGATTCATGTTTATAAATTAAAAACTAAGTCATATTTTTTATCCACACATTTTGAGGGACCCACAAGTATTACCTACTTATTCACCTCTCATTTCTATCAATTTATAATTTAAACCGTTTATAAACAATTTCCAAACTTGCTCTTAATTTAATTCCTCAGTTGCATGTTTGTTGGTGCTCTTAATTGAATTCCTCAGTTGAATGTATGTTGGTCTTTGTGTTTTAATTTGATACTCGCGAATAAAATATACATAATTTTTTTATGCACAAGCTAGCATGTATATAAAATATGCATTGTTCTTGTTAACTTACTTCACTAATGGAAGTTTTTGGACTCATTTTCACAGTATCAATCCCCTTTCTAACAAAATGTAAAGGTAGTTCACTTATAAAGAGTACAAAAGGTGATTAAATATCTCATTTAGACACATTTCTGATCCCAAATTTATGTTCTCTTTGGACCAATGCTTTCAGCAATACTCCTAACTTGATATTAGCTTCAAAAAACTTCTCTATTTGTTCTTTTGTCTGTTTGCTTATTACCCACTAGTTCTTTTCTGTTTGGGAGATCTGATGACTTAGGCTGAAGAATTCTTCCGGTTGAATTAGCTTGATAGCATGCGGTGGTTGTTTGCCTTGAATAAGCTCATAGAAATCAGTGGTGCATTTGTTTGTGCTTTTCTTTTTCTCTTTTCATTTTTTCTTTTGATATCCCATAAATTAGCTGTTGTGTTTGATCTTGCTTACTCTTTTTGTCTGATTTTACAGGGTGTTATTTTTCTGAATGGTGGTTTCTTACTTGATTTGTAAACCAGTATTCTAGGAAGTTGAAAATGAATTTGGTTGGACAACTAAGGCGTCATTTACCATATGGATACTTTAGAAAACCCGTTAGAGCTCCTGTGACTGTACCTGCTTTGATTAACTTACTTGGTGTGACTAGAAAC
The DNA here is from genome assembly GCA_019395295.1 of Osmanthus fragrans. Lineage (NCBI taxonomy): Eukaryota > Viridiplantae > Streptophyta > Magnoliopsida > Lamiales > Oleaceae > Osmanthus > Osmanthus fragrans. The sequence goes on along the minus strand of CM033350.1, from coordinate 20,606,948 downwards.
TTTGCTCAACCTGCATCCAAACAGGAAGAAGAGGAGGAAGAAGTAGAGATAGACCAAAGAAGACTTCCAGCTGATTATAATCCCGAAACTTTTGATCCCACAGAGCATCGCAGTCCCCCGACTGAGAGGGTATGGAGACTTGTTGATGAAATATCTGGACTTACACTGGTTGAAGCTGCAGAGCTCTCTTCTATTATGATGAAGAAACTGGGCATGAAAGAGCTGCCGGTCGTTGGAGTCATGAAGCCAGGTGCAGCAGGAGTGGCTTCAGTTGCGATGAAGGCATCAACGGCAGCCAAGGAAGAAAAGAAACCAGAAAAGACAGCTTTTGAGCTGAAGATGGAGTCTTTTGACTCAGCTTCAAAACTCAAGGTAATTAAGGAGATTCGAAGTTTTACTGACTTGGGACTAAAGGAAGCGAAGGACTTTGTGGAGAAGGTGCCTGCTGTGTTTAAAAAGGGGGTGCCAAAAGAAGAAGCAGAAAAAATTATTGAGAAGATGAAAGCAGTTGGGGCTGTCGTCGTTATGGAATGATGTCGAAATGAACATTGTGCTCGTTTCATCATTAAAGTCTTCTAGTGGAAACTTTTCCCGAAGAAAAGCTGCCTTTTTGTAATTTTTATTTCATATCTAGATCTAGAAATAGAAATCTCATAACAGGTGATGGATCCTCCAGAATTTAGTTTAGGTACTTGTACTTGCTTCTCTTTTTTGTCTGTCTCATTAATTCTGTGCTTGAAAGCTAATATAGAATGAGCAAATTTCAGTGTTCTTCTTGGCTACATTTTACCTTGAATAGAATAACCTCATTAATAAATCTGTGTCTGTGTGTGTGTGAGAGAGAGAGAGAGAGAGAGAGAGAGGGGGGGGGGGGGGGGGGGGGGGGGGGTGGGGGGGGGGGGGGGGGGGAAGCTTTGTGGGGGTGGGTGGGGGGGGGGGCTTTTTCCTTTTAAATTAGCAGTGAAAAGTTTTGGTCTTGTTTTGAATTTTACCTTAAAATACAGTAAACATAACTCACATTAGAAATGACATCTAGCGTTAGGAGCCTTTACTCAGCCAAGTACCCAAAGTTGTCAACCACCACAGCCCATACAGGATTACAGGTTTAGGTTTTAACACTTTATTTTGTCCCTGTTTGGTCTCTATTATAGTTTAATACGAGAAGAGAGGGGGGGGGGGCTTTTCCTTTTAAATTAGCATTGAAAAGTTTTGGTCTTGTTTTTAATTTTACCTTAAAATACAGTAAACATATCTCACATTAGAAATGACATCTAGCGTTAGCAGTCTTTACTCAGCCAAGTACCCAAAGTTATCAACAAGCACAGCCCATACAGGTTTAGGTTTTAACTCTTTATTTTGCTCCTGTTTGGTCTCTATTATAGTTTAATACAAGAAAGGGGGGGGGGGGGGGGGGGGGGGGGGGGGAGCCTTTTCCTTTTAAATTAGCATTGTAAAAGTTTTGGTCTTCTTTTGGATTTTACCTTAAAATACGGTAAACATATCTCACATTAGAAATAACATCATCTAGCGTTAGCAATTTTTTTCACTCAGCCAAGTACCCAAAGTTGTCAACCACCACAGCATATCCACATTAAAAATGACATCTAGCGTTAGCAGCCTTTATACAGGTTTACAGGTTTAGGTTTTTAACACTTTTTTTTGCCCCTGTTTGGTCTCTATTATAGTTTAATACGAGAGAGAGAGAGCGAGGGGGGGGGGGGGGGGGGGGGGGAGGCTTTTTCTTTTAAATTAGCATTGAAAAGTTTTGGTCTTGTTTTTAATTTTATCTTAAAATACAGTAAACATATCTCACATTAGAAATGACATCTAGTGTTAGCAGTCTTTACTCAACCAAGTACCTAAAGTTGTCAGCTAGCAGAGTACAGGTTTAGGTTTTAACACTTTATTTTGCCCCTGTTTGGTCTCTATTATGTTTAATACGAGAGAGAGAGAGAGAGAGAGAGACGGTACCCAAAGTTGGGGGGGGGGGGGGGGGTATCGAGGAGTTCCCAGGGGCGGGCATTTTCCTTTTAAATTAGCATTGAAAAGTTTTGGTCTTGTTTTGAATTTTACCTTAAAAATACAGTAAACATATTTCACATTAGAAATGGCATTTAATGTTAGCAGTCTTTACTCAGCCAAGTACCCAAAGTTGTTAGCTAGGTTTTAACACAGAGTACAGGTCGACAAATTCCATTTGTCAACACTTTATTTTTCCCCCCTGTTTGGTCTCTATTATGTTTAAATACCCCTATTAAATTAGAGAAAAGTTTTGAGAGAGAGAGAGAGAGAGAGAGAGAGAGAGAGAGAGTAGCCTTTAGAGAAGGGGGGGGGGGGGGGGGGTATTTGTACCTAATATTGAAAAGTTTTCTCACAATGTCTTGTTTTGAATTTTACCTTAAAATACAGTAAACATATCTCACATTAGAAATGACATCTAGTGTTAGCAGTCTTTACTCAGTCAAGTACCCAAAGTTGTCAGCCAGCAGAGTACAGGTCGAGGTTTTAACACTTTATTTTGCCTCTGTTTGGTCTCAATTATGTTTAATACGAGAGAGAGAAAAGAGAGCAGAGAGAGAGAGAGGGAAATGGGAGTCCCGTGGGAAATATACAATTTTTTTCCCTAGGGGGAGGGCGAGGGGGAGCCTTTTCCTTTTAAATTAACATTGAAAAATTTTGGTTTTGGTCTTGTTTTGAATTTTACCTTAAAAATGCAGTAAACATATCTCAAATTAGAAATGACATCTAGCGTTAGCAGCCTTTACTCAGCCAAGTACCCAAAGTTGTCAACCAGCACAGCCCATACAGGTCTAGGTTTTAACACTTTATTTTGCCCCTGTTTGGTCTCTATTATAGTTTAATACAACGACAATTCCATTTGTACCTAATAGTGTATCGAAAATTGTTCCCACTCTCACAATGCATGTGGCCCCGTGTGAATATAATTTTTTTTTTCAAATGTGGTCCCCATTTCCTATTGTGAGTAGTAGATAAATGATTAAATAAAAAAATTATGTACATGTAGCATTATCCTTCCGCAAAACTCATTATAATGGATCCCAAACATGGGCTTTGTAGTTCTCTGCCGTTGTTTTTTAACATTTTTTTTTTTTTTTTTACTAATAATTACTAATAAGCCTTCCCCAGTTGTCCAAAACATATCAGGTAGGGCCAGCCCGACTGTAGGGCATGCTGCAGCTGCCACATTTCTCACGGTCAACTAGCACCTATGGTTAGTGGTAAATGAACTTGCAACACGAAGAATGGGTTAATTCCATGGGAAATTCATAAGCAAACCGAGGAGGAATGCATATTATATTTGTGAAATGAGAATAGCATTTATGAATAATTGTTTGATTCATAAACATGCATTAGTTTAGATCAAATTTGGGTATTGTAAAATAAGAGCCGTTACCTCGTTGCCGTGAAATGAATAGATTTTATTTCATAATACTAATTAATGATGTTATTATTGAGAATAATGCTAACCAATGGATGTTTACAAGCATCATTTTCTATGCATGTATAGGAGTTAGGAGAGATGAAAAACATTTAAACTTGAAGTCACTTTCAGTTGTATATAGGTATGTTCATGAATATTGCATTAGACTTCTGTATTATGAATTGGATCTGATTAATTAAGTTATCAACAAGAGCATTTCTAAAAGATTCTAACTATAAAATGCTCTCTATTTTTTAAAGTTAATACATAAAAATAAACTTTCTTAATGACTAAAATAACGTGACAATTGTATTTCAATTTAGAGAAATTCAAAATGAGTTAGGATGTTGATTGCTGGAAACTTTTGTAAATAAAGCTTGTATATCTGCTAGGAAACTATTTTAGTATAGTATTAAATAGAACTTATTCACTTGGGCCTATCTCGTTGGGCCTTGACTTCCTTTAGTTCCTTATATAGGCTTTAAGACAAGATCTTGCCGTTCTCAGTTTTTCAAGAAATAGTGTATTCCCTCGATCCTCCCGTGCCACCACTCTGTTTACATATATTTCGTTGATGGGAGTTTGGCGATGGTACACCATCATGACACCTAGATGGTAGCCTATGATACATGTATTTTATACACTTATTAGACTGTTAAATATAGATATTTATGAGTTTCATGATTAATTATGATTTAATCTTATGTATTTATTGTTTGTTAGATATAACTCAATGATTCGAAGTGAAATTGGAAGAAAGGAATGAAAAATCGACGAAAATGGATGATTTCCAAAGTTAGGGAACTAAAAAAAAAATACTAGATAAACCATGCACGCTACGTCGCTACCCTGCTAAGGCATGGCCAAATTTTGATAGAAAGTACCAACTTCCCATATTCGATACAAGCCCTTTTGGAACCCAAATTGAACATGTTTCTTGACCTAATTTTACCACCTATAAGTACAAGTCAAGGAAAAATATTCAAGGTATCTCTTTGGCACCTCTCATATCACATACATCTCATATTTTAGTTTGTAATCATAGATAATTAGTATGTTAATTTAATATAACTAAAATAATTCTTTTTTGTTACCTTACATTCGAATCTGATTACGGATTGATACAATTCAATTTGATATTTATTCCCCGTGAAATGATACACTTAACTCATCACATTATTACTTATCAATGATACTGTACAATTGTGGGTTTCTCACCAACACAACCTACACCTTATAAGATCATTACTTGCAAACTATGCAATTGTTACTTATAACCAAGGCAATCATTGCTTCTCTTTAATTAGTGGGCATGACAGTATTGACATCATAGAGAGACATTCCTCCAGTTTGGTTATCATTAGTCATTGACAATAAATTTTGGAGTTTTGGTAAACTTCCTATGTGGGACAAATGTTATTTTTCATTTTCCCACCAACATAACTCCTTTCAAGTGGCACACTTTGAGCCTCAATTTCTCACTCACCCGACATCAATTTTGGCAAGTAAGTATATGGTTTCGATGTACTCATAGAGGAGAAAACAAACCAACTTTCATCTTCCAAAATAGCCAAGCGGGTCCCGCTCAAAATTAGCTCCAAAGTTAGTCCATTAACCATTTTTTCTAACAATCCTCCACATGAATGAAAATAGGGGCGACACATGAATGTCACACATGATGACTTGGTAATATAGTTCAACGGTTGAAACCTGCATAGGATAGGTAGGTGTTACCTTTTGAACCTTTCCTTGTGAAAGCATATTTACTTTACTAGCTGACCAGTAGACGCGATGTCCTTGAACTGTTCTGCCGTTTATGTAAACGACGATACACTCCAAACAAGATTCTTCCTAACACATTTCAGTTCTCATTATTATGTTCGTTTTGGCCATGAACATATGCTTGGTTCTATGAGAGTTCACAAGAATTGTACCCCCACAATTTTTCTAGAAGTGGCCCCACTTCTCTTTCACATAGGTGATTTCTTATTACAAGTAACCCGCTTTACTTGGTTTGATTTCCGACGCATAAGAATCATTAAAAGCCTATTGCTTATCCTCCATCTTCAGGGCATCACTGTCGCATCACAGGAATGGACATGAGGTAATATCCCCCACAGTGATTACATCAAGTCTTTACAATTAGGTTGTCCCTTTGAACTTAGATCTTGGGATCTCCAGTCAACTAGGTTGGATTTTCCTTTATATTGACTTATCCATTCAAGGGTTTAAGTCACATTCCTCTCGATGATTTCTCAACTAACTCTTGATTTAACCCTTTGGTTATCGGATCCGCAATGTTATCCTTTGACTTTACATAGTCAATAGTGATAACTCCAGTTGAGAGTAGTTACCTTATGGTATTGTGTCTACGACGTATATGTCTAGACTTACCATTATACATGTTACTCTGTGCCCTTCCAATTGTTGATTGACTATTACAATGAATGCAAATTGTTGGCACAAGTTTTGATCATCTTGGAATATCTTCTAAGAAATTGCATAACCATTCAGCCTCTTCACCACTTTTATCTAAAGCTATAAACTCAAATTCCATAGTGGATCGAGCTATTACTGTTTGTTTAGAGGATTTCCAAGAAACAGCTGCACCTGCCAATGTGAACACAAATCCACTTGTGGATTTTGAGTCTTTTATATCAGATATCCAATTAGCATCACTATATCCTTTAATGACCGTTGGATATTTGGCATAGTGCAATCTATAATTACGAGTCAATCTTAAGTACCTTAGTACACTTACTATTCATTTCCAGTGATCGGCTCCTGGATTACTCATATATCTACTCAGTTTACTAACTGTGTAGGCTATGTCTGGTCTTGTGCAATTCATCAAGTACATTAGACTTCCAATAATTCTCGAGTATTCTACTTGAGATATGCTTTCACCTTTGTTCTTGGATAGATGTTGACTTGTATCTATTGGTGTTCTAGCCGTACCAGTATCATCCTTACTGAATTTCTCTAGAATTTTGTCCATGTAATATGGCTGGCTCAGAACAAGCCCATTTGATGTCCTTGAAATCTTGACTCCAAGTATAACATCAGCTAGACCCATGTCTTTCATGTCAAATCTCAAATTTAACATGGTTTTAGTGGATTTGACCATCTTATCGTTGCTACCAACAATAAGCATGTCGTCAACGTAAAGACATAAAATGACCTAGCCATTTTCAGTGTCTTTAACGTAAACACATTTGTCACACTCGTTGATTTTAAATCCACTCTCCATCATGACACTGTCAAATTTCTAATGCCATTGTTTTGGTGCTTGTTTCAAACTATACAATGACTTCACCAATTTACAGACTTTCTTTTCTTGCCCTGGAGATGAAAACCCTTCGGGCTGTTCCATATAGATTTCTTCATCTAAATCTCCATTCAAGAAGGCAGTCTTAACATCGATTTGATGTACTTCAAGATTTCGCGAAGCAGCAATCGCAAGTATCATCCTAATAGATGTTATTCTCGTTACTGGAGAATATGTATCAAAGTAATCAAGGCCTTTCCGTTGTCTATAACCTTTTATCACTAATCTGGCCTTGTACTTTTCAATAGTTCCATCTGTTTTCATTTTTCATTTGAAAATCTATTTGTAGCCTTGTGGTTTACTTCCAGGAGGAAGATCCACTAGCTTCCATGTATGATTTTGCAAGATGGAATCTATTTCACTTTTAATTGCCTCTTTCCATTGAGGTCCTTCTGAGGAGTTTACAGCTTCTTGATAGCTTTGAGGTTCACTTTCTAACATATAGGTCAGAAAATCCGGACTGTAAGACTTTTCTGCCCTTTCCCTTTTGCTGCGTCTTGGTTCAACCTCAACCTCCTTTTCTAGTTGTTGGTCCTGCTTTTCGTCATAGTCTCATATGTCCGTTTAGAAAAGCTTGCCTCTTCTTTGGACCTGTATGAAAATACATGTTCAAAAAACGAAGCATTTCTCGACTCCATTATCGTGTTTTTGTGTATATATGAGATTTTAGATTCATACACAAGAAACCGATAAGCACTACTGTTTTGTGCATATCCAATGAAAATGCAATCTACAGTTTTCGGGCCTATCTTCACCTTCTTTGGTGTTGGGACAGCCACTTTAGCAAGACACCCCACACTCGTAAGTATTTATACGAAGACGTTCTTCCTTTCCATAACTCATAAGGGGTATTTTTCATTTTCTTTTGGGGGCACCTTATTTAAAAGGTAATTTGCTGATAACACAGCCTCCCCCCACATGTTCTGAGGTAACCCAGAACTTACTAGCATTGCATTCATCATTTCTTTTAAGGTGCGATTTTTTCTTTCAACAATGCCATTTTGTTGCGGTGAATAAGGTTCGGTGGTTTCATGTATGATTCCGTGTTGTGCACAGAATTCAGCAAACAATGCTTAATACTCACCACCTTGATCGCTTCTCAACACCTTAATTTTCTTGTTAAGTTGATTTTCAACTTCTGTTTTATGGAGAATGAATTTCTCTATCGCTTCATCCTTACTTTTTAGCAAGTACACATAACAGTATTTTGTGCTATCGTCGACAAAAGTAATGAAATAGCAGTATTTTGTACACATACAACACATTGTTAAGAGTTTGCTCTTTCCCCGAAGTCATCTTCAAAACCACCTTTCCTTGTCCCTTGATTTCAGAAGTTGCTGAATTTTCCATGAACAGCTTCTCTCCATTCTTAACTCCTTCGAAGGCAGTAAAAGCTCTTTATCAGAGCACGCATGCCTCGTAGCTTCGGTGTGAATCCACCACTCTTTTGGGTTGGAACCCACCATGTTCACTTCAGTAATGATGGCTGCGAGATTCATCTCCGACACATCATGTGCAATGTAGTCAACTACATTTGCTTCTTTCTTCTTCTTTGACAATCTGCACTCTGAAGACTTATGACCCACTTTGTTAACTATTGAAGCATTTTCCCTACAATTTCTTTTTAGAGACTCCACCTTTAGGTCCAAACTTGGTCCCTTTGCCACTGGATGACCCAGCCCTATTCTTGTAGGCCTTACTGTTTTGACCATGTTCTACAATATTGGCTTTAGCAACACTAGGATTGAACCACTTTTTCTCGGAACCCTTGTTGTCTTCTTCAATTCGAAATCTAACAATCAATTCTTCGATGTTCATTTCCTTTCGTTTGTGCTTTAGATAGTTCTTGAAATCTTTCCACCCAGGGGGCAATTTCTCAATAATTCTAGCCACTTGGAAAAGTTTCACTCAACTTCATCCCTTCGGCATGAATTTCGTGAAGAATCACTTGGAGTTCTTCCACTTGACTGATTACTGGTTTTGAGTCCACCATCATATAATCTAAGAATCTGCCGACAATGAACTTTTTAGCCCCGGCATCCTCAGTCTTATATTTTCGGTCCAAAGACTCCCACAATTCCTTAACAGTTTTCATAGTGCAATACACGTTGTATAGCGAATCTGCCAAACTATTCATAATATAATTTCGGCACAGAAAGTTCGAGAGGTTCCAAACATCAAGTGCACTGATCACTTGGATATCTTCTTCACCCTCATTTAGGGTTGGAGCACTTTCAGTTAAGAATCTCGCAAGATTCAAGGTGGTCAGGTAAAAACAATATTTTTCTGCTGCCACCTCTTGAAATTCAAGCTATTGAACTTCTCAGGTTTTTCACCATGCTTGCCCGGTACATTAACCGGAAACATTAGCCACAGTTTGGCTCATAACACGACTTGGCACTTGTGCCACAGTCTGAGCCATAATAGAACTAGGCCCTGCAGCCATAGCAGCGCCCATAGCCACAATTTGGGTACCTACAGCTTGGGACACATCCATGTTGGTGGAATCAGTTGTCATTTCTAAAATGAAACACAAACTATTAGTTTCTGAAAGTAATAATATAAGGGAAAACAAAAACTCCAGTCTGACTACTTCGATCGACCGAACTGAACTGTGGTAGACCGAAACTCTGCATGGTAAGCTGCAGGCAGGTTCGGTTGAGCGATGGTTGACCGAAAGTCGTGTTTCGATCAATCACTCAGTCGACTAAAATATGATGAAATCTGGTATACCGTATTTGTTGAGTTTTCTGTCGATCACTCGGTCGACCGAAACGTGAAACGTAAAAAATCCAGTATTTGAGATAGTTTTGAATAAACCAAATGAAACTTGTCTTTAACAATGTAAGGATCTGTTTTAAGTTTGTAGGACAAGTTTCATCGATTTTTACACCGAAAATACAAAATTATTGAATAACAGTAAACAACATAACGAATAATTGAAATTACAATAATAGAAAATCCCAAATCGAGGCCTGTGTAGCACACAGTTTCCTTAAAACAGATTCACCCCCTCACCGTACATGCTTGAGGTATGAATCGAGCGTCTGCTTCCCAGGATACAACGGTAAACCAGTAAAATTCAAGCACTGCAGGTTTTACTTCGGTGAACTGAGTTAGTGCCCGAACTATATCACCACTACAAGACCCGGACAGAATAAAAAGACAGAAAGTTGTATGATGCAGATGAATGTTATTTTGGTGTGTTTTGGACTAAGGAAATGGTTCTTATTTATAGAGTCCCAAAACGCATCCAAAAGTCATTGGTAATAAATTTTGGAGTTTTGGTAAACTTCCTATGTGGGACAAATGTTATTTTCCATTTTTCCACCAACATAACTCCTTTCAAGTGGCACACTTTGAGCCTTAATTTCTCATTCACCCGAGCATTAATTTTGGCAAGTAAGTATATGGTTTCGATGTACTCACGGAGGAGATATAGCCAAGCGGGTCCCGCTCAAAATTAGCTCCAAAGTTAACCCATTAACCATTTTTTCCAACACTCACATCAAACACCAATAATTGTCCCTAAGATTAGAATTCTTCTTCCAAAGAGTTCAGACCTTAATAGTTGGTTGATTTGGAAGTGATATTTTTTACTTTAGTAGGGAAAAATGCCATTGAGACTTATTCCTTAATGACACATGGTAGGAGGTTAGTGGATGCAGACTTTTTCCTTCTGGAATATTTTCCTATAGGTGCTTACTTAGGATGCCTCCATGAACCAGGTCACACAACCTTTTGCCTCTCTGAAGTTTAGTAAAATACCCATCTACCAACACTAGTAGCCAATTACCCACCAGGCATATCCATATTTTGTTTATGTTGTAGCACATCAAAATCAAGGCCCATCTGTACATCTCCATGAATGAGCAAAATGAAGGTTGTATTAATGATAAAGATCTCTTAGAAACTGCTAAAAAAGTACCAATGTAGTAAAGAAAGAAAGGGACGAACTCATCTATATACTTTATAAATGGGTTGGATCTATTGAATGAGATCCCTGAGATAGGGCTGGGAGATATAATTCAATCGAATGCTGGGAAGCAAAAGATTTTATTCCTATAACCTTGAAGCTTTCCAAGGAAGTTTAATAAATATCATAGTTTTTATCTTTCAATTTTGGCCCTTGATTTGATTTTCATTTTCCCTCCATTTCATTTTCAATGGTCCAGAACTTCCCCGTTTACATTTCTTTCCTTCATATTTTGACTTTTTCTCAATTTTTCATTCACTTTGCTTTCAAAATTCTTTCGATCTCTCTTACTTTTCTATCTTCATTTGAAGGTTTATTCCAGTCCAACCTCTTTATCTTTTTTGAGTTCACCTAGCTAAGTTATTTTCTAGGTATCTCTTCTACTAACTTCACCTGGCCCATTCTTTTTTTTCCTACTTGTTTCTATTTGATTTTAAGAAAATGAGTTAGGACAGCCTAGAGTTCATTCTTAGAAGAACAAGCAACACGAGTCTGTAAGACCTTTTGACCAGTCGTCTTCCAGTTCAGATGTTCAAAATATTTTACTTCTGTTTGTATCCTATCAGTCCACCCTGACCAACAAGCCCAACTTGTGGGAGCACAATATAATTTGAACTAGGTAAGAGGCCTAATAGATGATAAAGGGAGTGAGGCTCGTCCTATTGGGAAACAGTTGAAGAAAAAAAATGTAGTAAAACGTGGACACTCCTAAAGGGCTAATTTTGCTTATTTCGGTTCGACATTCGTGTATGCAGGTCGTGCTCGCACACAAATTCAAGGTTCGAAGCACATTTATGTCTGTGATTTGCACCTCCTGCGCGTGCACGTGGAGAGAACCTCTATGCTACACATCATTACACACTTCCAAAGTGCAACCATATTCAAAGTGGTTTTGTTTTTCCTCAACTTCCTATGTGGGACAAACTCACTTTTAGTTTTCCCTCCAACATAAACTTCTTTTAATTAACACACTTTGAGCTCCAATTTCTCATTCACCCGAGTATCATTTTTGGCAAGTAAATATATGATTTCGATGTTCTCACGAAGGAGAACACAAATCAATCATGATATTCCAAATTAGCCAAACGGGCACTGCTCAAAATTCATGCCAAAGTCAGCCACATACTTATTTTTCTAAAAATCTCCCACATGAATGAAAATTGGGAGCGACACATGAATGTGACATATGACGACTTGGTGATATAGTTCAACGGTTGAAACTTGTATAGGATATGTAGGTATTACCCTTTGAACCTTTCATTGTGAAAGCGTATTTACTTTACTAGCTGACCAGCAGATGTGATGTCTTTCCACTGTTTTGCCATTTATATAAACGATGATATACTCCACACAGGATTCTTCCTAACACACTTCAATTCTCATTATTATGTTCATTTTGGCCATGAACATACGCCTGGTTCTGTGAGAGTTCACACAAAAATTGCACCCCACACAATTTCCCTAGAAGTGGCCACACTTCTCTCTCACATAGGTGGTTTCTTATTGCAAGTAATCCGCATTACTTGGCTTGATTTTTGACGCATAAGAATCATTAAAAGCCTAATGCTTATCCTTCATCTTTACAGGCATCACTGTTGTATCATAGAAATAGACAAGAGGTAACATCCCTATAGTGATTCTATTAAGTCTTTACAATTAAGTTGTCCCTTTGAACCTAGATCTTGAGATCTCTAGTCAACTAGGTTGGGTTTCCTTTGTAATAACTTATCCATTCAAGGGCTTAAGTCCCATTCCTTTCGATGATTTTTAACTAACTCTCTATTTAACCCTTTAGTTAGTGGATCCGTAATGTTATCATTTGATCTTAAATAGTCAATAGTGATAACTCCAGTTGAGAGTAGTTGCCTTATGGTATTGTGTCTATGGCGTATATGTCTAAACTTACCATTGTACATATTACTTTGTGCCCCTCCAATTGCTGATTGACTATCACAATATATGCAAATTGTTGGCACGAGTTTTGACCATCTTGGAATATCCTCTAAGAAGTTGCGTAATCACTTAGCATTTTCACCGCTTTTATTTAGAGTTATAAACTCATATTCCATAGTAGATCTAGCTATCACTGTTTGTTTAGAGGATTTCTAGGATATAGTTGCACTTGCCAATGTGAACACAAATCCACTCGTGGACTTTGAGTATTTTATATCAGATATCCAGTTAGCATCACTATATCCTTCAATGACCACTGGATATCTGGTATAGTGCAATCCAAAATTACGAGTGTATCTCAAGTACCTTAGTACTCTTACTATTCATTTCCAGTAATCAGCTCCTGGATTGCTCGTGTATCTACTTAGTTTACTGACTGTATAGGCTATGTCTGGTCTTGTACAACTCATCAAATACATCGGACTTTCAATAACTCTAGATTATTCAACCCGAGATATACTTTCACTTTTGTTCTTGGATAGATGTTGACTTGTATTTATCGGTGTTCTAGCTATATCAGTATCATCCTTACTGATTTTTTCTAGATTTTGTCCACACAATGTGACTGGCTTAGAACGAGCCCATCTAATGTTCTTGAAATTTTTATTCCAAGTATAACATCAGCTAAACCCATATCTTTTGTCAAATCTCGAGTTTAACATATTTTTAGTGGATTTAGTCATTTTATTGTCACTACCAACAATAAGCATGTTGTCAACGTAAAGATATAAAATGACATAACTATTTTTAGTAGCTTTAACGTAAACATATTTGTCATACTTATTGATTTTAAATCCGCACTCTATCATGACACTATCAAATTTTTTATGCCATTGTTTAGGTGCTTGTTTCAAGCCATATAATGACTTCACCAATTTACAGACCTTATTTTCCTGCCCTGGAGATGAAAATCTTTCGAGTTATTCCATTAAGATTTCTTCCTCTAAATCTCCATTCAAGAAGGCAGTCTTAACATCCATTTGATGTACTTCAAGATTTCGCAGAGTAGCAATCGCAAGTATCATCCTAATAGATGCTATTCTCGTTACTGGAGACTATGTATCAAAGTAATTAAGGCATTCCCGTTGTCTATAACATTTTATTATTAATCTGGCCTCTTACTTTTCAATAGTTCCATCTGCTTTCATTTTTCGTTTGAAAATCCATTTGTAGCCTAGTGGCTTACTTTCTGGAAGAAGATCCACTAGCTCCCATGTATGATTTTGCAAAATTGAATCTATTTCACTTTTAATGGCCTCCTTCCATTGAGGTCCTTCTGTGGAGTTCGCAACTTCTTGATAGTTTTGAGGTTCATTTTCTAGCATACAGGTCAGAAAATTTGGACCATAAGATTTTTTTGTCCTTTCCCTTTTGCTATGTCTTGGTTCAACATCAACCTCCTCTTCTAGTTCTTGGTCCTGACTATTTTCTGCCATAATCCCATATGTCCATTTAGAAGAGTTTGCCTCTTCTTTGGACTTCTACGGAAACACATGTTCAAATAATGAAGCATTTCTCGATTCCGTTATTGTGTTTTTGTGTATGTCTGAGATTTTAGATTCATACAGAAGAAATCGATAAGCACTACTATGATATGCATGGTCAATGAAGATGCAATTTACAATTTTCGGGTCTATCTTCACCTTTGGTGTTGGAACAACCACTTTAGTAAGACACCCTACACTCGTAAGTATTTATAGGAAGATTTTTTTCTTTCCATAACTCATAAGGGGTCTTTTCCATTTTCTTTCAGGGCACCTTATTTAAAAGGTAATTTGCTGATAACACAGCTCCCCCCTACATGTTCCGAGGTAAACCAAAACATATTAACATTGAATTCATCATTCTTTTAAGGTGTGATTTTTCCTTTTAGCTGCACCATTTTTGTTGCGGTGAATAAGGTGCGGTGGTTTCATGTATGATTTCGTTTTGTGTATAGAATTCAGCAAACAGTGCTTCATACTCATTACCTTTATCTTTTCTCAACACCTAATTTTCTTGTTAAGTTGATTTTCTGCTTCATTCTTATAGAGAATAAATTTCTCTACTGCTTCATCCTTACCTTTTAGCAAATACACATAACAGTATTTTGTGCTATCGTCGACAAAAGTAATGAAGTACTTGTTGCCACTTCTTGTTTGTACAAATTTTAAATCACATATGTTACTGTGAATTAAATTTAGTGATTCTGTATTCCGTTCAATTGACTTAAAGGATGACCTTGTCAATTTTGCTTCAACACAAGTTTCACACTTATGTTTAGAATCAGCATGGAACGCTATTATGCAATTCAAGTTAACTAGTCTTCGTAAAGTATCATAGTTAACATGTCCTAGTCTACCATGCCACAAGTTGGAAGACTCAAGCAAGTAAGCAAATTAGTTTACTTTATTCATTCTTAGTTTAACAACCACTACATTTAGTTTAAACATACCATTGGAAACATAATTTTTTCCGACAAACATTCCACTTTTCGACAAAATGACTTTGTCTGACTCAAATATAATGTGAAAACCATGCTTATTCAAAAGTGACCCAGACACAAGGTTCTTACGAATTTTCGGCACATACAATACACTGTTAAGAGTCAGCTCTTTTCCCGAAGTCATCTTCAGAACCACCTTTCCTTGACCTTTGATTTCAGAAGTTGCTAAATTTCCCATTGAGCAACTTCTCTCCATTCTCAATTGCTTCAAAAGAAGTAAACAACTCTTTATCAGAGCACACATACCTCGTAGCTCCGCTGTCAATCCTCCACTCTTTTGGATTTGAACCCACCATATTCACTTTAGAAATGACGGCTGCGAGACTCATCTCTGACACATTATGTACCATGTAGTCAACCACATTTGCTTCTTTCTTCTTCTTTTTTAGCAATCTGCACTCCGAAAACTTACTGCCCACTTTGCCACAATTGAAGCATTTTCCTTGAAACTTCTTTTTAGAAATTCCACCTTTAGGTCCTAGCTTGGTCCTTTTGCCACCGGATGACCCAGCCTTATTTTTGTAGGCCTTACTACTTTGACCATACTCCACAACATTGGCTTTAACAACACCAGGATTGAACCACTTCTTCTCGAAACTCTTGTTGTCTTCTTCAATTCGAAGTATAACAATCAGTTCTTCGACGTTTATTTCCTTACGCTTGTGCTTAAGATAATTCTTGAAATCTTTCTAGGTGGGGGCAATTTTTCAATAACTGTAGCCATTTGGAAAGTTTCACTCAACGTCATCCCTTTGGCGTGAATTTTGTGAAGAATACGTTGGAGTTCTTGCACTTGACTGATTAATGTTTTGGAGTCCATCATCTTATAATTTAAAAATCTGCCGACAATGAACTTTTTACCCCTGACATCCTCAGTTTTATATTTTCGGTCCGAAGACTCCCACGATTGCTTAGCAGTTTTCATTGTACTATACACGTTGTATAGCGAATCTACTAAACTATTCATAATATAATTTCGGCACAAAAAATCTGAATGGTTCTAAGTATCAAGTGCACTAATCGCTTAAATATCTCCCTCACACTCATTGAGTTTTGGAGCAGTTTCAATCAAGGATCTCGCAAGATTTAAGGTGGTCAGATAAAATAACATTTTCTGCTGTCACCTCTTGAAATTAAAGCCATTGAATTTTTTCGATTTTTCTCAATGATTAACCGGTACAGTAACAATATGACTAGTTGTTTGACTCACAACATGACTTGGCAATCTAGCTACAATCTGAGCCATAACAGAAACTTGGCCCTTGAGTCACAGTAGAGCCCACGACCTAATTTTCATAAGTCACAACTTGGGTTGCATCGATGTTGGTTAGTCGTTTGCCATTTTTGAAAATGAAACAAATATCAGTTTTCAATAAACCAATTGAACAACTTGTCTTTTAAAAAAAATCTGTTTTTAAAATAGAATCTGTTTTAAGTTTGTTGGATCAGTGTTGGACAAGCTTATCGTGATTGAATACTGGATTTCGCAATTGAAAATCGGATTTACAACTTACCGGATATGCACATACCATATATGCAACTTACCAAATTTTCGCATACCATAAATGCAACTTACCGAATTTGTGCATACTATATATGTAACTCACCATATTTGCAGTGAATTTAGATACCATATATGCAACTTAGGTACCGTATATACCACCTACCGTATTTGCAGTGCGTTTAGATATCGTATCTCTACATACCGGTTCTGTACATACCGTGTATGCACTTTACTATATAGGTAATGAATTTAGACATTGTATGTGCATATACAGGTTTGCACACACCGTATATGTAGTAAACTAAGAATATTAATAGTTCAATAATATAGCATATTCAACAATTTTGTTAAATTACAGAAAGACATAACAAGTAATTTAAATAGAATTGCAAAATTATAAATCTGCAAAAATGAGTAATAAAACAAGTAATTGTAGAAACTAATTAAACATGAAAACTTTTAACCCGAGGACTGTGTACACACAGTTTCTTTAAAACAAATTTACCCCCTCACCGTATGAGTTTGAGATTTAGATCGAGCGTCCGTTTCCTAGGAGACTACGGTAAAACCAGTAGATTCTGAGCACTGCAGATCCTACTTTGACGATCTGGCCTAGTGTTTAAACAATAACACCACCAATGTATGCAGACAAAAAAATGCAAACAAATTTTTATGCAGATGATCTAATTTCGTATGTTTTTGTATGAATGTGGAAAACGAGTTTATTATAGACTTGGTCCCATAACTTGCCCATTAACTCAATTGAAATATCCGTTGAAGAAAACAAAAAAATGTAGCAAAACGTGGACACTCCCAAGGGGCCAATTTTTCTCATTTTGGTCCGACATTCGTGTACGCAGGTCGAGCCCACACACAAGTTCAAGGTCCGAAGCACATATTGGTCTGTAATTTGCACCCCTTGCACGAGCACGTGGAAAGAGCCTCTATGCTACACATGATTACACACTTTCAAAGTGTAACCATATATAAAGTGATTTTGTTTTTCTTCAACTTTCTATGTGGGACAAACTCACTTTTAGTTTTCCCTCCAACATAAACTCCTTTCAATTAGCACACTTTGAGCTCTAATTTCTCATTCACCCGAGCATCATTTTTGACAAGTAAATATATGATTTCGATGTTCTCACGAAGGAGAACACAAATAAATCTTGATCTTCCAAATTAGCCAAACGGGTCCCACTCAAAATTCGTGCCAAAGTTAGCCACATACTCATTTTTCCAACACTTGCTACCATAAAATCTCTTAAGTGTTACTACTTGGTACGATTTACTTAAGATTTTATGTTAGATCTACCAGTTAACTTGTCCTTCCATTTGTTTTATAGATTATTGTCTTTCTAAGGTTAGCTTGCAACTAAACAAATGGTAAATGCATCTAGGGTCCTTTGTCAAGATTAGAGACTTGCAACTTATTGATAATTGACTCCAACCTTTTCAAGGCCAGACTTTTTCTTTTGCAACTTCGCTCCTCTATCAGCAGATACGTTTACGTCTTTATTTTGTCTTTTTTTTTTTAAATTTTTTGTCTGATCTATTTATTTATCTTTCTTTTTATGTTAAAGCAAAGAGATGAGAAGCTTTACATATTTCCAAGTAAAAGTTAAACGGACTGAGGGTCAAAAGAGAAAAGTCCTAGATGAAGATGTGGCTTCTTTGGTAAGACGATTTTGGACTTCTGGCCCATCTTAGCAAGAACCCCTACCTCCAACATCTCCCTAGTTTGACCTTTCTTGGGCTCCTATCATTGCCATTCCATTAATTTCCTACTACGTTGAGCTCATTATACCTCGACTTACCTAGGCCCAACATGGAAAAATTGGTCGAGGAGATCCTAAGATCTACTCTTTGCCTTTTGCAGTTCATAACTAGGCTGACCTTTTGAAGATAAGTTAGATTGAAGCAATGGTACCTTAGCTAGATGGGTACCAACTTCTTTTCTCCATGCTCATCGAGCTATTTTATACCTTCTCCCAATCTAGGATAAGTATGTAGTTCTCCCAACTTTTCTTTTTCTCTATTGAGTATTACTTATGATTTTGTAAAAGTTCTCATAGTGGGTTAGATTATGTGAATTTCAAAGTTGAGGCCATGTAGAGGGTCTAAGATAAGCCAATAGAAATGTATTAGAGAATGTTCTCCATGCCGAAAATGAGAGTAAGGGGCCGAAAATTAAACAAGTTTCAATTCCCATCCAAGGATCTGCTTTGTGTTTAGATAGAAACTGTGATAGAAATTATACCTTTAGTCAGATCTGCAAACTCCTTTGCTATTCCTCTAATTCCAGCAATCCTGATCTGCCTCCAACAGCTGTCCAATTGTCCAGCCTCCAATGGAATCCACACAGGGAACAAAATTGAGAGAAAAACTAGGGGTTTACTTTTCTTGTCCTAACAAGAATAATGAAAATCCATCAACTATTTACAAACCATAGCAGCTTATTTATATAAGCCCAAACGGGCTTGGCCCGTCTCTTAAACTTAATCCGGTCCAATATTTAATTAATCCAATTAATTAATTATACATCACTTGTCAATTAATTAATTGGCGGATCCCAATCTTCTAGTTCTCCTTTTGTGTGTGACCCATTAGTTTTCCAATCACGATGCCTAATGACGTGAATTATTATTTTGATCTAATCAAAATCGATAAATCAAAAAACCCTTTTGATTTATCACTAATTCACATCCGTCATCCCAGATTGACATCTAGCAATGTGTCGGGGCAATACATGTGATAGGAAATGTCATGTGGTATGACAAAACCAAACTCGTTCATTTATCGAGAAACTATAATCCCTTCGTCAGTATGATCCGATCAATTACGAGATATGGATAAGTGTCAATCTCAATTATCGATCATATCTTTCATTCCACTATTAAGTCAATGTAAGTCGAAAACTCCTTTTCAACTTATGCGTACACCTTGGCCTAAGGATTTCATTATCAACTTAATTGGATGAAATGCAGATCATAAACTCTTACTATCTAAGAGTGACGAATCCTCTATTGATCATTTACAACCTTCATATGATTCTTGACATACTCGAACGATGCCGTATTAGCGGCCCTTGATAGAGCAACTTCTAGCATCACCAAAGTATAACTGTCTCCACATAAGGTACTATGATGATCTCAAGTCGAAGGACCAATTCCACTACTGACCGTTAGAGATTAACCACTGACACTCAGGCAGTTATCCATGTGGAATCTCGCAGCGGGTCTCCAATGTTTTGTTCTATAACAAAACATTCACATGTTCATTTAAGTGTCACCACACTTTAGCTTGTGAGATCAGCTACTTACTTCACAAGTAAGGAATGACACACGTGATAGTCTATCCGTAACAACGATATCCGTATCTCGTTATTACTTACGACCATGGATGATTTAAGATTCAATTATATGTAATTTGTTTCTCACAATCACAACTCCTTGTGATTAACAAATTACCGAGACTTGAATCCACGGACTCTATTATTTAATATCATAATAGATCTTGCCAAAATAAATGCATTAAACATATATCAAAAGTACTTATGCCCAAAGTTGATTGGACCTAGGGCATAACACTTACAAATTCCCACTTGCACTAGATCCAATCGCTTATGTATCTAATATCATAAAAGTTTACATGACGATCATGTTTATACTGTGACAACTCTTTGTCAATGGATCTGTAATATTATCAATTGTGAGAACTCATTCTTTCTTTACGTCATTTCTTTGTATTATCTCTCTGTTGAGATAGCACCGCCCCAACACCTGTTTGGGTTATCGATGAGACTATAGTTCCTTTGCTAGCACGATGACTCCATTGTTATCATAATATAAATATATGTGATCAACAATGTTAGGAACTACTTTAAATTCATTAATGAACTTCTTGACCCATTACTACAACATTTGTTTCTTCTAAAACAATAATGTATAAGGCTCTCGCTATTGAATCAACGGTGGTTACCTGTTTGGAACCTTTCCAACACACCGTTTAAGAGTAAATCAATATTTTGATTGTGATTTGCTATCATTCTAGTCTGACTAGAAGTTATCATCAGTGTATCCATGATCTTACAGTTCATTTTTTCCATATAAAATCTTCTCAAGATTTTATTTCTGTAGATTGCGATGAATAAAACAATCTTCTAGATCTATCTTTATAGATCAAGTTGCTTCTCATATATCTTTATGAAGATATCTTTTAACAACCACAATTTCAAAGATTAAAACGTAGAGATGTCGTTTCCTATTAATAATATGTCTTATACATATAATATTAGGAATG
Source organism: Osmanthus fragrans (assembly GCA_019395295.1). Taxonomy (NCBI): domain Eukaryota; kingdom Viridiplantae; phylum Streptophyta; class Magnoliopsida; order Lamiales; family Oleaceae; genus Osmanthus; species Osmanthus fragrans. Next base: position 20,585,958 of record CM033350.1, on the reverse strand, counting down.
CGACAACCCTCCACTATTTTGTTGTAAACACACAATTTGTCTTCACTTTTGATAAAATAAAATCTTTTGATTTTTCTATCAAATCGAAAATTTCAGTTCCAAGAGGCTTGCTTCAACCCGTACAAGAATTGATAAAGCTTACATACCTTATAAGCATATTTGGATTCAAAACTTTCGAGTCGTGTTATGTACACTTTCTCTTACAAGTTCCCGTTAAGGAATACAGTTTTACATCCTTCTGCTATAACTCATAGTCATGGTATGTAGCTATTGCAAGCAAAATCCGAATGAGCTTTGTATGTATGGAAGTTTCCATCCATGCTGACCTTTTGTGTAAACTCCTTTACACAACCTATGGTTTCTAGCCCATCAGGCTAGTCGATCAAGGTCTAAACCTTGTTCACATACATCAAGTTCATTTCGAATTCCATGACATCTTGTCATCTCTTTAAGTCAACACTTGACTTTGCTTATGCGTAACTAGTAGGCTCATCATCCTCGATTAATAATACTTGATTAGTAATCGTGAATTCGTACCTTCTGGGAGGTCGAATGGTCCTACTTGATTTATGCTAAGTCAGAGTGTCCTCAGGTATCTCTATATCTTGATCAAGAGTATGTCCCTCAGTAGATGTGGGATCAAACTCGGATTCATCTATTTAGTCAACTATATTTGTGGACTCTTGAACTCCTTCAAGTTTTATTTCACTCTCACTGTCCTCTCCTAGAATAAACTATTTCTCTAGAAAGATTATATGTCATGAGACGAAGACTTTCTTCTCAGTGGGTTTATAGAATTGACATCCAAATACATGTTTAGGATATCCCACAAATATATTTTTATCGGATTCAGTCTCAAACTTATCCAATTCAGTTCGCTTCATAAGCGTCACAGTCCCAGACTCTGATATTTGACAAGTTGGGCATTTTGCTTTTCCCATAACTCGTATGGAGTTTTGTCGACTGACATAGATGAGACACGATTTAGTGTGTAGAACATTGCAATCAATGCATGGCCCCAAAACCTTTTGGAGGTTTGCACGACCTATTATTAATCACACTATATCTAATAGTTTGTGATTCCTCTTTTCAGACACACCATTATGTTGTAGTATATGTAAGAAGTTCACTGCAAGAGAATCACATTCTCTTTTAGATAATCTAAAATTTATCTTTAAGATATCTCCACCTCGATCAGATCTTAGTGTGAGAATATCCTTACCTAATTGTTTCTCTACTTCTAACTTAAATCCCTTGAACATTTCAAGAGTTTCATGCTCGAGTTTCATCAAATATACATGACCATTTCTGAAATAGTCATTAGTAAATGTGATGAGAAAGAGAAACTCATCTAGCATTAATTGACTTGGATCCACACGCATCACTCTATATTAGATCCAGTAATTGTGCGGACTTTTCACCTTTTAAGTAATAGGAGATTTGGTCATTGTGCCTAACAGGCACGATTCGCATTCGTCAAATGATTCAAAATTAATTGACCCCAAATATACATCTATATGTAATTTTGGAATTGCAGTTTCATTTATTTAACCAAGTCTGCGATACTAGATATAGGTGTTATTCGGATTATGACTTTTATGCCTCTAAATTTCTAAATTTATTATAGAATACTCAGTATTTAGAATATAAATGTCATTTTTGTAATTCACCATAACCATTGAGATAAAAGGGAACAACAATTGTCCTTAACATTAATATAATTCATGTCCAAACATGAAATTCAAATAATGTTCTGGTATTGGTGGGTTCAAACTAACATTTCTTTAATTCCAATACTAAGCTTAAAGGCAACGGCAAGAAGTATGCTCCTATAGACAATGCAGCAACATTTGCTAATTTTCGACATGTAGGTCAACTTCTTCCTTGTGCAGTGGTCTACTTCCATTTAGTTTCTGCATACTTATACAAATATGAGATCCATATCTGGTATCTAATATCCAAGAAACTAGTGAAGTAGATATAGGCCTTACCCAAGTGGATTTGATAATGTCCTTATTTACTTTGATTGTCTTAGCCATCTTAGATGCTTTCCTAAAGCCCCTTTAGATTTCCTCTTAATATCCTTAGAGAAATCAATGGCTTGCCCACTTGTAACTTTGATATTGGGTTTAACAGTCTTAAGCATCTTTAGCAACTCAATGAGTGTGCACTGGAGTTTATTCATATCAAAATTCATAATTGGCTATGAATAACTCTTTGATAGAGATTACATAACTAAGTTAATACTTAGTTCATGGTTCACAGTCGAACCCATTTGAGACAATTTCTTAATGGCAATTATCTTCAGCACTGACTGAAGATTCCTCTGTCATTTTGTAGTTGTTTGAAAGTTTCATATCCTTCCACACATGATTATTATCATACAACTCCTTGAAATGAAAAATCATGTGTTAACATCTATACTCTTATGTTGCTTTTGTAACACAGGTGACATAGTTGCAAGCATCATACATGTTGTAGTACTATCGTCATCTCCATGTTTATTATAGTAACCACATCTTCCTTAGTTAAGTCATCAACATGTGTATCTGGAAATGACTACCTAAGGACATAACTAATTTTCTCATGCTTGAGAACAATTCTCAGATTGCAGTGTCAATCAAGAAGATTTGGTTTGGTTGTTGGCATACATTATGCCTTTCGAATACACATGTTTGCTCATGATTCAATAAATATAAATGACGAAAAGTAAAAGAATAATATATAAAATGCATCAATTAATTTAATATAATTGTGCTCCCACTATTTAACTAAAATTTATGACCATCTCGCATAAGTTTATGGAATCCATACTTGACTCCTAGTGTGCTGGGATCTTATTTGTTATATTAAGATCTTGAGTGTACTCAACAAACCTTAATAAAACTATTTGAGTAGATACTGTTATCAATTGTATCTCCATACAACTCGCAGATCATTAAGCTGACAACTCATTGTCTTCACACATCTTATGTGTTAGCTTAACATGCCTCAAAAATTTATCTTTTTGAGTGTACTCAACAAAAGATAATTTTAGTTAATTCGAACCCATCATTCAGAAATATCGAATATTTCATAATATCAAACATATCCCTAATACACCAGCCTTGAGTGTACTCAACAAGTTGAGACGATTTAGGACTCTCGTTTTCCACTATACTGATGGAAGGCAAATAATAAAGCCGACTTAATATTTTAGTGAGAGATTTATCATGCATAGGTCTTATCAATATATATATTTATAATTATGCATCAAACATGCAAATGAACATACATATAATAGTGTGGATGATTATGGACTAATTCTATCTAATCTTCCTGAGCCAAAAGGAAGACTAGTTGGTCAATTCCTCGGGGGTATTTGCATTGAATCATTATCAATGCGTCATCTCCATGATTTCCTCCTCTTCTTGTGTCTTCAATTAGCCCAGCTACAACCTGTATCCTATACTAGTTGGCACGCAGACCTAAATGAAATTGGACTCACAGGCCCATATATATAATAATAATAACGGACTCGCAGGTCCAAAATAATTAAGAGCTCGCAGGCCCATAAAAACAACAAGAATTAAACCATTCATTTAACACATCCACATGGTCGAGTCCATAATCATTCACTAATAAACATTCATCATATAAATGTTTTCTATATAATAATATTTAATATTATATGCAAGCATGTTTCAAGAATCTAGTAATTAAAGATCATCTAAATTATTAAAACAAATAGATCGAAAACAATTAAATAATTAATTAATCATATTAATCAATTAATTTAATTAGCGAGCTTATTTAATTAAAATCAAATTTTAATTAAATACCGAAATAAAGTCCAACTCTAATTTCATTATATATAGGGTGGAAACATTTAATTAAAATCAAATTTTAATTAAACGGAAAAATTAGAGTCCAACTCTAATTTCACGATTTAGGGCGAACATATTTGATTAAAATCAATTTTTAATTAAATATAAATTAGAGTCCAACTCTAATTCCAAAAAGAAATTTTAGGGCGAAACAATTTAATTAAAATCAAATTCTAATTAAATGTCAAATTAGAATGCAATTCTAATTAGAAGAACATATTAGGGTGAATTATTTAATTAAAATCAAATTTTAATTAAATATTAAATTAAAGTTAAACTCTAATTTAAATTGAATTAACATTTTAATTTAGGATAAAACTCCTAAATAAAATAAAATTCAATGAAGGGTCAAAATTTAATATTTAAGTTAAAATCTAATTTTAACAAAAATACAAAAGTCGTCAATTTTAAATAAAATTTTAATCTTGGGTCAAAATTAAAATATAGGTCAAATCCCATTTAAAATCAAATTTAAAAACTCTTTTAAAATTTAAATTCAAAAACTCTTTAGGATATTGCAATTTGACCCAAGTTGCAAATTAAAAGTAAGTCCTTCATTTTCTAAAATTGCGTGACAGACCTTTCATTTAAAAATTGCATAACGACCCCTTTCCATAATTGCAAAATTGACCCATTTACAAATTATGAACATGCTCCCCGAAATTTCAAAATTTACAGTGCAGGCCCCCGTCCCCAAATCATCTAAACTGAAACCCTAAGATAATTTCCACCTCTTCTTCCGGCGGCGCCCTTTTTTTTTTTCTCTTTGCGGCTTCGGCGATCTCCATCGCCAACTGCGACGGGAACCACCGCTGTCAAGCGGCAGTATCCCGCCGCCTTTAGCCGCGTGCGCTGCAGCTGCTGCGCACGCACCAAGGCATTGCATGCAGGGTGAGCATCGGCAGTGCTGTCGCTGCTCGTGCGCAGCGGCGAGCTGCTTTGCACACAGCCACGTGGCGGCGCGCCACCGCCTACCAAATTTCCGATCCAACCTTTTTTTTTTTTTTTTTTTTTTTTTTGCAAAACCAGATTTTTGAAGATAAAATTAATTCTCTAATTGCTAGATTCAAGAACAGTAATCACAATCAACTTTTGATTGTCAAATCATGCAAAATAGTTTCTAATAAGCACAAAGTACGCTCTGATACCACTGTTGAGAATTTACTTAACATGCACAACGGAAAATTAAACAAGTTTCAATTTCCATCCAAGGATCTGCTTTATGTTTAGATAGAAATTTTCATAGAAATTATACCTTTAGTCAGATCTGCAAACTCCTCTGCTATTCCTGTAATTCCAGCAATTCTGATCTGCCTCCCACAGCTGTCCAATTGTCCAGCCTCCAGTGGAATCCACACAGGGAACAAGATTGAGAGAAAAACTAGAGTTTACTTTTCTTGTACTAGCAAGAATAATGAAAATCCAGCAACTGTTTACAAACCCTAACAGCTTATTTATATAAGCCCAAACGGGTTTGGCCCGTCTCTTAAACTTAACCCGGTCCAATATTTAATTAATCCAATTAATTATTCGGTCCTATTAATAAGCAATCCAATTAATTAATTATGCAACACTTGTCAATTAATTAATTGGTGGATCTCAATTTTCTAGTTCTCCTTTTGTCTGTGACCCATTAGGTTCCCAATCACGACACCTAATGACGTGAATTATTATTTTGATCTAATCAAAATCGATAAATCAAAACACCCTTTTGATTTATCACTAATTCACATCCGTCGTCCCAAATTGACATCTAGCAATGTGCCACGGCAATACATGTGACGGGAAATGTCACGTGGTATGACAAAACCAAATTCGTTCCTTTATCGTGAAACTATAATCCCTTCGTCAGTATGATCCGATCAATCACGAGATATGGATAAGTGTCAATCTCAATTATCGATCATATCTTTCATTCCACTATTAAGTCAATGTAAGGCGAAAACTCATTTTCGACTTATGCTTACAGTTTGGCCAAGGATTTCATTATCAACCTAACTGGATGAAATGCAGATCATAAACTCTTACTAGCTAAGAGTGACGAATCATCTATTGATCATTCACAACCTTCATATGATTCTTGATATATCCGAACGATGCCGTATTAGCGGTCCTTGACAGAGCAACTTCTAGCATCACCAAAGTATGACTGTCCCCACATAAGGTACTATGATGATCTTAAGTCGAATGACCAATTCCACTACCGAACATTAGAGATTAACCACTTACACACAGATAGTTATCCATGTGGAATCTCGCAGCGGGTCTCCAATATTTTGTTCTATGACAAAACATTCACGTGTTCATTTAAGTGTCACCACACTTTAGCTTGTGAGATCAGCTACTTCCTTCACAAGTAAGGAATGACACACGTGACGGTCTATCCGTAACAACGATATCCGTATCTCGTTGTTACTTAAGACTATGGATGATTTAAGATTCAATTATATGTAATTTGTATCTCACAATCACAACTCCTTGTGATTAACAGATTACCGAGACTTGAATCTAGGGACTCTATTATTTAATATCATAATAGATCTTACAAAAATAAATGCATTAAACATATATAAAAAGTACTTATGCCCAAAGTTGATTGGACTTAGGGCATAACACTTACACCTTAGCTAGATGGGTGCTAGCTTCTTTTCTCCATGTTCATCGAGCTATTTTATACATTCTCCCAATCTTGGATAAGTATGTAGTTCTCCCAACTTTTCTTTTTCTTTATTGAGTATTACTTATGATTTTGTAAAATTTCTCATAGTGGGTTAGATTATGTGAATTTTAAAGTTGAGGCCATGTAGATGGTCTAAGATAAGCCAATAGAAATGTATTGGAGAATGTTCTTCATGCCGAAAATGAGAGTAAGGCCCCGTTTGACCCACATTTTCATTCTTCTACTCATTTTCAACCACACATTCTTCAATAAAATAATATTTTTTATCACATCAATAACTTTTCCTTCTTTTTCAACCACACATTTCCCATCATATCACTATTTCAAAATTCATTCTTCCCCAATAATCTCCATCAAACATACTCTAAATGTGAAAAAATGAAAGAGGTGGGGACATGTCTAGAGGTCAGGTTAGGGGCTAAGCCCAATTTGAGAGGGAGTTGAATAAGGCATGAATTAAGGTGGAGATCAGGAATGCCCATGCTTAGAGAGGGCTCAGGTTGAAGAAGAAACAAAAAAGGCTTAGGTAGAGAAAAAAATGGACAGGTGAGGAAAGGCAAGGGCAAGGACAGATCAAGCATTAGAGGAGTAGAGAGTGTCTTCTATCTTTGATGCTCTAGGACATGAGGCCTACACTATTAGCCTCCATGAGTTCATCAAGTATATTGGAAGAAAGGTCCCTAATTTCGACGTTGATTTTGTTCACGAAGTCAAAAAGAGCCAGGAGGTATGTTATCTTAAATGATAGGGGTTGGACCCTTGCAAGAAACATCAATGGGAGATCGTCCCTCAACTGAGCTTCCTATCTAGGACTAAGTCCCTTCATCTACTTTTTTTTTTTTAATCGTTGTTGTAATTTTTGTTTTTGTAATTCCTCTTTTGAAATGAAATGAAGCTTTCCTTCCTATCTTGTACATTACATCAAATTTTCTAATTATTTGCTTGTTACACTTGAGCTTACACATGCTTGTTAGTAGATTTGGCTTTTATACTTTTTCTTAAAAAAATGCAAGCGTTGAGGCATTCACTACTTTAGTTCGGACATACTTATAAGTAGGTCTTTCCTTTAAAATTTTATTTCTAGGTTTTCTGTATAGTAGTACATGCAACCTTAGCTTGGATTTGCTTACTAGCAGATCTTGTTTTCCTTATGAAATTTTTTAGAAATTGCTAAGCGTAGTGGCACTTGCAGTCTCAGCTCCAATATACTTACAGGAAGATCTGTAACGCCCCGAGTTCCGTGAACCCGGAATGCTACGTCATCATCTTTTTACCCTAATTTAACTGAAAAGTTTGGCGGAATAACTAACTTTTAAAAACATCACATTCAAAATTTGTGAACTTAACGACAATAAATCTCATTTGAATTAACTTAAGGAAAATTGATTAAACTTTAAACTCAAATTTGAAATAGCGGAAACGACAAGGTAAGTTCATAACGTTCGAATGAGTGAAATTTAAAAGTAAAATAAAAACAGTTAACTACTTTTATTCGTTCATATCACCACTGCCCATCAGACTCGACCGTCTCCAAAATCTGCAATATTGTAAAATAGTGGAATGAGCATTTCGAAGAAATACTCAGTAGACTCATCGCCAGTAATTAATTTACAGAATAATTGAACACATAACTATGCAATTTATACAGTGATATTCTCATGGGCTTATTTTCTTTTTATAGGCTCTTTAAAATCATCATAGGTGTCTTTATGCATTTAATCAAGTAAGTTATGGAGATTCTCTTGGCATATAAGTTAGTAACAACATAATGAGATTCTCATCTTATGCATTTAAAATCACAGCAAGTCACATATGCATTATACAGTCTATCAATCTATCTCGATTTGCGTGAAAAGTGGAGATTCTCCTTATGTTTCGTCTAGCCAAAATAGGAAATAAACTTTGAATTAGTGCAAAATTAAGACATAAAATAAAGTTTACGGACAAATTGAAAATATTAAAGCTGAAAATAATTTAATCTAACTTTCATAAGATATTAATTGGAAATTTATTAAAACTGAAAATAAGAATTTAGGGACTGAAATAGACTTTTTCATCTGCATTATTTTAAAACATAAATTCTGGGACTGTTTTCTTTAAAAATCGAACTTTGGGACTGAAATAAATAATTTTAAAACTTGGGGGACACATAAAATCACATAATACAAACTTTGGGCAAAATCATAATTTTCCAAAATAAAAAAAAATTAAAATCTCTCAACTCTCTCTCTTTCTCTCGCGCGTGAACAAGGCAGAGTGAGGGAGGCGACGGTCTAAGCCCCTTCAATCTATCTCGATTCGCGGCGTGTGGTGGGTGCCGGTGGTGTGGGGTGAAGTGGGCGCGGTCGAAAACGGGTTCGAAATTTTAGGTTTGTTTTCTTCTTGATTCTTTGGGGTTGTTGATTTGGTGGGGTGACGGTCGAAATAGAGGTGGATGGGATGTGGAAACCAATGAGTGTTGTGGTGTGGCTATAGGTGGGTGTGGCTGTGGGTGTTGGGCATGGTCTGTGAGGGGTTGCAGGTGGTGGTTCTGGGTTTGGGAGGTGGTGGTGTGTGTTTGCAGTCGGTGATGCTAGAAATTGGTTTTGTTCGAGCATGGGTTGCACACAGCTTAGTGTTGGTGTGGTGGCTCGTGTGATGCTAGAAATGATTTTCTAGCATCAATGAATCTGTGAACGAACAATGGGAATAGGAATTTACTGTGTTGATGAAAATTTGGAGCAGATGCCATACTCTTAACCTTGTGTTGATTGTTGCGTGAGTGAGGTTGAGGGGGGAGATGGGGGTATATGAACAGTAGAAATCTAGGGCACAAATCCCTAGGACTTAAGTGGGCCAGAAATTGGGCCGGAAGAATTTTCTAATTGGACTTAAAGAATTGGGCTAAAATAATCCTATTTGGACTAATGAAACGTTGGACCTAAAATAATAATATATCGTATTTAATTTCGGATTTAAAACGATAAGGAATTTTGATAAATTAAAATATTCGAAATTGGATTCGATTCTAATAAATTTAAATTAGTTTAACAACAGCTAGACGAACACGCTTTTACTTTTAAAACTCGGGGTTATGATTTAGTGACACATTTTTCAAGAAAAATAATTTTAAATTCTCGATCGCTACAACCTTACCCCCTTATATTAATTTCGTTCTCGAAATTTAAACTTACTTGGTCTATAATATCTGGATACTTAGCCAGAATCTCATCCTCCTTTTCCCAGGTAGCTTCATCGTTATCTTGTCTACCCCATTGGACTTTGACTAAATGAACTTCTTTGTTTCTTAAGACATGGACTTTTCTCTCCACAATGCACATAGGTGTCTCCTCAAAAGACAGATTCCTCTGAATCGAAATAGTCTGAAAATTTACTACATGGCTCGGGTCGTAGATATATTTTCTCAATAATGAAACGTGAAAAACATTGTGTACGGCCGAGAGCTCGGGTGGTAACGCCAAACGATAAGCCACATTACCTACTTTTTCTAAGATTTCAAATGGTCCGATAAAACGAGGTCTTAGCTTCCCTCTCTTGCCGAAACGGATAGTACCTTTCATAGGAGCTACTTTTAAAAATACTTTCTCTCCAATCTCAAACTCCAAGTCTTTTCTCCTTTGATCGGCATAGCTTTTCTGTCTGTCTTGGGTGGCTTTGATCCGCAGTCTGATCTTCTCAATAGCCTCAACTGTCCTGTCAATCAATTCTGGACCTAAAATTCTTCTCTCGCCTACTTCATCCCAATAGACTGGTGATCGACAACGTCGCCTATATAGTGCCTCATATGGTGCCATACCAATAGTAGCCTGAAAACTGTTATTGTAGGCAAACTCCACTAATGGAAGGTGAGTCTCCCAATTACCACTCAAGTCTAGCACACAAGCTCTAAGCATATCTTTCAATGTCTGAATAGTGCGTTCAGACTGTCCATCTGTTTGGGGATGGTAAGCTGTACTAAAATTTGATTTAGTACCCATTGCGACATGTAAACTCTTCCAAAATCTCGATGTGAATACTCAGGTCTCTATTGGAGACAATGGAAGCTGGTACTCCATGAAGTCGGACGATCTCCTTAACATACAATTGGGCTAATTGATCCACATTGAGGTCATTCTGATTGGTAGGAAATGAGCTGACTTCGTAAGTCGGTCTACAATAACCCAAATAGCGTCATGACCTCTTACGGACTTTAGTAACCCTGTCACAAAATCCATGGAAATTTTCTCCCATTTCCATTCCGGTATATCCAAGGGATTTAACAGCCCTGATGGTCTCTGATATTCAGCCTTGACCTGCTGACACGTCATACATCGAGAGACAAACTTTGCAATGCAACCCTTCATGTTTCTCCACAAAAAGGTATTACGCAAATCACGATACATCTTTGTCCCTCCTGGTTGGCATGCATATGGTGCTCAATGAGCTTCTGTCAAAATCTCATTCTGGATATATTCATCTTTCGGCACACAAAGACGTCCTCTGAATATAAGCGCTTTATCAGCGACAATCTCGAAACCTATTCTCTTGTCAGTCCCAACCTCGGATCTGATCTTTTCCAAAAACTTATCTCCGACTTGAGCTGCTACAATTCGACCTCTCAAGTCTGGTTTGATGATCAGATTTGCCAATCTGTTAGATCCTTGGACTGTTGGGACTCGCACTTCGATTCTTAAATTCTAAAAATCTCGAATCAATTGATCTTGCGTTGTTCCCAAAGCTGATAATTGTCCAGCGTTCTTTCTGCTCAAAGCGTCTGCAACTTTGTTCGCTTTACCCGGGTGGTAAAAAATAGTGCAGTCATAATCTTTTACTAGCTCTAGTCATCGTCGTTGTCTCATGTTCAGTTCCTTCTGAGTGAAGAAATACTTGAGGCTCTTGTGATCGGTGTAGATTTCACATTTATTCTCATAAAGATAGTGTCGCCAAATCCTAAGAGCGTGTACAACTGCTGCGAGCTCTAAATCATGCGTCGGGTAATTCTTTTCATGTGGCTTCAATTGTCTTGAAGCATATGCGATCACTTTGCCATTCTGCATCAATACACAACCTAAACCATGTTTGGATGCATCGCTGTAAATAACGAAACCATCGGTCCCGTCTGGTATAGTCAACACTGGTGCTGAGACGAGTCTGTTCTTAAGTTTCTGAAAACTTTGTTCACATAGTTCTGTCCATTGAAACTTAACTCCCTTCTTGGTCAACTGGGTCATAGGACCTGCTATTTTAGAGAAACCCTCTATGAATCGTCGATAATATCAAGCTAATCCAAGAAAGCTTCTCACATCTCCAACATTTGCAGGTGTTGGCCAATTCGTTACAGTTTCAACCTTGGAAGGATCAACCTCGATGCCTTTAGCTGTAACAATGTGACCTAAGAAACCTATTCGCTCAAGCCAAAATTCACGTTTCTTGAATTTGGCGTACAACTTTTCTGCTCTCAGTGTTTCCAACACAATCCTCAAATGATCTTCATGTTGTGCAGAATTCTTGGAGTAGATCAGTATGTCATCGATAAAAATAATAACGAATTTATCGAGATACTGATGAAAAACTCTATTAATCAAGTCCATAAATATTGCGGGTGTGTTCGTGAGGCCGAAAGGCATTATTGTGAACTCATAATGCCCATATCGTGTCCTGAACGTTGTCTTTGGTACGTCGGTTGGCGAAACCTTTAGCTGATGGTAACCAAATCTCAAATCAATTTTGGAGAAGATAGCTGTACCTTTCAACTGATCGAACAAGTCTTCGATTCTGGGAATGGGATACTAATTCTTTATCGTCAACTTGTTAAGTTCTCGATAGTCGATGCACATCCTCATGCTTTCGTCCTTCTTCTTTACAAATAGAACAGGTGCCTCCCATGGAGATACACTTGGCCTGATGAAACCCTTCTCTAGCAATTCCTCCAACTGCACCTTCAGTTCTTGCAACTCTTTCGGCGCCATACGGTACGGAGCATTAGAAACAAGGGCAGCTCCTGGTACCAAATCAATGGAAAATTTCACTTGCCTATCGGGCGGAGTACCCGGTAGATCGTCTGGAAAGACATCACTGTACTCGCATACTACTGGTACTGAATCCACAATAATCTCCTCTACGGGTTTGTCTTGAAGACTAACCAAATAGCCATGACAATTATCCTTGGCTAATAGCTTCTCCACTTGTAAAGTCGAGATAAGGCAAGGAAGTGCTTTGATCTTCGTCCCGTAAAACCTGAATACTTCTTCACCATCTTTGTGAAAAATAACCTCTTTCTCGTGGCACATAATTGCGGCACGGTTGGTGCTGAGCCAATCTATACCCAGAATAATATCGAAATCGTTCATTCGGATAATATTCAAGTCTGCCTTCGAAACTTGGCCATCTCTATTTGTACTGCTTTGACTATCTTATTGGGTATCGATAGTTCCTCCTGACGATAAACTAACCTCGAGAGTACTGCCAGTTTCTTCTCCTATCAAGTTCAGTCTTCCTAAACATGCTTCAGCTATAAATGAATGCGTGGCTCCCGAGTCTATTAGAACATATACGGGAATACTAGAAATAGATAGTAAACCTGTTATCATATTACATGCTCAAAGTGGGGAAAGGAAATATAGTATGGAGAATAATTAAGACATGCACAAGAATACCAGAATAACTAGTATACCTGCAATCACGTCAGAATCCTCAGCTGCATCCATAGCAAATACTCTTGCTTTCCCTTTTTTGTTCTGGTCTGGGTTCGTCTTCTGATTGGAACCTTGGGCGGACGGGGCACGACATTTCGATGCAAAGTGACCCGGCTAGCCACACTTGTAGCAGACTCTCTTTCCAAAGAGGCACTCTCCCTTATGCGGCCTCTGGCACTTAGGGCAGGGTGGAGTGAAATTGGTCATCTGTCTCCCTGCTGGTCCTAGATTCAGCCTCTTGGTAAATGCTTGATTCCGGTTCTGATTCTGATTGCGATTGGGACCTTACCACTTTCTCTTTCCCTGATACCTCTGCTCGGTATGATTGCCTTGGTTCCCAACTCTTACACAGGCATAGGCTACAACTTGAGCCTTCTTCACGACATCTCCGTAAGTTGGCAGTTCATGTGAACTGACAATCTGTCGGATATCAAAGCGTAGACCTCTCTCAAAATGCCGTGCCTTCTTGAACTCAGTCTCCACCAGATGTGGAGCATAACGCGACAGTTCTTCGAACTTCCTCTCGTATTCAGTTATATCCATTTCACCCTGTACCAAACGTAGAAACTCGGACTCCTTGTGATCTCTGAGGGCTTGTGGGAAACATTTATCCCTGATCTCAGCCTTAAATTTGTCCCAAGTCAGAGCTGCTAGCTGCCCATCACTCTTGTCCGGGATGCAGATTCCCACCAAAAACCAGCTCTTCCGATTAACATGAACTCGACACAAATTACCTTCTTATCCTCAGGGCAAGATATGTGCCTGAATATCTTATCAATGGCCTGGAGCCATTCTTCCACTGCTAGTGGACCATCTCCGCCATCGAATGTAGGTGGGCGGTATCTACGGAACTGTTCTATCACTGGTATTGTAGGGTTAACCGGTTGTGGAGCTTGTCTCATTTCTTGCACCACGTTAAGTAATTCCCGGATGACATCGCTTTGAGTTGGTGGTGCCATAACCTTCATAAAATATTAAAAGTAGTTCATACAGGTTGAATTAAGTGTACCAACAACGTAAACGATAACGGATAACTCTAAAAAAAATGTAAATTGGAACCCAAATATCATTTCATTTAAAACTCGACTTCTTTTAATGAAAATACATGAGTAGAAAGGCATGTATGCCGAATTTTTTTTATTTATTTATTTTTTTTTATTTTTTTTTTACAATAACATGTTGAGCCTACTCTAATTTCTATCTCTCTATTCTCCTTCGGTTACGCCTGATTCAGCGTCCGAGAACTCTCCTAGCGCTGGATCAGCGTCTTCCTCAGCTTCTTCTTCTTCTGAATCTTCTTCTGGAGCAAACCCAAAGAGGTACTCAAAATATATGGGCCAATATGCCACAAACCTCGTGCAGAAGGTGTCATACTCCATTTCCACATTCAGAGACACTAGAGCATCTACATATATGTTATTAGTACCTCCGCATAGTCACTTCGAAAAGTCGAGAGTAAGTGACGGATCGACCGGTGATTATTGGTCACGTAGCCATGCTGTATGGCCCGCTCACGTATGATATTCAACTGCTCTACATGTTGGGCAATTGTCCACTCAAGTTCGGGCCTGAAACGGTCATAATCCCTAATGGCTCGTTCTACGTCACTGAGTGCATTTCTACGAATGGGTACCATGTCCTAAATCAATTATGCAAAGTCCAATTAAGCGAGGTTATTCATCTCTCCTAGTTAAAATTACGAGGACGTAAAAATTAAAGAAAACTCTTTCAAATTATGCTCAAATTCGTCTTTCTTTCTTTCTTTCTAATTCTCATAAATCATCAAAACGAGTAACCGAATTCAAAAATAACATTTAAACTTCATAAACTTCTTTACCTTTGGAGTCGGCTGATCGAATGATGGCAATGGCAGCTCTCATTAATAAGAATTAAATAATGTAAAATATCTCTTTGAAATTTTATTTTTTTTGAAAATTTGCCAGTCTACAGAAACGCGACTGGCTCTGATACCAAGTTGTAACACCCCGAGTTCCGCGAACCCGGAATGCTACGTCATCATCTCTTTACCCTAATTTAACTGAAAAGTTTGGCGGAATAACTAACTTTTAAAAACATCACATTCAAAATTTGTGAACTTAATGGCAATAAATCTCATTTGAATTAACTTAAGGAAAATTGATTAAACTTTAAACTCAAATTTTAAATAGCGGAAACGACAAGGTAAGTTCATAACGTTCGAATGAGTGAAATTTAAAAGTAAAATAAAAACAGTTAACTACTTTTATTCGTTCATATCACCACTTCCCATCAAACTCGGCCGTCTCCAAAATCTGCAATATTGTTAAAATAGTGGAATGAGCATTTCGAAGAAATACTCAGTAGACTCATCGCCAGTAATTAATTTACGGAATAATTGAACACATAACTATGCAATTTATACAGTGATACACTCATGGGCTTATTTTCTTTGAAAAATCATAGGCTCTTTAAAATCATAGGGTGTGGGTAGTCTGTCTCATGCATTTAAGCAAGTAAGTTATGCATAACATCATCTTATCTCATAAGAGATTCTCTTTCTTCTCATGCAATTAAGCATATAAGTTACGACAAGCATAACAACATAATCTATCTCATAAGAGATTCTCATCTTATGCATTAAAGCATATAAATCACATAAAATCACATAATACATGCAATTATAATTTAAACTAATTAATGGGGCGAGTCTACCTCAATCTATCTCGATTCGCGTGAAAAGTGGAGCGGAAAGAAATCTCAAACTCTATCGTCCTTATGTTTCGTCTAGCCAAAATAGGAAATAAACTTTGAATTAGTGTTTCGAAAATTTCTTAAAGACTAAAAACGATAAAATAAAGTTTAGGGACTAAATTGAAAATTTATTAAAGCTGAAAATAACGGTTTAAGGGCTAAAATTGAACTTTTCTAAAATAAGGACTTAATTGAAAATTTATTAAAACTGAAAATAAGAATTTAGGGACTGAAATAGACTTTTTCAAAATCTGTGGGCTGATTCATTTTAAAACATAAATTCTAGGACTGTTTTCTTTAAAAACCAAACTTTGGGACTGAAATAAATAATTTTAAAACTTGGGGGACTTGAAATAAACTAACTCCTAAACTTTGGGCTAAAATCATAATTTTTCGAAAATAAAAAAAAAATTAAAATCTCTCAACTCTCTCTCTTTCTCTCGCATGAACGAGGCAGAGGGAGGAGAGGCGACGGTGAAGGGGGTGAAGCCCCTTCCTTCGATTCCGGCCGGCGACGCCACCGTCGGCGTCGCATGGTGGTGCCGGTGGTGTGGGGTGACTGGGGGAGTGATTTTGGCGACAGGTCGAAGGCGAACGGGTTCGAGTTCGACTTTCTTGAGGTAAGTTTATGGGTTTGGTTTTCTTCTTGATTCTTTGGGGTTGTTGATTTGTGTGGTTGACGGTTCGAAATCGAGGTGGCTGGGATGTGGAAACCATTGAGTGTTGTGGGTGGCTCGAATGGCTTGCAGGCGGTGGTGCGTTGAGGCAATGGGTTTGGTGTGGTGGCTTGACTGTGGTGTTGGGCAGTGGTTTGGGGCTGTCTGTGAGGGGTTGCAGGTGGTGGTTCTGGGTTGTGGGATGGATGGCTGCAGTCTGTGTGTTTGCAGTCGGTGTTGGCGGTTTTCTGGGCTAAGGAGATGGTGGCTTGCATGAGGTGGTTCGATTGGGCTGGGTTGCTGGGTGCTGGCTACAGCTTAGGTGTTGGTGTGGTGGCTCGTGTGGATGGCTGCAGTGGTGTTGGAGGTGGTGTCTGTGGCCATGGATGGTTTTGGCCTGGGTTTGGAGGTGGTGGTGTTGATGCTAGAAATTGGTTTTGTAGCATCACACGTGAATCTGTTGATGCTAGAAATTGATTTTCTAGCATCAATGGTGAATGAACTGGGAATTTACTGTGTTGATGAAAATTTGGAGCAGATTCCATATTCTTACCCTTGTGTTGATTGCTGCGTGAGTGAGGTTGAGGAGGGGAGATGGGGGTATATGAACAGTAGAAATCTAGGGCACAAATCCCTAGGACTTAAGTGGGCCAGAAATTGGGCCGGAAGAATTTTCTAATTGGACTTAAAGAATTGGGCTAAAATAATCCTATTTGGACTAATGAAACGTTGGACCCAAAATAATAATATATCGTATTTAATTTCGGATTTAAAACGATAAGGAATTTTGATAAATTAAAATATTCGAAATTGGATTTGATTCTAATAAATTTAAATTAGTTTAACAACGGCTAGACGAATACGCTTTTACTTTTAAAACTCGAGGTTAGGATTTAGCGACACGTTTTTTAAGAAAAATAATTTAAAATTCTCGATCGCTACAAGATCTTATTTTGTGAATTATCTTTTGAAATTTTGTCAGTGCTTCCAACCTTAGCTCGTACTTTTGAGCATATCTTGTTTTCCTTATGAAATTTCTTTTGGAAATTGCTAAGTGTTGTACATCCAACTTCAGCAGCTTGGATGTACTCATGAGCATATCTTGATGTTCTATAAAATTTCTTTTGGAAATTTTCCATGTATTGCAGCACATGTAACATCAACTCAGATTTTCTGAGTAGATCTTATTTTTTGAAATTCTTTTAGAAAATTGCTAGTGTTGCATGACATGCAACCTCAGCTCGATTCGCCTTACGAGCATATCTTATTTTACTTATAAAATTTTTTAAGGTCTAATTTTTAGAGTGATACACGTATGTTAGGGATCCATTTTCTCTTGGCCTCTACTGGTAATATCTCTTGAGATGTTAGGCATTCCAAGGATACATGAGCGGTGTTCATTTCATGTCTTTTAGCTCACAGACCCCTTTTTGTATGGTCTTAGTTACTTTGTTAGGTATTTCCTTATTTGGTCCTAAGAATCCCAAATTAAGTGCTTTGGTAGTGAGGAATACCTTCCTTATTACGATATCCAGATCTCAAACTCTCTTTTCACACTTTTTTTTCTTGTAGCACTTTGTACTTCTTTGTTTATATACTGTTGCTTTCAATTTTGTCTCGTTCATTTTTTTCTCCAACAAGTCCCATCCTACCCTTAACATTTCCTCATTCCCTCTATCACTAAAGTGTGAGGTCCTGAATGATGGCGTTCTTACTTCCAGTGGAATGATGTAATAGGTATGACTAGAGTACACTGGGAAGTTCAACTACTAGGCCCCTCTTTAGTACATCAAGGTGGATCTTCAAGTATGCTTGACAATTTTGTTGACAACTTCGAGTTTACCATTGTCTTGAGAGTAATTTGAGATGAAGTTTGACTTTCATTTACTTGCAAAAGACCTCAATCTTGAATTATCAAACTATTTATCATTGTCGGTGACGACTTAATGTCATATCCCAAATATGTAGACAATAGACTTCCAAATAAAGTCAGTGTTTTTGTTTGTTATTTTGGTCAATGGTTGGACTTTGTCCTACTTAGCATAATAGTCCTCCAAAAATACAGCAAATTTAGGACCACCTCTTCCGGTAGGCATATGCCTAATTAGATCTATACCCTATTTTGAGAAAGGCTAATGGTTTATGACATATATTAATTCTTCAGGCGGGGTTTAGATTATCGACGCGAGCCATTGGCATTTGTCACATCTCTTCACAAAATCTACAGCATCATTTTTTAGTTCAGGCCAAAAGTACCATTGCCTTTGGATCTTGTGTGTCATGCAGGGGTGGATCTAGGAATTTCCCAAGCACGGGCTAAAATTTAGCCCCTGTTTGGTAGCTATTTTTGGGGAGAAAAATGTATTTTTGAATAGTTGATTGATGGAGAATGTGTGGTTAAAAATTGAGGAAAAATTTTGGGTTTGCGTGTAATATTATTTTATTAAAAAATGTGTGGTTGAAAAGAAAAGAAAGAAAAATACATTTTGGGAAAAATGGCTACCAAACAGAGGCTTAAGATAACAAGGGAACAAAAATAATTCATCAAAGTAACATCGCAACAAAAACAATTCATTAAACCGACAAGCAACAAAAACAACTCATAAAATCGACAAGACATCGTTCAATTTTAATATTGCTGACAATGCCTCAAATAGTGAAATGAGGACATTTACTGACTAGGAGAGTATACTCAAATTTCAAGCTTTTCCTGCACAACTGCATGTTTGCACCTTCAAATTTAAAATTCAAAACGAAGGTTTAGCTAAGTAGAGCAAACACTATTATCGAAAAATCATGCTCCAATTAGAAGAAAACAATGTAGAAGAAAAAAAAATGGAGAGTAAAAACTGAGATGTAGGTAGAAAATGGTGGATATACCGAAATTTAAAAACTAAAAATATTTTTAGAAGAAAATTAGGAAAAAATATCTAATTTCTATGGTGTTCAGTGAGTAACCACACAATTTTTCTCCATATCCATTAAAAAAAAAAACTGTAGACTGTATAGAAATTAAAAAGTCAATCAACTCAACTAACTAAAATCATGTCCCACGATTTTAAGATGCAAATTATATTAATATATCTGATTACTCTATTGAATTTAAACACCAAAGTAGAAGTTTATGAAATGAAATTTTACAATTTTGGTTACTCAATCAACAAGGACCACTATCTAATATTTTATTCATTCAAATGTCAATTTCTTTCTCCAAAAACACACATACATGGCTTGTATCTATATCTCTCAATTTCTCTCAATTCTTTATATATATATATGCAATGCCTCTCTCTCTCTCTCTCTCTTACTTTTCTTCCTGCTCTCACATTTATGAACGCACGTGACAGGTATATATATATAAGCGTGAAATGGCGATGGAAATGAATTCTTCAAATTTCTGGACATTTTCATGGTCATTGAAGCAAAGTATTCTAGATCCTTCTATGCAAGTTGGTGGTAGTGGAGAAATCCAGAAATAAGAAAGTCAAAATGATAAGAAATCCTCAAATAATCTGAAAATTTCTTCCCAAGTTGGTGTTGTATCTTCTTACACTCCCCAAAATCCTCAAAACCAACATCATAAAGAAGAACATGATTAAATAAAAAACTCAAGAATCAACTGCCAAATAATAAATATGCACTTGATACCGTATATATAAAACCAAAATAAAAAAAAATTAAATAGCTACCTGGAGAAGATGATTCGAATTTCAGAGAATGGAGATGATGAAGGGGAGTTAGAGTCTTTGAAATTGAAAAAAAAAAAATGGTTTACTTATGGGGCTTTAGAGACTAGAGAGAGATCAAATGGATATTAGTAGGTTTGAGGATTTGGAATTGGGCCAATAATTTAATTGTTTCTTTTGGGTCATAAAATTCTCTTTGGGCTAGAGTAGTTGAGCTACATAAATTTGAACACTTTGGCTATATGAACATGGGCTGAATTTGAAAAAAAAATATAAAAATCATATAACTTACTGGATCTGGGCTAAGGCGAGCACGGGCTCTAGTCCGGGCTAGCCCGTGCCTAAATCCGCCCCTGGTGCCGAACTTTTCATTTATCTTATTAACGATAAATTGAGATTCCTATGTACAGTCATCTTTTCTATCCTTATTTCTCGTGCCAGTCTTACTATGACTATGATGTCTTTGCACTATACTTTTATTGTAATTTGGGTAGAATAGTACGACCCATGCTCTAGACCTAACTTTAATGGAAGATCAATCGATGAATAATTCCCAATGGAAGTCTCCATGTTGTTAGGCTTCCTTGGGGTTTGGATTGATTTCTCCCACAAAGTTAGCTAGGGCATAATCATTAATAGCAGTTCATAGCTTAAAAGTAATGTTGAACCATACCAATTCTACAGCCTACTTCACCATCCATCATATCTAGCTTATGTAAAACTTTCTCAACGGATAGTTAGTCGAGACCTCAATAGGGTACTCCAAGAAGTAAATTTGTTGCTTTCTTGGAGAAATGACTTGGGTGATGGCCAGGGCAAATACAAGACCGGAGTCCAGCTAGAGCGGTTGATCGTTGACCCATTGACCGTTAACAATCAACGACATAATAACGATGTCGTTTATTAATATTTAATTAAATAATATTAAAAATTCTTCAATACATATGTAAATGCACTACATATAAAAATGAGATCAATGTCTCGCAATACCAACCATTTTCATATAAAATATTAGTCTAAAATTTGAAAACCAAGTACCAAAAATCAACTCACATAAAGAGAAATGCAAAAACCAAATGATCCAAAACAATTTAACTTAACCTGATGATTTACCACTTTTGGCCAACTTAAATTGAAACGAAACACAAATATACCAAACAAAACGCACGAGCCAAATTAAAGAAAACAAAAGTGGCAATTAACAATGAGAAAAATAAACCGTGCTACCCCATCAATCGCAAACATCGATGTTTGCCCTCCTAGGCTCTTACTCAACAAAAGATTAACAACCCCCAGTCTCGGCGTCAAAACATCACTAGCATTAAATCATGTTTGCTGATTTAAAATAAACAGATTGGTTACTAGAATTAAAACTCCACTTGACCAGAATTACATTTCATCTGCATTTTAAGTGATCATACATGCTTCAATTGATTATTTGACCAAAACTTAGCCCCATAGGTCCCCCACCATAGTAATCATGAACTAAGAGAGAGAGAGAGAGAGAGAGAGAGAGAGAGAGAGGTTGTAATTTACAACGTGAAATAGTGCCAGTTTCATCTTCTGGGGATTCTTTTCCATAAACCCTATCATGCCCTTTTCATTCAGGAAGTTGCCAGATTACAACCTGTAAAAATAAGTTGGGTAGCTGAGATTTTTAAACTTCGGGCGGATTAGGACGATCGACGAAGGATAGGTTAAATATTGATTACAAAGAAATGACAAACCAGGCCTCTGGAATCTGCATTGCCAACAGTGGTTTGAAAAGCCAGTCTCCAATTCCTCGTATTCTGCAATTGCAAAATGAAACAAACTAATTAGCCATTTAGCATGTGAATTGTATATTTGTTGGGCAATGTTGAGAAAGAAAAAGAAAACTCTATACCCGTTTTAGTTTTTCCTTCTCTTTGTCTGTGGAGGCCGGAGAACGGAGGTTAGCGTCGACGTCGATGACTCGATGGCAGCCAGCAACAGGTCACAACACTCAAAACTCACTCGACGGAGTTGCTGCTGCATCTAATGGAAATATGGTTCTTCACTTCTATGCCGGTTTTGAGACCCTTTCCTCTATTGGGCCAAATTTTTTTAAACAATTAGAGGCCCATGTCATCACTCATCAGTCCAAGTGCCCCAGCCCAACAATCCACCTTCTACGTCTCAGTCCAAGTGCCCAACAGTCCACCTTATTCTTCTTCTTTCAACGCTATAGTGAACATTCCGACGAATCCAGTCGCTCTAGCTCGCCACCTCCTGTATCCCCCCTGTCGATGGCTAACTTTTCTATGTAGGAGTATTATTGTTCCACCTTATGGAGGTTTTGGCTAGCATATTATTTAGAATACTGTAATACATCCTCTCTCATCGTGAGAATGACACATGTGGCGTACTTAAAAACTGTAAAATAAAGAAAGAGCCTCTTAAGCTTTTAATTTGGATAGCTACGGAGGTTGGGCTAGCTATTCCTTGAGCCCCTAGAATTCTTGTTGACATTACCTATTCATTCGAGCTTCTTCCCTTTATGGAATACAACAAAGATAGGTTTGCAGCGATTTGTTGCCTTCAAGACAAAATGGCCGAGCGAGACTATTCATCCTGTGAGGCTCTACACTTCATTAGGTTGGGTTAGGACGTTCATTTCCATTTAGCTCGATTTTAACTTCAATTACCTGTTGGTTGACCATGGGAGCTAAAAACTTGTTGGAGCCAATTCTAAATGTGTATTTGAGAAATTTGAGTTTTATCTTGAACTTCCTCAGTCTTTCAAACATTTCTGTCTAGAGCTGGACGTAATTGTTTGTCGTCGTGCTTTTAACCAAAATTTGTCCTTTTTTAACTACATATTTTCCAAAAAAATCACTATGTCAAAATTCATTTTCCCTAAAACCTTATTAAAATGGAGTCTAAATGAGGGCTAAACAAATCTATGGTTTTTTTGCAAGTTTGACTAGTTAGTCCGACAAAACAAAAAGACATTCATCAACTAGGCACGTTTTCCCAGAAAAAATTGTATTCCTACTTTAGTTGTGCATTTCTTGCCAACCAATAAAATAAAAAATGATTCCTTAAGCCTAAACTTTGTTTAGATAGGTCTAAATGGATTTTAAAAATATTTATAAATTTAGATGTCATCAATTGAGATTTTAATGAATTTTAATGAAATTCATTAAAATTTAGGTATCTCCAATTGAGATTTTAATTAAATTCAATGAAATCCTTTAAAATTTAGGTATTCTTAATAACCAGTAAATTTATAATGATTTCATTAATAGAGAGATTTTAAAAATTTTGGATAGATTTCAATTTTACAAATACATATAATCAATTTTTTTTTGAAATTTCACCATATTTGATGAAGTTATAAAATTTGTGAAAATCTATTCAAATCCATGAAATTCATTAGGATTTATAATCTTTTAAAATATCTCAAAATATTATTTGAGAACACCCACGGGTGCATTTGGCAGTGGGCAGCACTTGGCTATAGCCCACTGCTACTCAAGTCCAAGTCCAATAAAAATAGTACAAATTAATGGAAAATGGCTTTAATTTTATGTATAGCCCACCAATAACTAATATAACTTGGCAAGTCCATCCCAATTCTTAAAACTAATTGGGAAAAAAAAATCACAAATCAGGGGTATAGTATACACCAACTCACAATTCAGGTCTATGGTTTGAAAATTCAAAAAACAGGTGATATGATCTGCCATAGGCTATAATCGAAAGAAACTTTCATTTTTCATGAAGTATTTTATTTTGGCTAGAATTTTTGTTTTTTGAAACTTTTTATATTTTAGGACTTTTAAATTCTATTTTTAATTATTTTCCTAGGTTTAGTATAAATAGAAATTTTATTCTATGATGTAAACAAGACTTTTAGTATGATAAATTGAGATTTTCTCTCTGTTGGTTATTGAATGAACTTTAGAACTTATCAAATATTTTACATATTTGTGGCGTTCAAACCTAGATCTTATCAAAGAATTAGGCACCATTTGTGGCGTTCGTAAATCGAGGTTCGTTGATTTTGTAATCAAGAGGTCATTCAGACTCCGTTTTTATTTGGTTGCTTGGTTCAATAATATTTGGATCGAGATCCTATCGTCTACAACCTTGAATTTGAGCTTCCCCGACATTTTCGAAATTATTCTGCGAGTTCCATGCGATTCCCGAGATCTCATCAAGTAGTATCAGAGCTTGGGCACTAGATTTATGTTCTATCTTTTTATTTTTTTTTTGTGTCTTTCATTATTTTTTATTCGTGTTCTTGTGTCCAGTAATATTTTTGAGGTTTTGATAAATAAAAAATACAAAAAAGAGTCAAAGTTATTTTTCAGGCTATTTAAGAGTCCAAATCAGCTTTCGTTTGTTACGCTGGACTTGCAGTTTAATTTCCGAGTAAAAAAATTCAGAATTAAAAAAAATTCGAAAAAAAATATTATAAATTTCGAGAATTTTCAGCATTTTTCAATTTTCTATTTTTGAGTAAAAAAATATAAAAAAATTTAAGGATGGACGGTGATTGGGGACATATTTTTCAAACTCGATGTTTTGTGGGTAGTAAGGTATGCAGCCAAGCTATTGATAGGGATTACATATCAAACTTGGCTAGTATCACGATTGTTGAAAAATTAGGGTCACCTTTACAACAGCACTCTAGTCCTTATAGGATGACTTGGTTGAAGGGGTGTGGAAAGGTAGAAGTGACTAAGCAGGTTCGAGAGAATTTTACCTTTGGGAGCTATAGTGATGAGGTTTGGTGTGATATAGTGCCATTAAAATCTTTTCATATTTTGTTTGGGAGACCTTGGAGGAAAGAGAGGAAGGTTGTTTATGATAAGGGGAGGAACATGTATATGTTTCTTCAGGACGGAAAAAAATCACTCTGGCTGGCTTGACACTAAAACAGTCCTTTGCAGATCAACTCACAGTGAAAAGTAAGGAAGAGAGAAAAAAGAGAGAAAATATTGAGGTGGCTAAGTGTGATGAAAAAAGAGTAGAGCCACAAAAGAGTGAAAAAAGAAAATGAGAGTGAAGTGGTGGTTAAAAGAAATGAGGCTCCACAGGAGAAAAAATAAATAGAAAGTGAACATGAGAGTGAAGAGGTGGTAAAAAGAAAATAAGAGCCACAAGAGAGAGAGAGAGAGAGAGAGAGAGAGAGAGAGAGAGAGAGAGAGAGTGGAGAAAAGTCAGAGGTGAGCTTGCAAGAGAACAAAAGTGAAGTTGAGAGGGCTTTATTGAGAACTAACAATTAAATGCCTAGTTTTGCTATTTCTGTTTTGCAGGTTTCTGAACATATTGACGTCCATGAAAGCGAGCCTATTGGAATACCACATAATCCAAATATTGAGCATCGACTTGTGGGTGAAATTAACCAGCCCTACCTCTGCTTGGAATCACTTTAATACCGGAGGTTGACTTTGTGATTCTTAAGTAGAAGAAGGAGTTTCAAGAGCTTTGGAAGGAATTTATATGCAGTGGATTGAGTAGCAAAGTTGAACAGAGGGGAAACATGAGTTCATTTGCATTGACATTGTTACAATCACTGAGGTCCCATAAGACATGGAGGAAGCACAGTGGCATGCTAATGAAGATTATTTTGGGAACATCACAAACTTGCAGAAGGAAGCCGTTGGGACGAGTACACTTTGATCTATGTACTGGTTATTGGGTGTTCATACGACAGAGGTGGGAAAGAATTCAGAAGAGGTCCAAACTCCATCCTAGAAGAGATGGACCATTCCACGTTCTTGACTGGATTGGGAGTAAAGGGTATAATCTGAGCATTGAAGGTACAGATTCGAGGTCGAATCCTTTTCAAATGGAGAGGTGATGATATGATTTGATATAGGCCATAATCGGAAGAAACTTTCATTTTTAATGAAGTATTTTATTTTGGCTAGAATTCTTTTTTTTTCTGAAATTTTTTATATTTTAAGACTCTTAAATTCTGTTTTTAATTATTTTCCTAAGTTTAGTATAAATTGGAATTTTATTCTACGATGTAAACAAGACTTTTATTATGATAAATTAAGATTTTTTCTTTGTTGGTTCTTGAATGAACTTTCGAACTTATCAAATATTTTACATATTTGTGGCGTTCAAACCTGGAACGTATCAAAGGATTAGGCACCCCTTGTAGTGTTCGCAAATCAATGTTCGTTGGTTTTGTAATCAAGAGGTCATTCAAACTCCCTTTTTGTTTGGTTGCTTGGTTCAATAATCTTCGGGTCGATATTCTATCGTTTACAACCTGAATTTGTGCTTTCCCGATGTTTTCAAAATCATTCTGCGAGTTCCATGCGATTCCCCTACTCGAGATCTCATCAACATGTATTTAACAGAATTTATCTTCATGTGTATATCTATATATATGTGTGTGTGTGTGTGTGTGTGTGTGTGTGTGTGTAGGAGAGAGATTATGTTACATCCGTTTCCTATAATTAAACTCACTTCCCTCTTGTATAACAGGACTCCCAAACAATACAAAATCTTCAATCTAAAATTAAACAATTAGCTGGATTTCAAATTTCTAGAACTAGCTAATCATCTCGATTGATTCTGGTAACAAATTGAACGATTTCATTCCAGGCACAAAAATTTTTCGCTTCACACATCAACAGGGACGACGATTCAGGTAAATATCCTATTGTTTTATTAACTGTTTCGAATGTTGTAGTATTGAATTGAATGCTATAATCACAAACTAATCATATAGACACAGTTCCAAGGAAAATATTCAATGCTAGTCACATAACTAATGCTCGTTGCCTGCTAATATAATACAGATAACCGATTAGATAGTTTCGGTCTCAAATGTCAATGCACTAATCACGAGAATACATTTGTCGCCACAAAATCAGTATAACTTGTAAGTTAGAGTCACATACAGTTTGATCGTATTCAATTGTTCTGTCATAAATAAATGTAGTTTACACACGATCTGTGACCTATCTTTCATCCATTGCGATATCTATTTTTTATTATGTGTGACCAGTTTTTTAACTAACACGTATGTGACCTTCATTTTGTGTTGAAAGTATTATTGGACTGATATTTTGACCAATATTATCTTGTTGTGACCTATCCGTCACCCATTGTGATATGATTTTGGGCATTTGTGAACTGTAGTTTGCATGATACTTATGTAACCTGGTTTTTTGAAGCTGTGACGCGCATTATCAAACTGTGACCTATTTGTAACTAGTTGTGATATTCATTTTGGACATATGTGACCTGCATTTTAATTGCTTCGTATGAGACTTTATTTTGATAATGTGACTTGAGTTATCAAACTGTGACCTTTGATTGACCCTTTATGATATTCTTTTCGGAGTATATAATCTTGTAGTTTAATTGATACGAATGTGACTTGTATTGTTAGTGGCAAATATCTGTATCGTTTGGAATTGTCGCCCACATTTTTAAACTGTGACCTCCATTTTACCCGTTCTAATGATATAAGTTTGGTCATATTTGATATATATTTTAAGTGATATGTACGTGACTGGTGTTAGGTGTCCAATCCTGACCTTTTTGAGAAATGTGACATGTATTCTATTAAGAGGATTTCGGTATGAACTCTGTGACTTGAATTACTTTCATCAATTGTCCAGTATTGACATTAATTATGATTTACCGAAATGGTGTTCTTGCACGTATTTTGTTGAATAGGTCTCATACATTGTTAGCGTTGGTAGATCGCAATTGCAATTATAGTAACCTTGTAGACACAGTTATGATAGAGTTTGATCTGGATCTTACAAAGGTAGCAGTCGCGTTGAAGTATGCACTGAATGAGGACTTGCCACCAATCAGGATAAAAAAAACGACAATAATGTGCTATCATACATTTTGCTGAAGGATATGGATAGTGATCCTGCTAAATACCCATTAATCATTGATGTTGCTGATGCAGAAATTGCTAATACGTCTATCCAGATGCCGGTTAATGCACATTCTATTGGTGAGTTGTGTACGTTGCAGGACATGGCCTCAGACATATACGAATTATCAATTGAAAACATGGGTCACATATGTGACACTAGAAGTCACAGTTGTTTTTATTGCAGATGCTAGAGAGGTAGAAGAAGGTAGGGTCTTCCGTAATAAAGAAATTTTGAAAATGAGCCTGTCCTTTTTTGTCATACAGAACATGTTTGAGTTTATGGTAGAACGGTATGACAAGAAAGAATATGTTGTGAGGTGCTCACATGATGGATATAGTTGGATATTTAGATCATCAAAATAGGGTAAAACGGACCTATTTAAGATTCAAAAGATCGGTAGTCACACATGTGCATTAAATATAGTGTTGGGGTCACACATGCAAGTATTAACTGCAGTTGTGTCATCTACCATTAAATACAAGTACATGTCGTCCCGTACTATATATACTCCAAGGGATATATACAGGGATATGTTGCATACTTGTGGGGTTTATTTGAATTACTCGAAAGCTTGGAGATCTCGTGATCAAACTTTAAAAATGATTAGGGGTGATCCAGCCGATTCATTTGGTAAGATACCAAGCTTCTTCTACATGCTCAAACAAAATAATACTGGTACAGTCACAAAATTAGAGGTTGATAGCCACAGTGGGTTCAAATATTGCTTTATGGCACTTGATGCATCAATACGGGGATAGAAGCATTGTAGACATGTTGTTGTAGTGGATGATACTTACTTGAATGATCATTATGGAGGTACCTTTTCACAGTGTGTACACAAGATGCAAATAATAGCATATTTATTCTTGCTTTTGGATTTTGCGATAATGAGAACGACAAATCTTGGAGATGATTTTTTGAGAAATTGAAGAAGACGTATGGGTATAGAGAATGACTGTGTTTTGTATCGGATCGTTACACCAGTATAAAGAACGCAATAGAACATGTTTATCCGAGGATGTGTCATGGTATTTGTTTGTATCATTTGTTGCAAAACTTGAAATCATATTACGAAAAATTTGGACAAAACATTACACAAGCCTTCAATCCTACTGTGCGCGCTTTGAAGAATTTGAATATAATATGTAATAACTTGACACAATGAAAGAGAAGATTCATGGTTACCTGGTAGTATACTACAACTGATTACATTTTCGTATTACATAAAAACGGTTACATATGTCATTTTTATGATATTCATCGATATGATACGTGTCTGCAGGCTGATGTTGGACCCGAAAGTGGTCACGAATTCATATACCAGCAAACAGATATTCTACAATGACATAGAACATCGTAGAATCTGTCAATGTGGTTACAAAGGCAGCGAATAATTACCGTATTATATCTTTGCTAGAGTCATTGCGACAAACCATACAATCTTGGTTCTGTAAACATAGGGATGACGTGCATGGGCATTTTACGAAGTTGTCGAGCAAGTACAAGAAAGAGTTGAGGAGAATGAGTGTAGATTTGAAGAACTTGTGGGTAACTTTAATTATTATGACCCTGAAATTTATGTGAGTGACCTAAATTGCATGTATATGACCAAACATATATGTATGCACTGTTTATATATGTGGCTTTAACCTAAACATATGTGACATGAAATAAATGTATGTGACTTAAGTTGTGAATCTGTTAAAAAATATAAATGATTGTGACATGTACATCATAATTTTGACATGATTCTTATATGTTTGACCTGACATATACTATGATTGTTATTACATTGTCGCGGGTATCTCCTTCCAACCATTTAGTGTTTTCTATTAGTAACGAAAAGTCCACTTTTATTGTTGATATTGAGCAATGTACATGCACGTGCAGAATTATACAAGTTGATTTGTTACTGTGTTCATAAAGAGGGATCCATATGATTACTATTCTTATTATTACACTAGATATGCATACATGAATGCGTACTAAGATTCTATATATCCGGTTGGAAATCCAGACGAATGGACAATGCTTGAAGAAGTCCAATACGAAATTGTGTTAGCTCCTAACTAGAAGCGGAGTTCTGGAAGACCTACTGAGAAGAGGAAGAAAACATCCATATAAGAAAAACTAACAGTGAAATGTGGACATTGTGGAGGACATGATCACAACCATATGAGATGCTCTAATTTGGTCCCATTAAGCTAATATGAAATAAACAGATGATACAGATACATCATAGATATATTCTATTATTTTTCTTGAAACATTCATTGAAAGAACACTATTCAAAATTATCTGTGGCCATTGTATTTACAATTGTGCAATTGAGCTTCATCGTCTGCATAGTTTTGCACTACTTAGTGAGTGACTTCACAATCACATATGACTTCTGTTTGAATTCTAAAGTCAGTATGATAAGTAACTGTGATCTCTGTTCTAATTCTGTTGTCTGCTTCATAACTACCTGCGATCAAAAGTGTGAGACATATATATGTGACTACTTATTCCATACACACCATGAACTATGAAATATGTATTATGACATGTGATCTTCTCCAACAGATGTGTCCTGTGTGATGTAAAATGTGACCAGTTTGTGTGACCTTAGGTGCGACACACATGTGACTACCTATTGTATACATATCACGATCTATGACATATGAAGTACAACATATGACCTACTCCAATCGATATGTGTCATGTGTGTTGTGACAAATTGCAATAATATGTAAGCAAATAATGAGTTTTAATAAATTGTGACTAATTGTGATCATATGTGACTAAATCTGTGACTCATGTATTGAAAAAATCCACTCTTATACAGTAATTCAGCAGAAAATATGCAGTCATTCAGCAGAAGATTTTCAGAGTCATAAAACTTACAAACTACAGCAACAACTTCTTATACAAATGTAATTTCAAATTTCAATCTATAACAATCCCCTCCCATTTTGTAGGCTGCTTCGCTCTCTTCACGTATATCTCCTGGTGTTTGTACAATAGTGTGACAACATCCAGTCTGGACTTGCTGGCATCGAGTTTATACGGTATGGATTGTCTGCCCTCACGAATGATATTTAACGCATATAAAATGACAAATATCTCACAATCATGATTGTGGAACGACAGAAAATAGAATGTAATGAATGATTTATTTTTAAAAGTTGTACATGTTTTAATCTTGGTCAACTTACCCATTTGTCTATTGAGGTAGTGTGTGATCAATGAATATCTTCAATTCCATGCAGTCGGGTTCATGATAATCAGGGTCATTTTTCGAAATTTCCAGAGCATTCATTAGAGCATTAAAGATTTTCATGTATGGCTCAATACCTTGTAAAACCTTCCAGTTACGGTAATTTTTACCTGCCGAGTTGAATACCGTCGAGCTATGACTTCTAAATTGTAATAGACCAAGCATCCAGTGTGCTTTGTTGGTGGGACTCTAACATGAGAACATTAGGATCATTTAGGAAAGCATGGTATATGTCTTTGAGTTTGTTCTGGAACCAAGAATTTGTTGTGGTAGCTCTTAACATTACTTTCTTTCCAAATTTCGCTACCCGATGAATGTAGTAGAAGCACACATCCATGTGCTATTTCAACAGAGAATGAACAAATTAATTGTGACGTGAAATAGTTTGGATAAAAATGAGTCTGTGACTTTGTTCCAGAGTGAAATGTGACATATTG